>ML663557.1:22570306-22662264 GCA_007570785.1 Antilocapra americana
TTGTGGATGAGGGTAAGGGTGGGATGATATGGGAGAAGGGCATTGAAACAAGTTAATTATCATATGTCTAATCAATCGCCAGCCCAGGATTGATGCTCGGGGCTGGTGCAGCGAGATTTCCCGGGGGGGAGGGAGGAGGGAGGGGGGTTCTGGAGGGGAAGCATATGTAAACCCATGGTGATATCATGACACTGTATGGCAAAAACAATAAAAAAAATTAAGTTAAAAAAATAAAATAAAATAAAATATAAAGAGCAAAAAAAAAAAAAAAAGATTTGCTAGATGAGACCTGAAAATCAGAAACAATTACTCCTAGACCACATCTGCATTTTGTCCGGGGGGGTTAATCCCCACAACTGAGGTAAGACCCTTCTGCATGCTCTATGCAAGTTTTCATGCTTTATAGAGTTTCCCAGTCTGGTGGTGAGAATGGTAACAATTTGCTGGCCTGTATGAACATCAGGCACTCTTCCCACTGATATTTTTTGGGGCTACCTTCTACACCTGTGGGTAGTCTCCTCACCTATGTACACTGATAATTCCTTTGCTGGACTCCTTTGCAGATCTTCAGAGTTCTGTCTCCAGTTTTCTCTGCTCCAGTGCTCTGTGTTGTGGTCTGGATTCTCAGCTCCATCTCTTCTACTCAGAGTCCCCTGGGCTCTGCCCCAGTAGAGCAGGTGGGGGTGATCTTTGGTTTCACCTGGTTTATTCCCTATGTCTCAGGGATTACTTTCCTTTGCTGCCTGATATCCGTGGTGTGACAGACTGTTTCACATATTTCCCCCTTTATTTAGGTTGTTTTAGCTGGGAAGGTAAGTTCATTCTCCATTATTTTATTTGGCCAGGTGCACAAGTCTTTGCCTATACACCATTTGATTAGAGTGGAAGTGCCTAGAAAATAATACCAACACTTATTGAGCACTTACAGCTACCAGAAATAGTTCTAAGTACATTCTCTTATCTATAGAGTTTTCACATTTGTTCTCAGAAGTAGGCACCATTGTTTTTTTGCAGGAGGTGACAGAGGTCACTCAGCTGTGAGTGGTGAGGTCAATCCCAGGCAGCAGGGCTCAGCCACCCCGCTGTCATCCTGCCCTATTAGAGGCGTGATGACAGTTATGCTTCAGTAGGGAGTTCTGGAGGCTCTTCTCAAGGGCCCTTCCGGCAGGCTGAGTGCTATGTTTGAACTCAATTTGACAGTCCTTTGTGTGGGTCTTCAAAAACTGACGTGACCTTTCTCAGCAAGCTTAGAATAGAATTCTGGTGAAAACCTTAATTTGGCCATTACTTTTTCCCTCCTTTCTCCCACTGTGTGCTCCTCTGCTGGTGTGAATTGTGCCCAGGCTTGGACATTTGAGGGGCCATGCAGGTCTAGCCACAGTGGAGACACTCTCACTTTATAGATAGGGGGCTTTTATCAGGAGTCAGATGGTCCATCTTAGAGACCATGAGGAAAACAACCCAACCACGGCACACAGGTCTCAAGATGACTGGGGCAGCAGAAGCCTGCTTCCCAGGGAACTTCCATGAGCCTCCTCCATGCAGCCCCTGACCTTCCAGCCAGACTTTGTCAGATACCTACCAGATCCTCCCTCATCGTCCTCTGTTCACCTGGGAGGGTATGTGTTCATTCATGTGTCTGTCTCCCCTCCTGGGCTTTGAGCACTTAGGGAAGAGGACATTTTCTAATTTGGATTTTTATTCCTTACAACTGAGACTGTGCTCATCTGTATTGGGTCTCATCGATGACTGAATGGTGAATGAATGAATGGCTCTCAGACTTGTACCAATGAGGATGTCTCAGGTTATAAGTAATGAAGAGCCCATTTAAGATGGCTTAACCATGAAGAGGGCTTCCCTGCTGGCTCAGACCTGAATCTGCCTCCCATGCAGGAGACCTGGGTTTGATCCCTGGGTTGGGAAGACCCCCTGGAGAAGGAAATGGCAACTCATTCCAGTATTCTTGCCTGAAGAACTCCATGGACAGAAGAGCCTAGGTGGGCTATAGTCCATGGGGTCACAGACAATCAGACCCGACTAAGTGACTAACACTTTCACTTTTTCACTTCAACTGTGAAGAAATGCCTCGTCTTGTGTTAGAACAGCCTCTGGGCGAGGCGGGCTGCAGGCCCAGTGCCGTCAGGGCTCCCACTCCTCTGTCCTGTGATCCCCTTGGCTCTGTCTCTCTTCGTCCCTTGGCAGACTCTCTCATGGCTTTAAGGAGGGTGCTCCCAGCAGCCCATTGGACAATTTGTTCATCATTCACATCCAGAGGGAGAAAGATGGATGGAATGAAAGTCCTTCCCATCCCTCTGATTGGCCAGTTTGATTGGTCCCTTGTCTGCTTCTGGACCTGTTATAGTCACTGAGGGAATTCTGTGTGTTGATTGGCTGAAATAATCACCATTGAGGGGGATGGCAAACTGTGATTGGTTAATAGAGATCCATCCAGGATGAGAGAGGAATTGGCCTCCTGGGTCCATTGTGAGTGCAGAGGAGGGTGGACACCAGACCACAGGGTCCTGTGGGAAGGAGAGGAGAGGTGACCTGTGTACCAGTGATATACTGAGGGATGGTGGGACATCCCCCACCTCAGGTCGCCCCTTCTTTTCACCAAACGAACATTTCTCTGGTGCATGCTTGGAGTGACATTGACACTGTGCCCTGGGCTGCACGGGCCAGTCTTATGAGGAAGGGATTATAGTCACTCCATATTAGAGATGAGAGAACAGAGGTGCAGAGAAGCTAAGACACTTGGGTAGAGTCACCCAGCTGGTCACTGATGGAGCTGGGAGCTGATGCCTGCATGCACAGGACAGGCCAATTTGCCTAAGATGACCTCTGAGATCTTTTTTTCTTTTCTTTTTTTAAAAAATCATGTATTTATTCCTGGCTGTGTTGGGTCTTAGTTGTGGCGTGCAGGATCTTTCACTGTGGCATATGGGCTTTTCTCTAGTTGAAGCACATGGGCTTAGTTGCCCTGTGGTATGTGGGATCTTAGTTCCCTGACCAGGGATCAGACCTGCATTGCCTGCGCTGAAAGGCAGATTCTTAACCACCGGACCACCAGGGAAGTCCCATCAGTCTTTTCAAGATAGGATGTGGTGCACTGGGTCCCACTCCATCCTCGCTTCCCTCTGTCCCATCTTTGCCCCTTTCCCTCCCAGAGCCCAGCATCCTCAGCGAGCAGAAAGCACATGCTGCTCAGGTACCCTTGGCCACCATCCAGGGTCCTTGAAATGCAGGTGACCCTAACAGCTGGAAACCAGGACCACCACTCACCTGGCTGAGGTGGGGAGGGTAGAGCCATAGCCTGGGGTCTCCTCTTCCCCCATCCCCTCCCCTGGCACTGAATTCAACCCCGGCCTCATTCAGGGCTGGATGCCCACAAGGCCCTCATAAGCAGAAGCACGTTGATGTGGCTGATAGAGTTGAAGCCCCTGCTGAGCACACATATACTAGCAGAAAACAGAGATGAATCCAGGGATTAAGAAGATAGAATATTAAGAGAGCCTTGATGCTGAGGCTCCATGAACTCCCCAGGGGCGTGTGGGAGTGTGGGCATGTGGGAGTGTAGGCAAGTGGGAGTGTGGGGCAGTGGCACCCTTGGACCCTGCAGCTAAGTCAGGACTACCAACCCCCAATCCTCTGCTGCCATGGAAACAGTCACATCAGAAGTGACAGTTCTCACTGGCAGCCTGCCCAATCCCAGGCCCTGGGCCACACACACCTGTCTGTTGGACAGACGCTTGTGGTGTGTGAGTGACAACATGGCGGACAGGCTGCCCACATCCCCTCGTTCAACCCTTGTGATGGTCCTGAGTGTAGCCCTTTTGGTGTCCCATTTCACAAACAAGACAGTGAAGCCTGGGAGAGGCCAAGTCACCCATCAAGCAAAAAGATAGACTAGCCTTCCTGTTCCCAGGCCTGCACTCTGGACCCCTCTTCCTAAGCTAGATGACTGGGGGCTTCTCTGGCCCCACTGTGCCTTCACTCCATCCTGCTTGGGATAGCCCAGGGTGCATGGCCGAGTGTCACTTCTGTCCCTGGAAACCTGGCTGGCTCCTCCCCTCCTCTCTCTCTCCCCATTGCTATTTGCAGGCAAAAAGGGGACAGACAGCTGAGGCCCCTCTCCTCACTTCCTCTCCAAAATTCAGGGTCTCCCTCCCCTCCTGGATCCAACAGGAGCAGCTGTGTTTGCCTCTTGTGTCCCTCAAATTCATCACTCTGTGAATGCCTGGAAAGAGACAAATAAAAGTAAGATGATGATATTTTTCATAAATAAGCAATGTAGCCACTCAGACCTGGTTTGGGTTGTCAGCCGAACCCCCCCAGAGAGATATTGACGTTGAAATATTTGTGTATGTTCTCATGGAACATTTATTGTGGGGCTCTGAACTCCAATAAAGCCTTTGTGTAAATTATTCATTATGGAATTCAGATGAAATGCCAAAATTCTGCCCACCAAGGGGCTGCCTTTTTTCTTGCCCTTTTTTTCTGTTGCCTCTGAAGAGCTGTTGTTGGTTAGAATCTAACGCCACCAGCCAGGCAGGCGGTGTAATTATCAGGGAGAAATGAATGGATTGGGGGAGTCACGGTTCTGACCTTAACACTGGCATCTCTGCAAGGCAACTTGGCTCTTCTTGAAGGATTTTCTCTGCCGCCAGAGCCTGTGCTAATGTCCTCTGAGCCACTGAGATGGTGGTTTTCTGGGGGCAGTGGCAAGAGTGCCCTATCTCCAGCCTTCTGTCTTTGGAGGAGAAAATCCATTTCTCCTGTTAGCATCACCCATTAAGGCTCAGGAGCCCCAGTCCAGGAGGTCCTCACATCTGCTCTGGGGGAGCCAGCAGTTCTAAGGAGACCAAGACCCAGAGGTCATTGGAGGCTGAATTCTGTCCCCCTAAATCCTTGAAGTTTTAGCCCCAGTACCTGTGAACATGACCTTATTTGGAAATAGATCTTTATAGAGATAATCAGATGAGGCCATTGGATGAGCCTTGACCTAGCGAGACTGGTATCACCATGAGAACGGGAAACCTGTTTCCTTTTTTAAAATATATTTTTATTAAAAAAAAATTTGTTTAATGTTTTTGGCTACACTGAGTCTTCCTTGCTGCATGCGGGCTTTCTGTAATTGCAGCGTGTGAGCGTCTCATCACAGTGGCTTCTCTTGTCGCGGAGCACAGGCTCTAGAGCACAGAGACTTCAGTAGTTGTAGCGCAGGGGCTTAGCTGGCCCTCGGCACATGGAATCTTCCCAGACCAGGGATGGAACCCATGTCTCCTGCATTGGAAGGCGGATTTTTAACCACTGGGCCACCAGGGAGGGCCTTTATTTTTTTAAAAAAATGGAGTATAATTGCTTTACAATATTGTGTTAGTCACTCTGGGACCTCAGGGTGGTTGTAAGCAGGGGCTCCAGCTCTAGTGTGTGTTAGTTGCTTAGTTGTGTCTGACTATTTGTGACCCCATGGACTGTAGCCCACCAGGCTCCTCTGTCCATGGGATTCTCCAGGCAAGAATACTGGAGTGGGTTGCCATTTTCTTCTCCAGGGCATCTTCCTGACCCAGGGATCAAACCCAGGTCTCCTGCACTGCAGGCAGATTCTTTACCATCTGAGCCACCAGTCTCTTAGGCATCGCTCACCCTCACCCCACTCCTCTAGGTCATCACAGAGCATGGAGCTGTGCTCCCTGTGCTCTTCAGAAGCCTCCCACTAGCTGTCTCTTTTACATGTGATAGTGTATGGGTGTCAGTGCTCCTCTCTCAATTCATCCCACCCTCTCCCTGAGAACAGGAAATTTGGACATGGAGACCAGCATACAGGGAGCCACCCTGTGAGCACCAAGGCAGCCATCTGCAAGCCAAGGAGTGAGGCGAAACCAGGGCTGCCGGCACCTTGATTTCCAACCCGCAGCCTTTAGGATGGTGAGAAAATACATTTCTGCTGTGTAATCCACCAGGGCTTACTGGTGGCTCAGTGGTAAGGAATCTGCTTGCAGTGTAGGAGACATGGGAGATGCGGGTTCCATCCCTGGGTTGAGAAGATCCCTTGGAGAAGGGAATGGCTACCTTCTCCGGTATTCTTGCCTGGAGAATCCCATGGACAGAGGAGCCTTGTGGACTACAGTCCATAGGATTGTAAAGAGTCAGACATGACTGAAGTGACATAGCATGTACACATGTAAGCCACCAGTTGATACTGTTTGGTTAGGCAGCCTGATCAAGTCCACAGAGCAATGGAGTGACTCTTCAAGGTTCAAACATAGTATGTTGGGATTGAACCAGTGGCCTCAGGGTTCAGCCTGTGGGTGTCCTTTGGTTGGAGCAAATAGGAGCAGCTTGGCAAATGAGACCTCCTGTGAAGCCCGAGAGCTGGTAAGACAGAGGCTTAAACAGGGCCTCTGCCAACACCTTCATGCTTCCCTTTGAAGAGCAAAGAGCTCACTGTGAGTATTTGTGGAATTAATTTTACAATTTGTAAATGAATAAATGAAAGAATGACCTATGGAGTCTGGTCTGCTGGGACAACTGCCCCCTCCACAGCACTCTGTCTGCTGCCCCCTCTCCACCATGTGTTAGGTGACAATGAGCCCCCTGAGCCATCCACGGGCATCTGGTTCTGTGCCGTGGGGCGAGGCTGAGTGTAACTCAGGCTTTGGGAACAGAGGGGCTTCTGTCCTGGAGTGGGGACCCCCGAGGGCAGGTTCTCAGTCAGCCTCGGGACTCACTTTCACTCCAAGACCCTCCCCATGGTCCAACCAGGTCCGCTGGCCTGATGCAAATCTGAGGGTGCCCTGGCCTGGCCTCAGACAACCTTCCAGGGCTTTTTCATTTCTGTGGTTCATGTTATTAATTGCTTCCCTTCTCTGAGGAAGAAGCAGACTCTGTGTTAAGACGACTCTTTGTGAAACTGATTAATTGTGAATGGATTAATGCAGATGACATGAAACATCTCACGGCAGAGCGTTTGGTTCAGGGAAACTTGGGGCTTCAGTTCTCAGAGATTTGGGGCTGGGACATGGATGCTTGGAGCAAAGCAGGCACCAGAAAAGGTGGGTCTAGCCCTGGGTCCAAAGTGCCCAGCCCTACCTTCCTCCCCTCCCAGACAGCTTGCTCCCTCCCCCCACCCACTGAATCCTTATGTATGTGTGTGTTTTCATTCTTTCTGCTTGGAGACACCCTTTTTTTTTTTTTTTCTCAGAGTCTTGTTGAAATTTCCGATTTGCACTGAGGACTCAGCCATAGAAAACCCTGGAGTCCCTTTGGTCTGACCAAACCTCCATCTGTCCCCTGTCCACGCCTTGGGCTAGTCTCCACCTCCAGGGTCCTCCTTTCCCTCCTCATCCCCATTTCCTCTCCACCAGCTCCTCCCCTTGGCCAGGTGTTGGGTCTGACGGGGTCCTCCCTGCCTGTCTCCTTGTCCTCTGCTCACCCAGCCTCCCCTATCCCCCACCTCAGAACAGAGCAGTGTTGGGCTGTCATCAGGCCCTGACCATCCCCCACCCACCCTGCCTCCCGGGGCCGGGTCTCTGAGATATCCCTCCTTCCCAGGATCCACACTAGATCTGTTTTACCATCGCCCTTGGTCTCTGCGGGCAGCAGGCCTTCAGATCGGCACCTAAGTGAGCTCTGGGGAGGAGGATGACATACAATATGGTTACTAAGAAAACCCATTCATACAGCGACAGTGTTTTTTTCCTAAAAAAAGCAGTGTTCGGGAGTGAGGAAGGCCTTGCTTGTGGTGTTGGTGAATCCAAGGAAGCATGTGTGCCATGGCAGATGGGCCGGGTTCCCACACACCTTTTCTCATCTGCATAAAGCAAAGAGGCTGCTGGGGGCCCGTTTGTCCTCCTCCCCACCCCTCCCAGGCACCCCCCTCCCTGAGCTGGGCTCTTGCTGTGCCAGTGGCTGGAGTGATCTGGCCCAACCTGGGAATGGACTGTCCTCATCCTGAATTTAGAACCCAACAGAGAGGGGCATCTGGCCCCTGCCCACAGCAGCTGTACAGGTAGACTCTAGGGTCTCCACGTCCTGAGGTTCTGCAGGGAGGTGAGAGTTGAAGGCAGAGGGACGAACAGAAGCAAAGAGCGAGGTGGACGGGCCGGCTCTTGCCTCTTGTCCCAGTGTCCGCCCAGGAGCCGCTTGAGGAGGAGTGGCAGGCAGCCCGTGCCTCCTGGAGCCCGTCTGCCCCACGCTGCTCAGCGACGTGTCATAACAGGTTCCCGGAGTGCTTCCTCGCCATCTGTCTCATGCGCGAGATGACAGCGCGGGCTGGCAGAGATGCACTCAATTTGCAATTGTAAGTTGTCTTTTTTCCTCTCTTCAGTCTGTGAATCTACTCTGATGGCGGCGTCAAGGCTGCCAAGGTTTGCAGTGAGCCGGGCGTGGTGCTCAGACAGCAGGAGACACATGCCCTGGAGTCCTCCTGGGCCCAGGATAAGCCCGTGGGCTGAGGTGCCCGGGACGCCTTTCTCCAAGGTGACCTCAGGCCGATTCTGGTCTCTGCCCTGGACTCCAGCAAGGGGACTCCAGCCCACCCCGACCAGCTCACGTGTGCGGTGTGAGAGCCTGGCCACCGGCCACCCTGGCCGCCCTGCCTGGCCCATCATAGCCAGTCCACTGTGCCAGAAGACAGAGGCCTCTTTACATGCAAGGTAGATCTCGCCACCTCTCCCCTCGTGCTCCCACGCTCCTCTCCAAGGCCGTGGGGCATGCATGCCCTGTCTCTGCCCCAGTGACAACAACCTCCCCAGAACTGTCTCAAACACACCAGACACATGCTCTGCAGGCCTTTGCCCAGGCGACTTCGCTGCTGAACTTCGCTGAGCATTTAAAGAGTTATTACCAGAACTTCAGAAACTCTTCCAAAAAAAAAAAAAAAAAACACCTCAGAAGGTGAGAAAACGCTTCCTGACTCATTCAATGAGACTGATGTGACCTGATGCCAAAGCCAGACAGAGATCCTGTCTCAGCTCAGACTGGATGGGGAGGGCGGGGGGGGGGGCGGCAAACACAAACCTTATTCCTCAGAGTCCTGGGGTTCTGGACTTCCAAGGTCCCACAGCTGGCCAAGTTGGGTCCTGGAAGGCTTCTCTTTCTGGTTTGCAGACAGCCACCTTCCCATCCTCATGTATTCTTGAGGGACTGAGTTCTGGTATCTTCCTCTTCTTATAAGGACACCAGTCCCATCCTGGGGCCCCACCCACATGATGTACTTTCATCCTAACCACCTCCCCAAGGCCCACCTCTTCACACCATCACTGGGGATTAGGGTTGCAACATAGGAATTTGGAGACAGAATTCAGTACCCAGGATACTGCAAGAGGAGACTGCAGGTCTCCACCCCTCTGTCCAGAACCTTCTCCCCCCCATCTTTCCCCAGGCTTGCTCTCCCTCACTCCAGACTCTGCTCAAAACCTCGCATTTTCCTGACTGTTGAACCTAACACAGCTAGACCCCTTGTGACTCAGCTGGTCTCTCATACCCCACCCCACCCCACCCCCACTGCCACCATATTCCTTTCCTAGGGTTGGTGCTGCCCCTCAGGACATGGCACAGCTGTCTGGATGTTGGTCCCTGGAGGGTGCACCTGAGTGTCTGTCTTTCCTGCCCACTTTTCTGTTCACAGTGCCCAGAGCTGTGCCCGGAGCTCTTGGGGGTGCCTGCCCCTGCACAGCATGCAGCAGGGCCCCAGGACTCCCTCAGGGACAGGGTGGGGTCATCGTCACCTGAAATCATCCTGAGTTCTCACCTCCTTCAGCCTGCATGCACCAGCTCCAGGCCACACTTGAACCAGCACTGCCGGCTATAAAGCCCTTCTGCATCTATGTCTTCTCCTTGTCTGGGGTAGGGGTTGCCCCGTGACCACAGTCCGAGATGAACTAGTGGATGTAACATGCAGAGGAGAGTGAAGTGACTTCCAGGGTCACGCACGTTGGTGCTTCTGACTTGGTTCACACACCCACTGTTTCTGCCACGTGACACTGCCCATCACGGGACAAGAGTGACAACAACAGACAGTCTGGACTTGTGATTCGGTGCCAGTCCCAGGGCATGGTGAAGTGTGTGGGGTGTATACAGTGGTGGTGGGGAGCAAGGCCATACAAGGGACCCTCCTTCCCATCCAGTTAACTCTCAGGGGATTACCTCAGGGAGCCAAGTCTGTGCATGTGGGGTCATAGGCCGGCTGGTGAAGGGGGTGGGGCGGGCATCTCTTTCAGGCCACATGGAGGCCTTTCTCCAGGGGTGCCAGGAAACCTTGGACCTGTGGTTGGGCTTGGGGCAGAAGGAAAGTCAAGGGCAGAAGTGGTGCCCGTGGTGGGAGGTGTGCTTCATCTGAGGCCAGCGGTGAGGTGGTGGTTGTCTAGGCATACAAGGGGTTATTCACAGGCCCCTCAGGAAGAGGGTGGGATGAGGGAGCCTGCATCCCCAGGAGCAGTGACTTAGGGCCAGGAGTCTGGCCTGATGTTGAGGACAAAGGTGAGATCCATCATGGAACCCAGAGCTACAGACCCACTGAATCCATGCGAGGGTCTCTGTGTCTGTGACTCGGAGTCTAAGGCAGAGGGTGCTTCTGCTTACTTTTTTAATATTAACTTTTACTGGAGTGTCGTAGATGTATGGGCTTCCCTGATAGCTCAGCTAGTAGAGAATCTGCCTGCAATGCAGGAGATCCCAGTTTGATTCCTGAGTCAGGAAGATCCACTGGAGAAGGAATAGGCTACTCACTCTAGTATTCTTGGGCTTCTCTTGTGACTCAGCTGGTAACAAATCTGTCTGCAATGCGGGAGACCTGGGTTCCATCCCTGGGTTGGGAAGATCCCCTGGAGAAAGGAAAGGCTACACACTCCAGTATTTTGGTCTGGAGGATTCCATGGGTTGTATAGTCCATGGGGTCGCAAAGAGTTGGACACGACTGAGCAACTTTCACTTTCAGTAGATGCATCATGTTGTGTTACTTTCAGGTGTACAGCTAAGTGAGTCAGGAATACATATACATGTGTGTGCATGAGTGCTAAGTTGCTTCAGTCATGTCCGACTCTGTAAGCCCATGGACTGTGTCCCACCAGGCTCCTCTGTCCATGGGATTCTCCAGGCGAGAATCCTGAAGTGGATTGTCATGCCCCATTCCAGGGATTAAGTGAATCAGGTATACATATACACATATCCACTCTTTTTTAGAGTCTTTTCCCAAATAAGTCATTACAGAGTATTGAGTAGAGTTTACTGTGCTGTGCAGTAGGTCCTTATTAGTTATCTATTTTATGTACAGTAGTGTGTCAATCCCAATCTCCAAATTTATGCCCCCGGAAGCCTCACTCAGTGGCAGCTCCTGCCTCTCCTGCAAGCTCCACATTCTCTTGTTCTTCACTCCAAGCCTCAGTTCCCATCCCGTATCCTCCCTGTTTCTCCCCCATCATCTCCCACCCAAATCCCCGCTTCCTTCTCCTGTGTTTTCTGGGTTCGTGGTTTAATTTCTGCAGACACAGGCTGCTCCTCTTCCCACCTGGGATAAGAACCACCAGAAATACCACATCTAAGGCAGTCTTCCCGACTCCAGCCAGCTGAGGAAAAGCAAAAATTGATAGGTGATGCCCAGGGTATGATTTAGCTGGTGAAATCCATGCATCCCTCTCAATTGTGCATGGTGTTAATCTCAGCCCTAGTGCTCAGATCACTCTTGCATGCATGTCTACCCCTAGACGGCAAGTCTCAGAGAGGAGAAAGGGCCCCCACAGCCAAGGGGAGGCAGGGGCCTCGGACATGGGCCATGGGGCCCAGTGAGGTCAAGCACACAGATGGAGAAGCCACTTCACACCATCAGTTGTGACGGTCGTGAGTTTTTGTTCCCAGTGAACTTGAGCCAGTGCTGGGAAATTCAGGTATGGAGCAACTGCAGTGAATTAGCTGTCAAGTGGACCCCTTGAAGGGGTCTTTGTGCAAAGCTGGGAGTTCCCTCACCTGAGCTGCTCTGCATGGCTTTGCGTTCTGTCTCATCTCAGAAGAATGATGAAAGGCTTGTGCTTTGGTAGCAAGTGGATCTGGGTAGGAATCCTGGCTTGGCCGTTGGCCAGCGGGGTGAATTCAGCCATGCTGCTCAGGCTGCTTCTCTTCTTCTGTGAAGTGCAGCTAAGTGGGGACTGGACAGCACTCTGCTTGTGCAGCTCTTAGGGTCATCTGGACCACAGTGAGAGCTCAAGGAGAGGCAGAGTTGGAGCAGCTGTCTCTGCTTTTCCTGATCAGTTACTTTGTTTCCTGAAGCCCCTGGTCCACCATTGGAGTGAATTCTGAGGACCCTTTCTAGCAAGCACATGCTGTCCCCATGTGGGTTCTGAGCGCTAGCTTGTTTCTAGTTTGTCCTACAGCTTCCCCTTCACTTTCCTCCTCTTGCCCCACTTCCTCCTGCCCTCATGGTTCACAGGAGCTCAGTGAATTGTGTATATTTCAGGGGACAGGAGATGGTTTGGTAACATGTGAGGCTCCCAGCCTTCTCATCCTGCCCACCAAAGTGGATCTGGCTCTTACCCTACTGTCCCTACTCCCCAGACAGACTGCAGGGTTCTGCCTTTGTCACTTTGGCTCCAGGATTTGGCATGAAGACAAATAAGAAGAAAGGTGGGCCATGACTATACCAGGACCATATGGGGAGGGGCTGTTGTGATGGGTGGGACTGTTGAGATGGGGGAGGAGCTGTTGTGATGGGAAGGGCCTGTTGTGATGGGGAAAGACTGTTGTGATGGGGAGGGCCTGTTGAGATGGGGGAGAGGCTGTTGTGATGGGGAGGGACTGTTGTGATGGGGAGGGACTGTTGAGATGGGGAAGGACTGTTGTGATGGGGAGGGACTGTTGAGATGGGGAAGGACTGTTGTGATGGGGAGGGGCTGTTGTGATGGGGAGGGACTGTTGAGATGGGCGAGAGGCTGTTGTGATGGGGAGGGATTGTTGAGATGGGGAAGGACTGCTGTGATGAGGGAGAGGCTGTTGCAATGGGGGAGAGACTGTTTTGGTGGGGGAGGGCCTATTGCAGCAGAGAGAATGTTGTGGTCATAGGGTCTGTGAGTCAATATTCAGCCTAAAAGGGTTTTCTCTTGCCCATACCTAGAGTCCGTATTTCATCCCCCTAGGCCTGAGGACTCAACCCACATTTTACAGATGAACAATTGGTTTTGAGGCAAAGGTTGCCTGAGGTCACATTGCTAGTCCATGCCTGCTCCAGGGTTTCAAAGCCTGTGTGCACGTGTGTACGTGTGTGTGTGTGTGTGCAGTCACGTGTGTGCACAAAACCAGCTGAGTGCGTGTGTGAGCACCTGCACATATGTTTGCACTTTCCCACTGCACTCCTTACATCCATAGCACAGCATCCCTTGGTGCACAGCTGACCCTCAGTGCTTCCACAGTGTGGATTAGGACACTCAGTGGAGCCCCTGGGTCCTGCGGGCCTTGAGAGGGTGGTGCTCCATGGAGGTTCCCAGGAGGAGGAGGAGCTTGGCAGAAGATGAGTCCTCCCCCAACCCTGCCCTTGAATGCAGGCTCCTCCCCTCCTGGTCCCAGACCCTGGCCTGTGTGGAATTTCTTCTCTCCCTAGGCTGGGGCCATGGCAGAACTTGTGACCTGCTGTGGGAGTCCCCTTCCTCTGGGGGAGCCAGCAGCGTCCCCAAACCTGGCAAGGCATCACAGCCTAGGGTCTGCTGAGGGCCTGACCCCTCTCCAGGCATTGCCACCCAGCAAGCACTCTTTGTTTAATCCTGCCTGGTTATTTTTTATTTCTTGTCCTTCAGTGATGGCTTAGTCTGGCTGCACTGAGGACTGACTCTCCCCATAGGCCCCCTGGAGACAGGGATTTTGGGTCACCAACTTCAGGCTCTGAGGAGTCACTCGGGTGGAAGCAAGTGGATGCTGGCCTGGGGCTGTGACTACGAACACCTCCCTCCAGTGCTCAGTGGCTGACCTCATTTCTCCTGCATTGTTTATATCTGAGCATCCCTCACAGCCCCCAGCCCAGCTCTGCCCCTTCTCCCCCCGCATCCCAGGAGAGCTGAGGCAGGACCTGGCCATCCCTGGTGCGCATGTTGGAGATACGTTTTTCCCAGACTTGGGAGGGAAGAGCCTGTCTTCTCCTGGCTGGTATATGACTGTCACCCACTTCCAAAGTCAAACATCTACAGTTACCCTTCTTTAATTGGGCTAATTTAGGAGAATAGCGGTGAATTCCTTGTGTTGCTGAATCTCTTTGAGAGACATATTAATATTCTGATTCCAAGAAGGATTGCTGTGAATTCCTCTGTTACAGATGACACAATTATATTTCTAAATTCTTCTCCTCAATTAGTACAGATGGTTAAAAATACCCTCGATTTTTAATTAATCTTCTGAACATAGTCCTATGAATACAAATGGATCATCATCCCTGTCCACAGACAGACTGTGGGGGTTCACGGGCTCCATGTGTGATCAGGTCCCTGGGAGGTCACGAGGCCTCAGGGGATGAGGGGCTCCAGGCCTTATGGTGGTTCTGGGGCTTCAGGGATGGGAGAGAAAAGGGGTCCCCAGCTTGCCTCTCTCAGTTCCTGTCCTGTAAGCCACTGGGCCTTTGACTGTGACTTTTGTATTTTGGGTGGGGCTGAGGGGCTGCCTTTTGCTTGGGTGACTGGGCTGTCCTAGGGGTCCCTTTGTGCATGGACCCAAACGTCTCCTGTGTTGTGAGGCAATTTTTCCATGGTTTCCTCTATTTGTGTGCCCATTTGCATATATGTTTCCCAGAAAGCTTTGTGTTGGGTGTTATCACCATCATGTAAACATTTATTCTTGTCTATTTGAGAGTCTGCCCACCTCGTTGACTGCAAGCAGCCCTGAATCATTCTTTGTGTCCTCAGGACCTGATATGAGGCTGGCTGAGTGCTTATTGAAACAACCAGGCTTTGAAATTCAAAGCCAAATTGCCTGGACTACATCAAAATAATTTTTTTTTACACCAAAAAAATCCTATCAACAGAATAATAGCCTATGGAATGGTAGAAAACATTTGCAAATCCTATTTCTGATATGAGGTTAACATCAAGAATATACAAAGAAGCCTAACAAAGCAGTAACAAAATAATCTGGTTTAAAAGGCAAAGGACTTGAATAGTCATTCTCCAAAGAAGACATACAGCCAAGAGCACATGAAAAGGTGCTCAACACCACTGATCAGCAGGGAAATGCAGATCAAAGTGACAGTGAGACACCTCATACCCATTAGGATGGCCCTATCGAAAATAAAGAAAACAGGCGCTGGCGAGGCTGTGGAGAAATGGAGCTCTTAGGCATGGTTGTAGGAATGTAAAATGGAGCAGCTGCTGTGGAAAACAGTATGGAGATTCCTGAAAAAAGTAAAAGTATGAATACCTAGAATTCCATTTCTTGGTATTCATCCACAATTATTGAAGGGAGAATCTCAAGGTGATAACTGCACACCCATGTTCACAGAAGCCTTACTCAGTCGTCAAAGGGTGGAAACAACCCAAGGGTCAGTGGATGGTTGAACATGATGGATAAATACAATGTGGTCTATCCACACAATGGAACAAGATTCCACCTGAACAAGGATGAAAATTCTGACACCTGCCATAGCATGGATAGATCTTGAGGACATTATGCTGAGTGGAATAAGCTAATCGCCCAAGGACAAATACTGTGTGATCCCACTTATATAAGGTCCCTGGAGGAGTCAGATTAATAGAGAGAGAAGGTAGGATGGTGGGTGCTAGGAGGAGGGGGAATGGGGAGTTAGTGTTTAATGGGGACAGGGATTCAATGCTGCAGGAAGCAAAGGAAATGGGTGGTGGGGATGTTTGCACAACAATATGAATGTACTTAATACCACTGAGCTGTGCAATGAAAAATGGTTAAGGTAGTAAATTTTACAGTGTGTATGTTTTATCAAAAATTTTAAAAAGCCAAATTCCCTTGGCCAGATAGCTTACCACTGAGTCCAGTTTGGACACTCCCTGTCCGGCATTCACCCCTGGTCCGGGGATGAGGGGGTGAGAGCAGAGAGAACCAGAACCAGGCAATAACCTTGCATATAAGAATGGCCCCTGGCCAGTGGACAAAGTAGAAATGCCACCTGATGTCTCTCTGTGGGTTCCCTACTTGCAGAACCCGAGGCAAGGGCTTCTGGGCAGGAAGGTTAATTGAGAGTAGATTCTCAGGAAGCAGGAGAGCGGATCAATAGGGGTGGAATAGAAAAGGAGGGGAAATCAATAAATGATTCACTGTTGAGCTAGTTACCACTCTGGGCAACTGGATCTCAATTTTGCTGAAGATTCTCTGAAAATGCACTTTAAAATTGTTCTCTGAAGGATGCAAAAAAGTGTATTTATCCACCAACTTCTAATCTCCATCCTCCGAGGTTTGTCCTGTGTTGGGGACATTCTACAATTTTAGAGGAAGCCCTGGTGCAGAAGAGTAGAGAGTTAAGGAGGCCTTGAGATAAGCGCCCACCAAAGTGCATGGTGGAACTGTCCAGGAGAGCAGTGCTGAAATGGGGGTGGGAGCGACAAGGTGATGTCTGCTTCAGCCCACCACCCATCCACCCTCGGCTTCTCAGATCCACGTGTGCCTCACATTACATCTACTTCGTCACAAGATGTTCAAGGTGGTGGCTGGTTAGACTTTCTAAGAAAAGTCTCAAGCCTGAGGAATGTGAAATTCAGCTGTTTTTGCTGCTGCAGCTAGTTCTAAAATCTGTCATCTCTTTCCTCCGTCACTCATTCTGGATTTCTCATAGTCTGCACAGCCCATGCTGATAACTATGTCTGAGTTACTGGTCTTCAGGGAACAAGGAGGAGAAGAGTGGAGAGGAGAAAAAGCATCATCTTATGGGGCATGATAACACGAAGCCTCATCTTTTCATAGTCACCAGTTTAGACGTTCTAGAGGTTTCTTTCCTCTAGAAAAGGGGGGAAGATTCTTCAGAGGTTGAGGTTCAAGATTCTTAGGTGCATTGACCCAAATGTATCATCCTTGAATCAGGGTCCCACTCCTCTAATAGCCCTTGGCATGAGCCCTGGAGACCTGTCAAGACTATGCATTCACTGACTGTTAATTTTCCCAACCTTACATTTAATTACAGACTTGATTTCAGCACCATCTTCCCTCTGGCTGCAGGAGATGAGGGTAAATGCCAGGGAAGCATTCTGGCTTTGACTGCACAACCTGAGCTGATAATTGGCTGCCCTGAGCTTGTCATTCTCTTCCATCAAGTCGAAGGCAGTTAACAAGGAACCAGCAAACTCTCTAACTTTATAACTTCCATTGCTTCCATGTACTTTAAGGGCTGTTACTGCACGGACCAAGGCTTTAATTTCACCTCTACCTCATCCCACATGATGCAAGGGAGAGTTCTGATAGCTGTGATGCACACCAGGGAAGATGGTTGCTCAATTTATCACCCAGTAAGGGGGTCTTTGCTATGGTCATATGAGGAGCAATGCAGTTCCAGGATTCCATCCTGAAGGTCGGCTTTCCAAGTTTAGTTTGGATTCCCCCAAAGCAGAGCCTGAAATAAAGGATTGGACTCAGGCATTTTAATGGGGATGTGGTCCCAAGGAGTATGGGTGGGGAATAGGGCAGGAGGAAAATTCAGTGAAAGGACTTTCTATGGAGATGATTACTGCTGTGTTCAGCTTCAGTCCCACCAGGGGCCCTGTAAGTACCTTGTAGAAAGTGTCTCATTATTGTATCTCTGAAGGAAGTGAGACTGGGCCATTTATCCACCAACTCTCACACCCTGTGTTTTCAGAGTTAATCCTCCCCACCCTTCTGGGATGTGTCAATGCAAGGGCAGAGTGGCCTCCATCATCTAGGCAAAGGTTCTTTTTTTTTAACTTTTGGTTTTATACTGGATTATAGCTCATTAACAATGTTGTGACGGTCTCAGGTGGACAGCAAAGGGACTCAGCCACACATATACGTGTATCGTATCTATTCTCTAGGGAAAGTTTTGATGGGAACAAAGCATAGTGATGCAGTGTATATGAGGTGGGGGAACTGTCCACTCCATGGTGCTGAAGTCACATGGGCTAAGGGGCTAAGGAGTGGAATACCACCGCGTCTCCTACACCCAACAGGTGGATTTAGATCCAGAATTCTTTCAAAACACTTCAGTGCCTCGTCAGACTGAAGCCTTGCCTTTCATATACCATGCGTTTGCTTCAAAAACCTGATTCTGGGACTTCCCTGGTGGTCCGCTGTTAAGAATCTGCCTGCTAATGCAGGGGACATGGGTTCAATCCTTGGTCTGGGAGGATCCCACATACCACAGAGCAACTAAGCCCATACACCACAACTACGGAAGCTCGTGCACTCTAGAGCCCATGCTCCACAATAAGAGAAGCCACGGCAATGAGACACCTCTCACACTGCAACAAAGAGTAGCCCCCTCTTGCCATAACTAGAGAAAGCCCATGTGCTGTGACAAAGAAACAGTGCAAACATAAATAAATAAAAACTAAAAAAAATTGAGATTAATGATCATTAAAAAAACATCCAATTTCCTTTACCTATGGTCTGGGCTCTTCAGTCCAACCTTCTAAACCCTGTGGATTTACATTAGTGAGGGCACACAGCGTCTATACCAGGAGTGAACAGGAGTGAACGTGAAAGTGTTAGTCATTCCGTCGTGTCTGACTCTTTGTGACCCCACAGACTGTAGCCCACCAGGCTCCTCTGGCCACAGAATTCTCCAGGCAAGAATACTGGAGTGGGTAACCATTTGCTTCTTCAGGGGATCTTCCCAACCCAGGGATGGAACCTGGGTCCCCTGTATTGCAGGCAGATTCTTTATCGTCTGAGCTGCCAGCGTGGGGCAGAGGGCAGTACACCAGCTGTGTGCCTGGTTGTAGCTTGTTTGTCAGCTCTTGTTTATGTAGGAAAAAAAAAAAAACCAGACAACCAGCTGTTGCACCAGCACATGGAGAAAAATCACGTTGATCCCCGTTTTTGTATTTTGGTTGAGTAGTCTGTGAGAACCCCAGGGGGTGTCAGGTCAGGACATCATAATCTCTGGCTGGGATAAATAGTGCCTGCCCCATTTTTCTCAGTTTGGGCTCCTGGAGACAAACGTCAGCTGTTTTCATCAAAAACAAAGTGCTACCCTGTGGGAGAGTTTAAACAGCTCATCTATGAAGGGTATTACTTTTTCTTCCACGTCTGATGTCTGTCCTAGTTTTTTCTTCTGCTGGCTGCACCCTTGAGTTATGGGTCTCCCCAGCCATAAAAGAGACATAACGTTAATCTTTCATGAATGAGAGGCCCAGGGGCCCTTGCCAAGGGCTTCATATGGTTTCATATGGCTCTCAAGTATGTCGTGATCTTGACCTTGCTAGCTCCAGAAGCCCCATCAGAGGGGACTGAGCATCCTGGATGGGCGGAGGGAAAGCTAGTGAGCAGGTGGCCCCTGGGGTGTGATCTCCTGAGCCCTTCACCTGATGTAGGGGCAGTCCAGTCCTGGTTTCTCTGTACTAGAGTCCTCAGGACACCAGGGAGGAAAAACAAGGGGACACAAGGCTTGAGAATGTAAATAATTCCCAAATTGTCTTATATTTTTGTGGGAGCTCAGCACCCAAGGTGGTTTCCCCATTGGGCAATAGGAAGAGTGTGTGTGCTGGGAGCAGAACTGGATTTGAATTTCGGCTGCCCATTTGTCAAGGGGTATGACTGGAAGCAAATGATATAATTGGTCTGAGAGATAACCTCTTCATTTGAAGCAAGGGCATAATACTCTTCACCTTACAAAGTTGTCACAGGGATAAATGCGGTGATGCAAGCGACATGCTGGCCCCATGTGGGGCACACAGCCAAGCAGTCACTGGAAGCTTGCTTCTTTCCCTTTTCGTGTTGCAGGGAGAAAAACAAGCTGTGGAGCTCTGCTGAGTGGAAAGCACAGGGGGTTGGGAGGGACAAACCACACCGTTGTCCACTGACCTCCAGGCACTCTGAAGGCTGATGAAAAGGGTAGCTTCGGATGCTGGAAGCACCAAGAGGTACCTCTTTGATCTGCCTGCTTTAAAAATTCTATCCTTACAGTACCCTCACTTTAGGCTTTTTCACTTCTACAGGATTTCCTAGTCCCCTTTAAATAAAGATCAAAAAGGAGCCAGGTCTTGGCAGCATCTCCCCCTCTCCTGCTGGTCAGTACCCTATAGAGGTTTGGGTTGAAAGTCCTGCTGATTGGCTTGGGAGAATTGAGGACACTGTATCTGGGCTCCAAGCTGGGTGGGAAACTTGGTCTCCTAGTACCTGATCTGACCTTGGTCTGTCTCCTCCTGAGTTCCTGCTTCTTCTGAACCAAGCATAGTTTTAAATGCATTAACCCATTTACTGCTCACAATTACCCGTGAGGTAGGTGACCACTGTTGTCATCCCATTTTACAGACTGAGAGGCTGAGACACAGAGAGGTGCAATGACTTGCCTAAGAGCACAAGAGGGTAAGTGGCAGAGCCCAGGTTTGAGGTCCAGAGTCTACGTACATAACCACATGGGTGAAATACCAAGAACTTACCTCTCCTAGTGGTGAGTTCTCAATCCTTCTGGGAGTCCAGGACAATTTCCATTGCAAAGAATGAGTTGTCCACCCCAGTTCATAGGCTCACCTCCACGTACTGTCTGGACACTGGGGACTCCTGGCACATTTCTGGGGGCCATGTTTCCCAAAGCATCAAGGGGAGAATTTGGGGGCAAAGATAGAGTGGCCCAACTTCTGATGCCCTGGGGAATCGGTAGCCATGGGGGCCTGACCATTTACTGCTATTGCATCACAGACAGCAGGAAAAATATCTGCTCATTTAGTCTCAGGATCAGCTTTTGGTTAAACATGGAACTAAGAAGCATTTTCCCTCTAACCTTAAAACGAGGGCAGGAAGGCAGAGTGAGCTGAGCTTTACAGCCCAGAAGCTGGCAGTCTAGTTTCCATCCAAAAGGCAGAGGGGCTCTGACACTTGGTGGCTAGGAGAGGTGGGGACTCAGTGAGGGAGGGGCCCCACCAGTTGTGAAGTCTGCAAACATTGGTCTCAGGTAAGGAGAACTCACTGGTGCCAAGCAGGCACCCAGACCTGGTGTGGCCAGAGGGGGCATCGATCTTATACTGGAGATAGAGTAGGCATGGCCTCTTGTTCTCACTGCTCCAGGGCGAGGAACTTTCCAGACCTGTCCCAGGATGGGGATGTCCAGGCCCCCTGCCTCCGTTTAAGACCATGAGATGTCTTGGGGACAGCATGAATGGGAATGAATGAGCAGGCTGCCTCTCAACACTCTATGCAACACATCTATGCACACCCCAGCACATGTGCAGTGACACATGCAGAATCCCACGTGTACACACACACATCTCTCAGGTCCAGACTACCAGGGCAGGAGGGGTTCTAGCTTCTCCTTTAAGATTTGGTGTCCTTGCCTGTGTGGTCTGAGTCAAGGTGATCAAAGGCAGCAGGTCAGATGTCAGAGGCAGAGAGGCTGGAGTAGGGTTAGGGAGGAGCCACAGTGTGGTCCTCACAAGGTCTAGGTCAGTGACTGGCTGAGTGGTTGAAAGAGAAAGTTGTGAGGAGTTTGGGGGCAGAGGACGGGGAGGCCTGGTGTTGGGAGAAATCAAGCCCCCAAGACTTGAGGAGCGGGCGGAGGGGGAGGAACAGAGAGGCAGGTGCTGCGGTCCCCAAGGCGGGAGTGGCATGCTGGGTGGAAGGGGAATGTGACAGCAAGGATGTAGTGCCTGCTCAGCACCAGTGAGTTCTCCTGACTTGAGACTTGAGACAAACGTTTGCTGACTTCACTACTAGTGGAGAAGGGGCCATAAAGTCACTGATGTGCCATCAGAGATGATGTTTTGATAGCAGAATGGGGGACATGGTCTGTAGGATAGACTCTTGCAGAAGTGACACAGTAGGAGGACTTCTCTAGCAACCCCCCGGGGTTAAGAGTTCACCTTCCAGTGTAGGTCCAATCCCTGGTCAGCGATCTAAGATCCCACATGTCTTGCAACCAAAAAGCCAAACCATAAAACAGAAGCAATATTGTAACAAATTCAATAAAAACTTAAAAAAATGGTCCACATCAGAAAAATATTTTTAAAAAAGGTGATCTAGTATTTCCTCTCCCTGGATCCTTGCCCTTGGGGGCTCCCACACAATTTCTGGGCTTGGTCAGAGGACTTGCGCTTGACCAGGGGACATGAGCAGCAGAGGCTAGTCTGTTTGCTGTGCAGAGAGCCAGAGGCCACCACCTGAACCAGCCTTAGCCAGTCTGCTGGGAGACGAGCTCCGCAAGGGGACCCAAGGGCCAGCCCTTGGGGCTGACAGTCTGTAGGACACCAGACAGGTGAGGAGGCAGTGAGGTCATCAGACTGCCAGCCCACTTGCCTGAGGACCAGAGATGTGCAGGAGAGCCCAGCTGGAATCAGCCAGGACTAGCCTAGACAAAGCTGGCCCGCCCTTCTCAAAGCCCTTCCTCTCTCTAAGCCCCAACCTTGAAACCCCACGCCCTCAAAGACCCGTCCAGGCTGTGAGTTCTGAGTTTTGCCTGTCAATCACCTTGCTTTTCCTGAACCAGTTGGGTAGGTGGGCTTCTCATGCTTGCAACCAAAAAGCCTGAGCTTGTGTTCCTGGTGGCCTGAAGACCCCTGGGTGACAAGGCTGTCCATGGCAGCTTGTCTTATAAAGCTAGTACTGCCTGGGATTCTGGCCAGAGCAGGGACCTGTAGGGAACCTCGGATCCCCTGGGTCATCTTCTCTTGCCCGGAGGGGAACCCCGCTGGAGGCCTTGGAGATGAGTGCAGAGAAGCCAGGTGAACTTGATCCTCTGCCAGCCTTGGAGCAGGCTGTCTGGGGATAGAGTACTCCTTTGAGGGTCGCTTGTCCTGGGCTTGGAACAAGGGCCTGTTAGTGTAGCCTCAGACACCCCAGAACAGACAGCATCACAGCCACTACCTCCCACCTCATTTTGTAAGTTATGAGGACATAAAAGGTATTTTCATTGCCTTTTATGGCCTGAATTGTGTCTCCCCACACCCCCAAATTCACATAGTGATGTCCTGACTCCAAGACTTCAGATGTGACTCTGTTTGGAAATAGGTATTTAAAGAGGTAGTTAAGTAAAGTAGGTCATGGTGTGGGTCCTGATTCCATATGACTGATGTTTTTACAGGAAGAGGAGATCAGGACACAGACATACACAGAGGGAGGACCATTGAGGACACAGAGAGGAGGCGGTGTTTACAAGTTGACAAGCAAAGCATCAGGAGGAACTGACACCTGGATCTTGGATTACAGCCTCCAGGACGGGCAGAGGAGAAGTGTCTGTTAAGTGCTGGTTCTGCAGTGCTCTGTTATGGCTGCCCTGGCCTGCCTTACACTGACTAATGCATCACTGAGAATGTCTCAGAAATAGAGGTAGGATAGCATCACAGCAGACCCTGGAAAGAGAGTGTCCCTGTGGATGGTCCTGCTCCTTTGCTTGGTTTCTCCCCACTTTCTTATCTTCCTTATTTTTTATTTCTATTATCAGTCAATTAAAAGATACTTGCTTCTTGGAAGAAAAGCTATGACAAACTTAGACAGTGTATTAAAATGCAGAGACATCACTTTGCCAACAAAAGTCCATCTAGTCAAAGTTATGGTTTTTCCAGTAGTCGTGTGTGGATGTGAGAGTTGGACTATAAAGAAAGCTGAGTGCTGAAGAATTGGTGCTTTTGAATTGTGGTGCTAGAAAAGACTTTTGAGAGTCCCTTGGACAGCAAGGAGGTCAAGCCAGTCAATTCTAAAACAAATCATCTCTGAATATTCATGGGAAGGACTGATGCTGAAGCTGAAGCTGCAATACTTTGGCCATCTGATGCGAAGAGCCGACTCATTGGAAAAGACCCTGATGCTGGGAAAGATTGAAACCAGGAAGAGAAGGGGGGTGAGGATGAGGATGAGATGGTTGGATGGCTTCACTGACTAAATGGACATGAGTTTGAGCAAACTCCGGGAGATACTGAAGGACAGGGGAGCCTGGCATGCTGCAGTTCATGGGGTACCAGAGTTGGACATGACTTAGTGACTGAACAACAACAACATTATTAGTCAAGATTATTTTTGAGTCTGAAGGTCTTAGCCTCCTTGCCAGGGGAAGGTGACGAGCTTGTGGAATATAATTTAGGTTCCTTGTCCATGTCCAGTCTGGGTGCCCTGGGATCCTGCTCCTGGGATTGAAGAGAAGAGGAGCTGATCCCACAGGAAGAGGTATTTCCTTTGACACGAGGATCCAGGAAGGCAGACTTGCAGCATCCTGTCCTGTCCAGAGGCCACGGAGACTGCTTCCCAGAGCCCTGCTGGGTTGCTAGAGGGAGGACATGATCTCCCATCCCCCACACAAGGAGTAGAGTAAGGAGGTGGGGAGGAGGAAGATGTCTGGCTCCATAGAGGGCTCCACCCAGTTGAACCAAGTCCACCTTGACAAGAATGAAGACCAGGAGACATCCTTGGTGGCCCAGTGGTTAAGAATCTACCTTCCAATACAGGGGGTACAGGTTCAATTCCTGTTGGAGGAGCTAAGATCCCAGATGCCTGGAGGCTGAAAAACCAAAACATAGGAAAGAGAAGCAATATTATAACACATTTTGTTACAATAAAGTGTTCAGTAAAGACTTTAAAAATGGACCACACCAAAAAAATAAAAAAAAAAATCTTAAAAAAAAATGCCTAAAACATAGAGACCAGGAACAAAAAGCATATACAGTATCCAGTCTCATTCCTGCAAAAAACCAAAAACAAACAAACAAAAACACAGAAACCATTGAGAGAATAAACTCCAGCATATCATCATGATTGTTATCAGGGAGAGTTATTTATGGCTAAACAGTAGGAAGATGGGTGGGTTTATGGCTTTTCATCTCACACCTGTTTTTAAAATTATCCAAAATAAACTCGTGTTGTTTTAGTAATAAGGATAAAATTAAGAGAAAAGCAAACTTGTTTCTCTCAGATAGAGAAAGTGACAAAGAGAGAGGACTTTGGTATCCACTGTCCAGGCTCCTTGCCACTTACACCCGTGGGGACTCAGACACATCACATCACTGGGGGCTTGGCTTCCTTGTCTGTGAAATGAGGAACCTGGCACTTTCTTTGGAGGTTCAAGTAAGAATTACAAGGAAGTCATAGCCATGTGATTCTGGGCACTGCACGCCTCAATACATGTGAGCTGTTTTTATGGTTATTACTATTTTCTGGCCAGAAGCATTGCTCGGGAGGAGGAAACTTGTGTGGTATTCTCGCTGATTAACTTTTTGATGAAACTCAAGGGGCAAATTCCAATTTTTATTAGAAAGCAAGTTCCACCTTCTGTCTTGAAAGTGGGTTTTGGGTTGGAGGGAGGGCTGCTTTCAGAACAGAGATGCCTGGCCTGTCTTCTGGGGTTGCTTTTGCAGCTGGGGGTCCAGCCCCTGGATCAGACTCTAGGTCAATCACGACTGAAGAAGAGTATATAGATGCCTTCATCTAGACCTCTGGAAACTGGATTTGTGTGTGCTTTGGGGAGGAGTGCTGCGAAAGTGCTGCACTCAGTATGCCAGCAAGCTTGGAAAACTCAGCAGTGGCCTCAGGATTGGAAAAGATCAGTTTTCATTCCAATCCCAGAGAAAGGTGATGCCAAAGAATGCTCAAACTACCAAACAATTTGCAGTCATCTCACACCCCAGCAAAGTAATGCTCAAAATTCTCCAAGTCAGGTTTCAACAGTAGTGAACTATGAACTTCCAGATGTTCAAGCTGGATTTAGAAAAGGCAAAGGAACCAGAGATCAAATTGCCAATATCTGTTGGATTATCGAAAAAGCAAGAGAGTTCCAGAAAAACATCTACTTATGCTTTATTGACCTTGCCAAAGCCTTTGACTCTGTGGATCACAACAAACTGTGGAAAATTCTTAAAGAGATGGGAATACCAGACTGCCTTACCTGCCTCCTGAGAAGTCTGCATGCAGGCCAAGAAGCAACAGTTAGAACTGGACATGGAACAATGGACTGGTTCCAAATAGGGAAATGAGTACATCAAGGCTTTATCTTGACACCCTGCTTAGTTCACTTTTATGCCAAGTACATTATGCGAAATGCCAGGCTGGATGAAGCACAAGCTGGAATCAAGATTGCCAGGAGAAATATCAATAACCTCAGATATGCAGGTGACACCACCCTTATGGCAGAAAGTGAAGAAGAACTAAAGAGCCTCTTGATGAAGATGAAAAAGGAGAGTGAAAAAGTTGGCTTAAAACTCAACATCCAGAAAACTAACATAATGACTTCTGGTCCCATCATTTCATGGGAAATAGATGGGGAAATAGTGGAAACAGTGTCAGACTTACTCTTTTTGGTCTCCAAAATCACTGCAGATGGTGACTGCAGCCATGAAATTAAAGGACACTTGCTCCTTGGAAGAAAAGCTATGACCAACCTAGACAGCATATTAAAAACAGAGACATCACTTTGCCAGCAAAGGTCCATCTAGTCCAAGATATGGTTTTTCCAGTGGTCATGTATGGATGTGAGAGTTGGACTACAAAGAAAGCTGAACACCAAGAAATGGATCCTTTTGAACTGTGGTGTTGGAGAAGACTCTTGAGAGTCCCTTGGACTGTAAGGAGATCAAACCAGTTAATCCTAAAGGAAATGAACCCTGAATATTCATTGGAAGAACGGATGTTGAAGCTGAAATTCCAATACTTTGGCCACCTGATGCGAAGAAGTGACTTATTGGAAATGACCTTGATGCTGGGAAGGATTGAAGGCTGGAGAAGGGGATGACAGAGGATGAGATGGGTGGATGGCATCACCGACTCGATAGACATGAGTTTGAGCAAGTTCCGGGAGTTGGTGATGGACAGGGAAGCCTGGTGTGCTGCAGTCCATGGGGTCGCAAGGAGGTGGACTTGACTGACTGAACTGAACTGAACTGAACTCTGTATAGAAGTTAAATAAGCAAGGTGACAATGTACGGCTTTTACATACTCCTTTCCCAATTTTCAGCCACATGTATACATAGGTTCCCTCCCTCCCGAGCCTCCCTCCGTTGCCCACCATCCCACCCTTCTGGGTCGTCACAGGGCACAGAGCTGAGCTCCCTCTGCTCTCCCATCGCCTCCCACTTGCTGTCTGTTTTACACATGGTAGTTGATATACGTCAATCCCAATCTCCCAGTTCACCCCATCCACTTCCCCTGCTGTGTCTGCATGTCTGTTCGCTACATCTGTGACTCTGTTCCTGCAAACAGGTTCATCTGTACCTTGTTTCTAGATTCCACATATACGCATTAATATTCAATATTTGTTTTTCTCTTTCTGACTTACTTCACTTTGTATGCCAGACTCTTGGTACAGCCGCATCTCTACAAATGACCCAATTTCATTCCTTTTTATAGCTGAGTAATATTCCATTGTATATATGCACCAAATCTTTGGATTGAGTATTAGTACTGGCAGCCCCCACCCCTGCCACCTCAGAAATACCTGGAACCATTCCAGATGCTCAGGGCAGCATAAACACTAAGGAGGAAAGGCTTTGCGGACCAGGGCAGAGGAGTCTGGATCATTTTCCTGTAGAAATTAATGGAAGCAAAGCATTCCTGTGAAGGAAAGGTGCATTAATTGTTCCCCACCCCACCCCCATTCAGAATCTAATGCTTATTTCTTATTTGAGGTTAAGATGTCCAAACGCATTTTATAAAGTTGTTCTGCCTCAGATCCTTTTTCAAACCAGGAGGAAGTCCACATCCTGAATTAAAAGCACCTGATTAAAAAATTTAAAGATACATTATAGTATCATGTTTTATCTTGAAAAGTCTACTCTCTTTGGCTCATAGGATGGCAGGCAGGGAGCTCTGGCTTCCTGTAGTGGTTATCTATGCTGTATAACAAATCAAACAAACTATTAATAGTGACTTAAGTCAATATCCGTCTATTATTCACAGTGTCCCTGTGTCAAAGGTCTATGCTGGGTCCTCTGCTGAGGATCCCACAAGGCTGCCACTAGAGTCTTTGCTGGGGCAGTTTCCTCTTCTGGAACTTGGGCTCTTCTTCCAAGCTCATTTACTGTTGGGAGAATCCTGTTCCTTGTGGTTGTAGGACTGAAGTTCTCCTGTTTCTGCTGCTAGCCAGGGGCTGCTCTCAGCTCTGAGGGGTCACTCACTGTTCCTTGCTTCTTGCTCCATAGACAGCTCCTAACATGGACACTGGCTTCCTTCTGGGCCAGCAAAAGTGTGTCTTTCTCTTCTTGCCTCAGATTTCTAGATTCCCTTTTCAGAGCTCACCTGATTAGGTCAGGCCCATGGAGGAAATCGCCTTTTGATGAATGCTGATGAGGGACCTTCATCACATCTTCAGTATCCCTTATGTAACATGACATCATCAGGGTGAGATTCCCTTGGATAATGGGGATAAGGGGTTTTCCAGTGTTTGAAGACTCTGTGTGAATGCCTGAAGCCCTGAGAACATAGATGCTCTTCTCCTCATAGGATGGTTGGGACCCCATGTGGGGCCTCTAAGTGTCTTCTGAGCCCTCATGGGTGGTTCCCAGAGGGGTGATTTCGTTCCTGCAGGGCTTGCCCACAGGTGGCACCCAGACACAGCTCCAGCAAAGCGCGGAGGACAACAGAGTGGGGTGGGGTGGTGGTTCAGGTCTCTGGGGGCCTCTAGGGGAGGTAGGACAGTGAGTGAGGGGTTCCTGGACTGGGGCGTTTATTAGAGAGACCAAGAGCCTATAAGTTTAAGAGTTCAGACTTGGACCTGACTGTCTGCCCTTAGAGCTTGTCAGCTTGGTTGGAGCCCTGGGGAATGGACATGCAGGTGGGTATGTTTAGGCTGGAGGAGACCATCTGGCCAACACCTGGCAGGTGTACAGCCTGGGGGACTCAAGACAGGATAGGACTGCTATGCTTTTAATGCTGGACAGAGGAGTTTCTGGGCAAGGTTCTCTCTCTGGGTTTTAAAATAAAGAAAAAGTCTGTTGACCTTCATAACAGCATGTTTTGGTTTTGGTTGGCTCCTAACCACATCTGTTGATATCATTTTGACTAAAGTTATGTGACTCTAGTGCTGTGGTCCAGAGGAATTGGTATTACAACTGCATTGATTTTTCATAAATGCCAAGCTCCAGGACAACCAGCATCGCTCTATTTCAGGCTGCCCCTGTTTCCTGGTTTTCAGCTTGGAAGGGAGCCCTTCTGAAAAGGGCAACTCTGCTTCCCATCGTGTAGTGGGGGACTGAGGCCAGAAGGCTTAGAGGAAGCCTGGCATCAGGGGTGGGAGGGGGGCCAACCCAAGGGTGGCAGCCCCATGTGGCTGCCAAGTGCACAAGTGCTTAATGTATATTTCTCCAAAGCTGAATAGATGGGTCTTTACAGAAATTTAGTAGGGGAGTAACCACAGATGAAAAATCAAACACTTAGAAAAATCATTTAAGTTTTTTTATTTATACCATACGTGAAAATATCAGCTTGGTTTGGAATTGGAGCTGTTGCATAATTTATAGCCACAAAACCAAATCCTAATGCAACATGCTCTTAAGTTTCACAGGTCCCTGAGGCACACAATTTATATTCCGCTCCATGAAGGAGAGAATGAATGGCAGTTTGATGGCGGGAGGGGATAGGAGTCTTCCCGGGAGCCCGAGAAGGAGAGGCGGCACAGGACGCAGGAAGACAGACACTGTTCGGGTGTAGGACCGCAAAGTGGTTTATAATGGAAGGACTGTAATTTATTTTGACACTGATCATGTATTATTCAGCTAGAGTAAAAATAAACCTTATTAACTGGGAAAACAGATCCTCGTCTTCTGCTCCTGCTATGCCAACTGCAACTCAATAGTGAGGATCAGGATAGCAGTGGAGTTTGCTCAAGCATCTTATTGGCACTCGAAGAATCATACCCCTCCCTGGGAAGAGATTTACAACCATGCAAGTGCATCCGCATGATATGCTTCATCTCCCCTAGGAACGGAGCCTGTGGTGCGGTGCTGCTGGGTCACATCCGGTGGGGAACCTGTGCCTGGCTCACTCTGCAGGCCTGGGACCTGGTGGGTGGGACATGTGGGGCTCTTCACCTACCCCTCCCTCCCTCCTCCCTCTCTCCCTCCCTCCTCCCTCTCTCCCTCCTTCCTCCCTCTCTCCCTCCCTCCCGTCCTTCTTCCCTCCCTCCCTCTCTTCCTCCCTCCCTCTTCCTCCCCTTCTTCTTTCTCTTCCATCCTTGCTTTCTCCATCCCTTCATTCACTCCTCTATTCCACACAAGCTACATCCCGGGCACTGTACCCATATCCCACCTCAAGAGCCTCTCAACTCTATGAAACATGCTATTCTGATCTTAATTTTTCAGATGACGGAGTGAACTGTGTGTACAAGAACCTGTGATCTCCAGCCCCCACCTTCCATCCTGTCGACTTTCCTGTCGGAGACTGAGCAGTGCCACCCTGAAATTCACATCTACTAGGAATCTCAGAAGATGATCTTCTGGGAAATGGGGTCTTTGCAGATGTAGTAAAGTTAAGATGAGGCTATAATGAATCAGGATGAGCCCTAAATCCCAGGGCTGGTGTCCTTATAAGAAGAGGAAACAGAAGCACATGAGGAGAGGTCACAGGGAGGCAGAGATGGGGTTACAAGTCTTTGTCTACAAGCCCAGGATTGCTGGTCATCCCCAGAGATGGAGAGAGATGGGGGACGACTCTCACTCGGAGCCTCCAGGAGGAACCAGCTTACTCATAGATGATCTCAGACCTCCAGCCTCAGCACAGAGAGAAAACAGACTCTCATTTTAAGTGGCCCCACCCCTCCCAACCTCCCAGTTTCTGGTCCTTGGTTAGGGCACCTTCTTGGAAATGTAAGGAGACACAGAGCTGGCCTTGGTCATTCCTGCAAAGACCAGGGGGAACGTGGAGGGATCCAGGGGCCGACAGCTCTCTGGGGGTTTCTGAGCAGGGCCTTGCCGCCCTGCGGTCACCAGTCGGGTATGGACTTGCGGGCAAGTCCCGTGTTCTGAGTCTCGAGAGGCAGGACTGGATAGGCTCCTGAGGGGTTTGGCCTGACTTCGAATTTGGGATCTACCCTGACAAAGAGTGGCCTCACTTCAGGATGCTTTGCTCATGTCTGTAAGATGCTTTTTCCAAACAAGGCCACGTCCACATCTTCCATGGCGAGAAGGTGGATGGATCTTTTTCTGTCACCAATGTCCATTTTTTATTGTGATAAAATACACAAAATATCAACTTTAATTTTAGCCAATTTTAAGGGCACAGTCTGTGACATCAAGCACATTCACATTTTTGTGTAACCATCACCACCATCCATTTGCAGAACTTTCTCACCTTCCCAAACCCAAACTCTGCCCCTTTAAACACTTACTCCACACCCGTCCCCTAGCCCCTGGCACACCCCAGTCCCTTTCCTGTGCCTATGAATCTGACTCCTCCAGAGGCCTCACATAAATGGGATCACACAGCACTTGTCCTCTGGGGACTGGCTTGTTAGCTATGAGCGGTACAGGAGGATTGGGTGGACAGCTTCCTGTCCAGAGAGATACGCCCACATGTAATATGCTCAGCTGGCGACACCATGAATGTTGGGTCGTGACTCCAGCCCCAGGGGTAATCAGTGCTGTCTGTGATCTGTCCATACTTGCAATGCCTTTCTTGGCAGGTCCCCAGACCAGCTATGCCACACCACACTTGCCCACCCTTCCTCCCTCCCCATTGTTCTCATTCCCCTTCTCCACCCCTCTCCTGAGCTCGCATGCCCCCTTCTGCCTGGTCACCCCTTCTTTGCCTTCTGCTCAGCTGCCCCCACTGATCTCCCAGACAAAGCACTCACATGACCCCCTGTGGGAAGGCCTCTCTTGTCCTCCACGACCCCCATCTCAGCACACACCCCATCTCAGCCTGTGCCTCCCCGGGAAGAGGGGTGTGTTGTGTCTCAAGCCCTGCTCTCTGAGGATGCTCGCTGGATGGCTGGTCCCATGTGTCTGCATTGGCCTTGCTCAGCCACATGGTCAGGGAGTCAGAGACCCATGAGTTCCTGTCTGTCCCACAAAAGAGTTGTCACAGGAGATGGAGGAAAGGATGCCTCTTAACTATTTCAACTTCAGTAACCCAGAAGGAACTGATGCTGTCCTGGGAAGGCAGATGATTCAAGGGGCCTCCCTGGGGTCTGGGCTACCCCTCCTGGGACACCAGAGAAGGAGGGAGGGGACAGTCAGCCACCAGTGAACAGGAAGCATGTTTCTTAACACTCAGATCAGAAATAGGTTCGTGTCAACCCCAAAGGATGACAAAGTGGGCCGCAGCCACTCTGCCTTCCAAGCACAGTACACCCCAGCAGGTCGGGACCAGCCCCCTAGTTCAAGCAGGCCCAGGCCTGGGGTTTTGGTCCTGATGGCCTGAGAGGCATCTCCCTGGGGGTATGGTGGGAGGGAGCCCCCCAGCTAGGCAGCTGTGCTGGGGCCTCATGCTCCTCTTAGGACCCTCAAGAAGGACTCTGGATCCTCATACCCATTCCACAGATGAGGCACCAAGGTGGGGACATGCCTCCAGCCACAAGGCAATGGCCGATCAGGACTGAGTCAGAATTAAATGAGTTAAAACACAGCATGTGTGTAATTGTGCCTGGTCCAGAGCCACTGCTCAGTGTTTTATTTTACTTAGAATATTTTTGATGAATTTCAGATGCTGTAGATGGCAAAAGGCCGCATTACTTTATGGACCACTAAGAAAGAAAAAACACCACCAATTAAACTGACACGATGCTTTCTTATCACTTGTAATTTTTACTTTATTCCTATTGAAGGAGCTCTTCTGGACATAATTAGACCCAGAATTTTATCAGCTATTACTTCTGTGCACACATAAAAAGAAAGATATAAGCAAGATGAACTACTTAAGGCCTTCCTAAAACTAGCACATGCTGAGGTCCAGTCTTCCTCTTTGATTGTCTGCTCCAAGCCATCAAGGCTGCCCAGCTGCCCACTCGATCATCAGGGACGCAGCCTCAGAAGGTACTGGTCTCGAAGGAGGATGTTAGCCGGGGCGATTCCAGGGTTTGGGAGGGAGGATGCAATGGGGAGCCTGGTGGTCAGGAAGGCCCCAGTGAGAGGTTTCAGCAAACACCAGGGAAGGTGATGGAGCCATGCCTAGGCCTGGGGAAGGGAGTCCAGTGGTCTCGGAGCCGCGTGGGCATGGGGCCTCTGATTACCGGGGCCTCTGATTACCTGAGCCTGGTGGATGCCAAGTCTCCAAGGTTGGGCTGACACCTGCATGAATGGAACAAGTGTCCCCAAACCTGCATGGCCCTGGATCCTGTGTGAAGGGCTGCCATGGCAGAGAGAAGCAGGACCACTGGGTCCACAGGGAGAGAGGGACCCCAGTGAAAGGAGGCATCTGTCCTGATGTAACCAAGCAAGACTCTGAGGAGTGGGATCTGAAATCCCCAGATAATAGATCTGATGCGCATTCCCAGTTGTGCAGATGCTAACACCTCCCCCAAGAGGAGGAAATCAACTATTTGAAGACCCTGAGCATGCAGTCCCCTGACCTATTGGCACCTAAAGATTGATAACATGAACCCCATTTCCCCTAGATCAGTACATGGTCACCAGCCCAGAAGCTGTCTGAACCCCTTCCTTCTGGATTTTTATGGAGTCTTCATTCCAGAGGGCTGACAATGAACTCATTGGCACTGGCGATGGGTCCAACCTCCAGCCTCCTCCTCTCTAATCACATGGACAGCTCTGCTGGAATCCAGCTGCCATCTTTAGAGGTCACCTTTAGAGACTTTTCCAAAAGTCACCTCATTGACATAACAAAAGACACCGTCATCGCTTTCATCACTCAGGAAATTCAGAGGATTTGAGGGGCTCTGTGGCAGGGTGGGGATGAAGACCAAGCATACATTTCTTTTTGTAAAAAAAATAATTTTGTTTATTTATTTAGGCAGTGCTGGCTCTTGGTTGCTGTGCAGCCTCTCCTCTAGCTGTGGCAAATGGGGGCTTCTCTCTAGTTGGGATATGCAGCTTCTCATTGTGCTGGCTTCTCTCTTTGCAGAGGATGGGCTCTAGGGCATGTGGCTTCAGTAGCTGTGGTAGTGGGCTCAGTAGTTGTGGCTCTAAGCACAGGCTCAATAGTTGTGGCACACAGGCTTAGTTGCTCTGTGGCATGTGGGATCTTCCTGGACCAACGACTGAGCCCATGTCTTCTGCATTGGCAGGTGGACTCTTTACCACTGAGCCCCTAGTGAAGCTCGAAAGATCAAGCATGTATTTATTACAAATCACAGTATCACAGCCTCTTATGAGAAGCACTTTGGGAACCCATGCAGAGCAACGCTTTAATCGAGGGATGAGGGCATGGCCTTCTTTGTTGTGGTCACTGTGTAAGGACAGCCTGCTGGATGGAGTGGCAGAACAGGCAGGGCTGGGCATCAGAATGACCAGTCAGGGTTTAGAATGCAGGTCTCTGGCCTCTCCCTGGACCAGCAGGGCCAGACAAGACCCAGGGAGCTGTGCATCCTACAGGCTCCCCGCTGATTCCCCCAGCCAGACAGTGGGTTTGGGAAGCTCTGGGAAGCTGAGGTCAGTGCCTGGTAACCCTGATGCCTTCCCAGCCCCAGGTTTGGGTTCCTGCCTGGGAGGGTTTGTCACAGGCTGTTACTCTTCCTCCATGGGAACCACCAGGAACAAAACACATTTTAAAAATACATTACTTGTTGTCCCCTTTGGCTTGTTTTTTTTCTTTTGGAATTGAGTTGGCACTGAGATGATAAAGCTGGGTAGGGAGGTGTCTGGAAGGAGTGTGTTATTAAAACTCTCAGCCTAATGCAGATTGATTACAGCGTTTAAGAGGCCAGCTTTCCAGGCAGTAATTGAGTTACACGCTCAGTAGCAGAGTCCCCCCAAAGCCATCCCTGCCTGGAGAGAGACTGATGATGTCTCTGAAGCCCTCGCCAGGCATCTCTGAGATGTCAATTATTGGCCGCTGTCCTGAGCATTTGGCTTTCATGTGCCCAGAGACCTCAGAGCAGAGGTGAGTCCCCAGTGGGTGTTCGGCCACTTCTCCCCCTCTGCTGTCACTAACCAGGCAGGGTAATCCTTCTGGAGACTCCTCCTTCCATCTTAGGGGACCTAGGCTGCTCCTCCATCACTTTTCACCCAGAGCTCGTGGCTACTACCATTTGTTGCATTGACTAGCCACTCTGGTGCATTTTAGAAAAGATCCTGATGTTGAGAAAGACGTAAGGCAGGAGGAAAAGGGGATGACAGAGGATGAGATGGTTGGATGTTCAATTCAATGGGTATGAGTTTGAGCAAGCTTTGGGAGAAGGTGAAGGACAGGGAGGCCTGGCATGCTGAAGTTCATGGGGTCACAAAAAATTGGACATGACTGCGTAACTGAACAACAGCAAAAACTGGTACATCTGTCACTTGCTAGGTTCTGTTTAGACAAGATCTCCCCTCTGTCTGGATTATCTTCTCTGCGTTGGCCCCTGCTCATCCATCTAAGCTTGAAGGGTCATTTGTCCTATACCTTCTTCCAGGCAGAGAGCCTGTACTTTCTCTCCCCTCTAAATCCTGTATGTACTTTCCATCCAGTGATGCAGGTACAGTGGTGCTGGGTAGAAAGGCAGGAGGTCCAGACAGTGATTGGCAGAGGTGCCCTGGGCACCAAGAACTGTTGAAGCTCATGGTATATCAAATACTGGAAAAAAAGAAAAAGTTAACACTTAGCAGGGCTTCAGTATCCTAGATCCAATTTTAAATGTATTATGCAGATTAACATATTTAATCCTCATGTTGATTCTATGATGTAGGGAGTTTTAGCATCACCATTTTGAAGCTAAGAAAGACACAAAACAGAACCCAAGAATTTCAAAAAAATCACAAAGGACAAAGAGAATGCTATGTAATCATAAGTAAAGAAGAAGTATTCATCATACATATATATGTACCTAACTACATAGCTTCAAAAACAAAAACAAAACAAAAGCAGTACTAACAGAAATCCAAGGAAACAGGTGGATGGAGCTTTTAATGATAAGTAAAGCAGGCAAAAGAAAGCAGAGATGCTGAAGTCTTGACCAAGACACTAAACATGTTGGAGGTGAGAAGTGTGCAAAGATCATTACACTCAAGAGATGGAGGATGTGCCCTTTCCTCTTGTGCACAGAAACACAGAAACGGGTCAGATATTAGGTCATAAAGGAAGTTTCTGTTTCTAAGAATTAATATAAAATAAACAACATTTTGTGACTAGAAACCAATGACATTCAAATGGTTTTTTAGAAACTCCAATTCTTGGGGGAACTAATTAACATACCTCTGAATAACTTTTGTCTGGAGAATCCCATGGACTGAGGAGCCTGGAGGGCTATAGTCCACGGGGTTGCAGAGTTGGACATGACTGAAGCGACTTAGCACAGATATATACAGATAGAGTGCCTGATGAACTGTGGATGGAAGTTCATGACATTGTACAGGAGACAGGATTCAAGACCATCTCCAAGAAAATGAAAAGCAAAAAAGCAAAATGGCTGTCTGAGGAGGCCTTACAAATAGCTGTGAAAAGAAGGGAAGTGAAACGCAAAGGAGAAAAGGAAAGATATACCCATTTGAATACAGAGTTCCAAAGAATAGCAAGGAGAGATAACAAAGCCTTCCTCAGCAATCAATGCAAAGAAATAGAAGAAAACAATAGAATGGGAAAGACCAGAGATCTCTTCAAGAATATTAGAGATACCAAGGGAACACTTCATGCAAAGATGGGCTCAATAAAGGACAGAAATGGTAGGGACCTATCAGAAGCAGAAGATATTAAGCAGAGGTGGCAAGAATACACAGAAGAAAGAACTGCACAAAAAATTTCTTCACGACCCAGATAATCATGATGGTGTGATCACTCACCTAGAGTCAGACATCCTGGAATGTGAAAAGTGGGCCTTAGAAAGCATCACTATGAACAAAGCTAGTGGATGTGATGGAATTCCAGTTGAGATAAATCGAAAAAATTATGCTGTGAAAGTGCTGCACTCAATATGCCAGCAAATTTGGAAAACTCAGCAGTGGCCACAGGACTGCACTTCTCATTCCAATCCCAAAGAAAGGCAATGCCAAAGAATGCTCGAACTACTGTATAATTGCACTCATCTCACACGCTAGTAAAGTAATGCTTAAAATTCTCCAAGCCAGACTTCAGCAGTATGTGAACCATGAACTTCCAGATGTTCAAGCTGGTTTTAGAAAAGGCAGAGGAACTAAAGATCCAATTGCCAACATCTGCTGGATCATTGAGAGAGCACTAGAGTTCCAGAAAAACATCTATTTCTGCTTTATTGATTATGCCAAAGCCTTTGACTGTGGATAACAATAAACTGTGGAAAATTCTGAAAGAGATGGGAATTACCAGACCACCTGACCTGTCCCTTGAGAAACCTGTATGCAGGTCAGGCAGCAACAGTTAGAACTGGACATGGAACAACAGACTGGTTCCAACTAGGAAAAGGAGTGTGTCAAGGCTGTATATTGTCACCCTGCTTATTTAACTTATATGCACAGTACATCATGAGAAACGTTGGGCTGGATGAAACACAAGCTGGAGTCAAGATTGCTGGGAGAAATATCAATAACCTCAGATATGCAGATGACACCACCCTTATGGCAGAAAGTGAAGAAGAACTAAAGAGCCTCTTGATGAATGTGAAAGAGGAGAGTGAAAAAGTTGGCTTAAAGCTCAACATTCAGAAAACTAAGATCATGGCATTCAGTCCCATCACTTCATGGCAAATAGATGAGGAAACAGTGGAAACAGTGGCTGACTTTATTATTCTGGGCTTTATTTTTCACTGCATATGGTGATTGCAGCCATGAAATTAAAAGACACTCCTTGGAAGGAAAGTTATGACCAACTTGGACAGCATATTGAAAAGTAGAGATATTACTTTGTCCACAAAGGTCCATCTAGTCAAGGCTATCGTTTTTCCAGTGGTCATGTATGGATGTCAGAGTTGGACCATAAAAATAGCTGAGTGCAGAAGAATTGATGCTTTTGAACTGTGGTGTTGGAGAAGACTCTTGAGAGTCCCTTGGACTCCAAGGAGATCCAATAAGTCCATCCTAAAGATCAGGCCTGGGTGTTCATTGGAAGGACTGATGTTGAAGCTGAAACCCCAGTACTTTGGCCACTGACTCATTTGAAAAGACCCTGATGCTGGGAAAGATTGAGGTCAGGAGAAGAAGGGGATGACAGAAAATGAGATAGGTGGATGGCATCACCGACTCAATGGACATGGGTTTGGGTGGACTCTGGGAGTTGGTGATGGACAAGGAGGCCTGGTGTGCTGTGGTTCATGGGGTCACAAAGAGTTGGGCATGACTGAGCTACTGAATAAAACTAAATAACTTATGGAAATAATCAAGGAAAATAAGAAAGATACTAGAAAGTGATGGTAGAATTTGACATATCAAAGTCAGCGAGACAAATCCAAAGCAGTTCTTTTTTTTTTGTGGTTTCTTTTTTTTTTTATTATTGTTTTTGCCATACAATGTCATGATATCACCATGGGTTTACATATGCTCCCCCTCCAGAACCCCCCTCCCTCCTCCCTCCCCTCCCGGAAATCTCGCTGCACCAGCCCTGAGCATCGATCCTGGGCTGGCGATTGATTAGACATATGATAATTAACTTGTTTCTTAAAGAGGAACTGACTGTCCTAAATGGCATTTATCAGGAAGCTGTACCTGTTAAAAGTGAATAAGCCAAGTATTTGATGTGAACTGTTAGAAAAAGAGCGACACCCTATCTACACACCCACTCCAAAATATGAAAGGAAATACAAATTACAAAAGCAGAAATAAATGAAGTAGATAAAACCTATAAAAAGGGTTTATATGCAGATGAATGCAGATGATACAACTCTAATGGGAGAAAGTAAAGAGAAACTAAAGAGCATCTTGATGAGGGTGAAAGAGGAGTGTGAAAAAGCTGACTTAAAACTCAACATTCAAAAAACTAAGATCATGGCATCCGATCCTATCATTTCATGGCAAACAGAAGGGGAAAAAAATGGAAGCAGTGACAGATTTTATTTTCTTGGCCTCCAAAATCACTGCAGATGGGGACTGCAGCCATGAAATTAAAAGACGTTTGCTCATTGGAAGTAAAGCTATGTCAAACCTAGACTGTGTATTAAAAAGCAGAGATGTCACTTTGCCAACAAATGTCCATCTAGCCAAACCTATGGCTTTTCCAGTAGCCATGTATAGATGTGAGAGTTGAATGGTAAAGAAGGCTGAGCACAGAAGAAGTGATGATTTTGAATTGGGGTGCTTGAGAAGACGCTTCAGAGTCCTTTGGACTGCAAGAAGATTGAACTAGTCAATCCTAAAGGAAATCAACCCTGAGTATTTATTGGAAGGACTGATGCTGAAGCTCCAATTCTTTGGCTACCTAATGTGAAGAGTTGACTCATTGGAAATGACCCTGATGCTGGGCAAGATTGAAGGCAGGAGGAGAAGGGGGTGACAGAGAATGAGATGGTTGGATGATGTCACCTACTCAATGGACATAAGTTTGAGCAAACTTTGAGAGATAGTGAAGGACGGGGAAGCCTGGAGTGCTGGAGTCCATGGGGTCGCAGAGTCGGACCTCACTTAGTAACTGAACAGCAACAAAATAAAAAAGAGTGGCCAAACCCAAAATCTGGTTAGAAAAAATTAACATTTTAGACTTCTGGAAAGACTCATCAAGAAAAAGATTGAGAAGTTAGACCTAAGTAAAATAAGGAATTAATATCATGAAAAGGAATATCTTACTAAACTTGACACTTAAATGGAATGAATGGATAAATTCTTGTAAAAAGTATAAAATTCCAAAGCTGGTGCAAGATACAACAGACAACTTAAACAGACAGATGCATGTTCAGGAAGTTAAATTGTAGCCAAGAATTTCCTTCACCAAAAACCTCCCAAAGTCCAGACAAGTTTTTGAGAGATTTCTACAATATTTTCAAGGAATAGTTAATTTCTCTTTTATACAAAATATTTAGGGAAGTAGAAAATGAGTGAAATTTGCCAGGCTCATTTTGCGAGGCTGATATAATCTGGATGTCAGTCAAATAAGAACAGTAAGTGTAGAAAAAGTACAGGTGCATTTTATTTATGAACAAAATTGCAGAAATCCTAAGTAAAATATTAACTGAATCAAATAGTGTATTAAGAAAAAAATGACACATGATGAAGTAGGATTTATTCATGAATATTTGAAAATCTTTCACTATAATTTATTATAGTAGCAGACTAGAGGAGAAGTATCTTAGTTGTATTTTAATCAATATGGAAAAGGCATTTATTCGATAAAGCTCAGAGCCAATTTGTGATAAGATATGGAAAGAAAACCCAAACCTAACCTTGAATCTCTACCTAATGCCATATACATAGCTGGAGTCTGGGTGGGTTAAAGTCCTAATAGGGGAAACAAAAGTTAACGAAAATGCAGGAAAAATCTTTGTTACTTAGAAGAGGGGGATGCCTTTAATAAAAATTCAAAACCACAAACTATAAGGCAACAAATCAATACATTTCATTTTATCAGGGTTAGAGATTTTTTGTTCAGCCAAGACAATAGGGACAAAATTAATACACAGCTGAGCAAAAGAGAAAAGATAATTGCAATTTTAAAAACTGACAAGGGATTAAGACCTGGAATTTATGAGGAACTCCTGGGAATCTCAAAGTCAAGGACGCAGCTGCAGTGGAAAAATGGACAAGGGGTATGAACAGACAGTCAATAGAGAGGAAACCCCAAAGCTGATGAGCATAAAAAGAAAAGCTCAAAGTTATTAATAAATCACACAGGGAAAATGAGGGCAAGATACCACTTAACATTGACTGGATTGGGAAGAATTTACAAGGTGGTTAAGCCAAATGTTGAGGATGGGGGCGGTGGGAACACTCAGGACAAGTGCTGGGCACGATGCTGATACTATCCTGGGAGGCAATGGGGAAGGGAGGTTCAGGTTCAAGCTCTGCTCAGGCACATCTAGGAGACTGGTCAAGAGACTCCTCAGGGACCCACACGAACATCCTCTGTGGTGCGTGTATCATGAGAGAGTGTAGGAGGCTGTAGGAGGGAGAGCCTGTAGGAGGGAGAGCCCACAGGTAATATTCCGCAGATGCATATCATAGAGGGCTGGGCAGGAGACAGAAACTGCAGACTGGGTATGTACAGAGGAACATGATGAGGCTGAAAAATGAGACCCATGACGCAGCATCATTCACACAAATAAAATATATGTGCCAATTTTGTAAGAAGACCAGCATACAGAAGAGACTATGTTGTTTTAAGAGGGAAGAACCTCTGTATCCTATTACAAGCTCATCACTGAAGGGATTATACATAATTGTAAGCTCCAATTATGCATAACGGCCTGTCTCTGGGAACCCTGTCTCCCAGGTAAGGAGCATTAAACTAAAATACCTTTGTTTAGCTCACAGGAAACGTCCTGACCATGCCCACCTGTGAAGGGCTTCAGGAAGGAAGAAATTAACACATCCCCCAGTAGTCTGGCTGAAACTGGGACTTTACCCCCTGCCCTTTAGTACAAAAGGAGCCTGATTTCTAACAGGGAGAGAGGTTCTTTGGGACACTAGTCCACCATCTTCTCGGTCTGCTGGTTTTCCAAACACAGTACTGTTCTTTGCCAAACATCTCATCTCTCCAGTTATTGGTCTGTCAAGTGGCAGCAGTATGAACTTGTACTCGTGGGTAACATCATGATCAAAACAAAATTGTTCGCTCTGGGGAGGGGGAAAATGGGAGTGGGATGTGGGAATCACAGCCCAGATACTAAGGAGAGGTGGGATCCTGGCACAGATAGGGGATGAACTTATGCTTGTTGTTGTTGTTTAGTTGCTAGGTCATGTCCAACTCTTTGCGACCCCATGAACTGTATGTAGCCCACCAGGCTCCTCTGTCCATGGGATTCTCCAGGCAAGAATGCTGGAGTGGGTTTCCATTTCCTCTAGGGGATGTCCCTCGAGTGAGACCGGCCGTGTTTTATTTCCACTCCGAGAATTCCCTGGATCCCTTCCAGACTTGGCTCCTGGCTAGAAACCATGAGTTCCTGCATGCATGTCTGTGCACACAAACGTTTATACTCACATGTACAGACATGGACACACATATCTCAGCTTGCAGATGGGGTAGGCAGAATTCAGGGATCATGCTCTTTTTGTGCTGAGATGAGATAAACTTGATAAGTCCTCTTATTAAATTTAATATCTTTGATCAAACACAACAACACCCAAGAAAATGAATTATTAAAGTAGGGGTTTGCCTTGTATCCTCAGGGGCTATTGTTACATAAATGCATCCAGCTGAAGGGTGGCTACAAATTAAACATGGAGGTGCCACCAGGTATTCCTTTTCTTTCAAAGGCTGTGAGGTCTTCACCTGCCTGCAGCGGCATCTACCATCTCTGCTTCGTGCCACTGTTTCATTTTCCCAACAACCGCAGGCCCACGGATTCACACTAACTACCAAAAGAGCATCTTTGTAAATGATGAATTTCTGGGTTGGGCTGCTATTTGCCTTGGGCTAAGTAAATGTCTGCAGAGCGGCTTGAAAGATGTTGGCAGGTGAACAGAGGGCCTAGCTCTAGGTGTGGGGAAGGATGCCGTTTCCATGTCTTTCCCTGCTGAGATGTACCAATGCTGGCTGAGGGGAGGCTCCCTCGGGTAAGTTTTTGCTGTGGGTCCACAGGAGCTGAGTGTAACACCCACTGCCTCAGGAATGACCAGAGGCACCTGTGTTAGTAGGTCCGCAATGCTTCTCTGTAGGTAGGAAGATGCTGGAGCAGCGGGATGTGGGGTCAGGCCATGGATGGCCTTGGACCAGATGCCCATGCCCTTTGTAACAGTCTTGGAGGCACGGCCTAGTGGGTCCTAGGCTTCCCCTGCTGCATCTGTGGGTATACTGCACATTCCTGACTAGATACCCCAAAAGCAGAGTGTCTGTGGGGCTGTTTCCTCTGCCCATGGCTCTGCCTGTGGCTGGTTTCCATTCCCTAGGCCAGCTCACTGTTCCTTCTAATGGGGCGGGGGGCTGCTTCATCATCACAGCTTCCTGTGTTCTCCCTGGGCTATCACTTTTGGGTCTGTACTTATTTTATGTTATCACTAGTTGATAACTGACGTCTCCCCTTCAGACTGTATGCCCGCCAAGGCGGGGCCTCTGTAGGGTCAGCTCCCGTGGTTCTGCCCCACTACATCCCCACTCAGGGGCTCAGCTGATGTCAGTGCAGGGGATGACAGTACAAGGCCAGGCTAGGGGTCGGCTCCTCAGAAACTCATAGAAGGGGCTTGGGGGGATGGGCGGGTGACTGGCTAGTGGCTGTGAGACTGAGTCCGAAGCTGCTGCCCTCATGGCCTTGAGTCAGGGCAGTGTGTGGCTGCTGGGTTCACCTCCTTGTCACAGAGGGTCTCACTGTATTTGGGCTGCAATATGGAGGAGGTTTCCAACTTTGGGCTGGAAAGGCCTGCCTTGCTTTGCCCAGCAAAACAAAATTAAACTTGGTGACTTTAGAACTGGAGATGGGGTTTCCCAGGTGGCACAGTGGTAAAGAACCCACCAATGCATGAGACACAGGAGACCTGGGTTCTATCTCTGGATCAAGAAGATCCCCTGGAGGAGGAAATGGCAACTCACTCTAGTATTCTTGCCTGAGAAATCCCATGGACAGAGGAGCCTGCTGGGCTACAGGCCACAAAAAGTCAGACTCAACTGAGCACGCACACATGCACACATGGGGCCTCTCTTGAGGCTCCATCTGCCGGTGCACCTCACTTTTGGGCTGGCAGGGGAATCACTAAGGTGACTGGGGTCTGGGGTTCTGGGGTGGGCCCTGGGTGACCAGCAGAAGGAATCAGAGGAGAATTTGGCCCTTCAGATCCTGGAAGACTCGGAAGAAATGGGGGGACTGGCCACTGCAGCACTCCTCGGGGAGGCAGAGAAGGAGAGGCACCCACCCAGGGTCTCTGCCAGCTTCTGGCCCCCAAGGTCCTGTGTGGGTGGCAATGTCCACCTAGTACTATGCCCTGCAGCCCCTGTGATCCAGGGGTGGTGAGGGGAGGAGAGGACCCCTCCTCAGTTCAGTTCAGTTGCTCATTCATGTCCGACTCTTTGAGATCCCATGGACTGCAACACACCAGATTTCCTTGTCCATTACCAACTCCCAGAGCTTGCTCAAACTCATGTTCATTGAGTCAGTGGTGCTATCCAACCATCTCATCCTCTGTCACCCCCTTCTCCTCCTGCTTTCAATCTTTCCCAGCATCAGGGTCTTTTCCAGTGAATCAGTTCTTTGCATAAGGTGGACAAAGTGTTGGAGCTTCAGCTTTAGCATCAGTCCTTCCAATGAATATTCAGGACTGATTTCTTTTAGGATTGACTAATTTGATTTCCTTACTGTCCAAGTGACTCTCAAGAGTCTTCTCCAACACCACATTTCAAAACCATCAATTCTTTGGTATTCAGCTTTCCTTATAGTTGAACTCTTACATCATTACATGACCACGAAAAACAACAGCTTTGACTAGATGGACATTTGTTGGCAAAGTAATGTCTCTGCTTTTTAATATGCTGTCTAGGTTGGTCATAGCTTTTCTTCCAAGGAGTAAGCGTCTTTTAATTTCATGGCTGCAGTCACCATCTGCAGTGATTTTGGAGACCAAGAAAATAAAGTCTCTCACTGTATCCCCATCTATTTGCCATGAAGTGATGGGATGTCATGATCTTCGTTTTTTGAATGTTGAGTTTTATGCCAACTTTTTCACTCTCCTCTTTCACCTTCATCAAGAGGCTCTTTAGGTCTTCTTCACTTTCTGCCATAAGGGTGGTGTTATCTGCATATCTGAGGTTACTGATATTTCTCCCGGTCATCTTGATTTCAGCTTGTGCTTCATCCACCCTGGCATTTCACAAGATGTACTCTGCATATACTTGAAACAAGCAGGGTGTCAAGATAAAGCCTTGATGTACTCCTTTCCCAATTTGGAACCAGTCCATTGTTCCATGTCCAGTTCTAACTGCTCTTCTTGACTTGCATACAGATTTCTCAGAAGGCAGGTAAGGTGGTCTGTTATTCCCATCTCTTGAAGAATTTTCCAGTTTGTTGTGATCCACATAGTCAAAGGCTGTAGCATAGTCAATGAAGAAGTAGATGTTTTTCTGGAATTTTCTTGCTTTTTCTATGATTCAATGTATGTTAGCAATTTGATCTCTGATTCCTCTGCTTTTTCTAAATTCAACTTGAACATCTGGAAGTTCTTGGTTCAAGTACTATTGGGGCTTAGCTTGGAGAATTTTGAGCATTACTTTGCTAATGTGTGAGACGAGTGCAAATTGTGCGGTAGTTTGAACATTCTTTGGAATTGCCTTTCTTTGGGATTGGAATGAAAACTGACCTTTTCAGTCCCATGGCCACTGCTGACTTTTCCATATTTGCTGACATATTGAGTGCAGCACTTTAACAGCATCACCTTTTAGAATTTGAAATAGCTCAACTGGAATTCCATCACGTCCACTAGCTTTGTCCATAGTGAAGCTTCTGAAGGCCCACTTGAGTTCACTCCCCAGGATGTTTGGCTCTAGGTGAGTGATCACACCATCATGGTTATCTGGGTCATGAAGATCTTTTTTGTACAGTTCTTCTGTGTATTCTTGCACTTCTTCTTTATATCTTCTGCTTCTGTTAGGTCCAATAACCCTCCTAGCACCTGCCAAATGCCACCTCCCCTCAGCTTGAAATATTAATGCTCCGTTGACCTGAGTTTCTTTTGGCATCTCAAATTAATTTCATTTTATTTGGATAATGAAGGATTTTAATGTAAAATAACAGCAAACCTTTGCCAACCTCTGGCAGTTTAATAACCAAACACTTTGATTAAAAATTTTAATAGACTGGGGTTATAGGACAGTGCAGAGTGGGACACATTAAGTCTCTGCGACTCACAGTGATGTACATTTTTCTGCCCACAATGAGGAAATCTACTTTATTTTTTTCCCCAAAATAATAAATACTTTCTTATTTTTTCCCCAAAAAGAATAAAAGGGGAGAAGAGGGTGAGATGTTTGGAAACTTACATTACTATATGTAAAATAGATAGCCAATGGGAATTTGCTGTATGGCTCAGGAAACTCAAACAGGGGCTCTGTATCAATCTAGAGGGGAGGGACGTGGGAGGGAGGTTCAAAAGGGAGGGGATATATGTATACATGAACGGCTGATTCATGTTGAGGTTTGACAGAAAACAACAGAATTCTGTAAAGCAATTATCCTTCCATTAAAAAAATTAATTAATTAAAATTAAAAAAAATTTTAAACTTTCTGAAAAACTTTTCAGTTCCTATCTTGTGGCTTTTCTTTATTTAATTTTGTCAAGTACATGCCTGGATTCTCAGGAGGAGGGGCGAGAAAAACTCTTACCAAGAGTTAAACTTGGTAGTACCTGATGCTGGGCTTCCCTGGTGGCTCAGATGGGAAAGAATCTGCCTGCAGTGCAGGAGACCTGGGTTTGATCTGGGTGTATCTTTAACTCAGAAACCCCTTTCTTAGGAATGTATTAATCCTGGGGAGCGCACAGAGAGAGGCATCAAGATTTGTGTCCTGGGTGCTGGTTGCAGCATGGAGTTTAATACTGAAGTAGAGCAAATGATATAAACATCCAAAATAGGGAAGCAGTTACATACACGAATTCTTGGGTAGCTTTGAAATTGTAGGATATTTGATGATGTGGTAAAAAGTTCAGGCTACACTGCACCGTGAAAGAAAAACTACAAAGGAGACTCGAGAACAGGACATCAATTCAGTCGAGAAGGAAACTCATACAAAGATAGCTGGATACAGAGACATCAGAGGTTAACAGCCACTGATGTAGAGGGGAGAGTCACAAGTGAGCTTTCTAAATCCGAGTTTTCTGTGTGTGTGTGTGTGTTTTTTATTCCCAACAAATTTCAGAAGCCATGATTAAGACCTGGGATATAGAGAGGTGGTTTTGTCCCCCAAAGAGCTCCTAGTTCAGTTGGGAGATAGAAAGACATGTAAGCAGATGCATCTGGTGCCACGTGGTCATGATAAAACAGGCCATGAACAGAGTCTTAGGTGGAAGGGAGGTTTAGGAGGGCTTGGGAAGAAAAGGGGGAAGAAGGCATTCCTGGTAGTGGAAACTGAGCAAAGTCTGGAAATGGGGGAGTTTGGGGAGGGTGGGTGGGGGAATGGAGCCTGTGCAGAGAAAACATGGAGGGGAGGATGGAGGTGGCTGAGGACGGCTTGTCCCTGGTTTTCTATGGGGTTTGGTCTTCTCTTTGGGGGCCATGGGGGACCACCGAGTTTCTAAGCAGAGCCATAACTATTCCATTTGTGCTTTGGCAAGCTCACAGGGCTTCCCAGATGGCGCTAGTGGTAAAGAACCCGCCTGCCGATGCAGGAGACGTTAAGAGACTTGGGTTCAATTTCTGGGTCAGGAAGATCCCCTGGAGGAGAGCATGGCAACCACTCCAGTATTCTTGCCTGGAGAATCTCATGGACAGAGGAGCCTGGTGGTCTGTGGTCTACAGGGTTGCAAAGAGACACAAATGAAGCGACTTAGTGTGTGAGTGTGTACCAGCTCATGGGGTGATGTGGAGGGTGGACTCCAGGGCCGTGCAGCTGGGAGCAGGTACAGCAGATGGGAGGCTGAGAATCGGTCCAGAGCCTTCTCCTCTCCCACCTGCACCACAGTTGCTTCTCTGCTCTGCTGCCTGCCCACCTTGGGGTACAGGGTACAGTTTTTACCAGAAATGAATTAAAAAATCTCTAGCCTCTTGTTCTTACTGGAGGCCAGCAGTTCGCTGGCGCCCCTGCCCCTGAGTGTTCACCAGGTGTGAGCCCATATCCTGCTGAGCTGGTGACTCATCTATTCACATCTCCAGGGCTCAGGGGAGAAACACCATGCACCTCATTATTCCCCATGGGGACAGAAAGCTGTCACACTCTTGTTTATTGTTAAAATGCGTATTTGAAATGCCACAAATCTCAGATCCAGGGAGAGATGGAAATACTTTAGCCGAGTATCAGAAAACCCTCTAGGTCCAGCAAATGGGGTCGGGAACCCTGTGAACTGAATCACACTCAGTCCTTGTTGGGAAAATCATTTTCCTGTGAGTGAAAGAAGCCACTTCCCGTACTTTATTATGTGGTCTCAGCAAGATGGGCTCAGGCACAGGCAGAAGCCAAAGAAAGGAGTTTAATCAAGCTTGAGCTTGGCCTTGGGAACTCCTAAAGAGTTGGGGTTGACAAAATAGCTGCCAGTAAACCACTCTCCCAAGGACAGGACCCCACCCAGCTGGCAGAGCGATGATGAAGGGTGGGGAGGTAGGCCTTAGGGTGAGAAGAGGTAGGACAGGTGCAGGCAGGGTTTGTGCCTGTTTTCTGTCCCCTGGCATGGGGATGCCCCAGGGGCCCCAGGAAGGGTGAGTGGTTACTCCGAGAAGCCCCCTCCATATCCACACCTCCAAGAGTGCCCAGGGGGTGCAGTGAACTCAGCCTGAGAAGGACTGTATCTTGGGGTGTCATGGAGCTGGAGCAGCCTTCCCAGGATGCATATGCTTCTGCAGCGTCCCCCATACCGTGTTGACCTGACCACATGCCGTGTGGCTGGAGATCCAGCCTGGGCTTGGGGGAAGGCAGGGCTGCTGGCCCTGGGCAGTTGGTGTGTGAAGCCCTTTCTTGGCCCACGGCCCATCCTAGGCAGCCCTTCCCCATCAAACTGATCAAGGCCAAGACTGCGTCTCCTCCCATGTTAGGGGCAAGAGCTGTTTCTCCCCTTTCTGTCCAGAATCAATAGCAGCTACTGAAGGTTGATCTCGATGGTTCCAGTGAGGTGAGCCCCTCCTGCCCCAGAACCTATGAACCACGAGGGACTTGCCTCAGAGCAGCCCCATGGTACACTTGGGCTCTGGTGTCCTCCCCTGGACTGGCCAAGGGCCTGTACAGATGCCCCGAGGAGGAGCAAATGAGATGGAAGGAAAGGGCATCCAAGCTCTGGAGGTGAGAAAATATTTTTCTAATTCATCCCTCCTTTTATGATAAATTATTTTAAAATAAAAGCTTTCCTGGTAGCTCAGATGGGAAAGAAATTGCTTGCAATGCAGGAGATCTGGGTTCGATCCCTGGGTTGGGGAGATCCCCTAGAGAAGGGAATGGCCACCCACTCCAGTATTCTTGCCTGGAGAATTCTACGGACAGAGGAGTCTGGCGGGTTATACTCCATGGAGTCACAAAGAATCAGACATGACTGAACAACTAACACACACACATTTTAAAAGAAAACATAGCAAAATGGACTTAATTTGTAAAACCCCAGAGAGTGGAGGCCACCCCAGTGACCCAGCCCAAGTCACAAATCTTAAACCAAATCAGCCTGAACTTTGGGAAACACCTGTCAAGGAAACCTGACATACCTCAATGCCCCATCTCAGCTTAGCTGGCTCCCCAGGCCCCAGAAGGAAGGTTCTGGTAGCTTTCCAGGAGATCCCAACCTCCCAGCCCTTTGTACCCTGATCCCAAGTGGCCCTTCTGTGCTCTGTAGAACCTGTTCTTGCCCAAGATCCCCCAGGAAGAGTGCTCCACTGCTCATGAGGCACTGTTTCCCTAGTCCAAGGATGGTTACCCCTTGAATACAGGACATCAAACTCATTACTAAAGTGTTTAAGTTTTGACATTTCTCTTTTGTAAACAGACCCATGGATTTTTACACGTTTATTTGTTTAATTGTTGAGTCGTGTCTGACTCTTTGTGACCCTATGGACTACAGCACACCAGGCTTCTGTCCTTCACTGTCTCCCGGAGTTTGCTCAAATTCATGTCCACTGAGTCGGTGATGCTATCTAACCATCTCATCCTCTGCCACCCTCTTCTTTTGCCTTCAATTTTCCCCAGCATCAGGATTTTTCCAATGAGTCAGTTCTTTGCATCAGGTGGCCAAAGTATTGGAGCTTCAGCATCAGTCCTTCCAGTGATAGGTTCGTGTAAACACCACCTTGATGAGGATACACCATCCCACAAACTCCCTCATGCCACCCTTTACTGGTGGCACCTCTATGCCTGTCCTGGGTAGTCCCTAATCTGGTCTCCATTGCTAGTGTTCTACTTTGGAGATTTCCATATGAATGGAATCAAGCAGTGGCTGGAACTGGTAAACCAGAAGAGCAGAGACACCTCTAAGCCCATGGCTGCTGCAGAGCATAAGTGAGTGGACAGAAGTGGACACCAGGGAATGGGAGAATCTTCCCAGGGGAGATGTCCTGCGAGCCATGTCTCATAGGTTTAGCTGACACTGACCAGGGAAGAAGGTTAGGAAGCAGCAGTTATGCAACTAGGCTGTTGGAGGGTCACAGTCGAGACAGTTCTCTGTTCCCCAGACCCCCAGAGACTCGTGCAGGGTGGGCCAGTGGAAGACACTAGAAGTCCACCCATTGCTGAGGGCTTAGCCTGGGAAAACTCTTCTGCTCTAGGTTCTGAATGTGGGCATGTTTTACATCTTGGATAGGAAACAGAGTAAAAAATAAACCATTATCTTGATAGTTGGCAACAGAATTCCTTTTCCTTTCCAACAGAATTCCTTCTGTCTTTATTTGGGACAGTCCTCACCAGCACTGCTGGAGGGCCAGGGTGGATTCCCAAGGGAATTCCTGGGGACAGACAGTCTTTAAAAAGGGCCAGGAATTGGGGACAAGGTGACAGCAGAGACAAGAGCTGGAGAGAGCGGTGGGGGTGGGCTAGGAGGCCCTGAAGGTCTAACGCTTGACTCTGAGAAGTCTGTGCTCTGCTCTTTCTGCTCACTCATCTCCCCAAAACTGAAGCCAAATTTTCTATGCACACCTGGGCCTGTGTGACTCCCTGTGGGAGGCTGAGGGGGGCCTGCTCTTTCTGTGCATGTTGACGGTGGGGCAGAGCCGGGGGAGCCCCCACAGAGGGGCCCAGGTGCTGCGTGCATGGAAGCGGGAGCCCCCTCCTCAGAGGGACTAGGGGTCCTGGCCTTTTCCTCCCGAGGCTCTGATATCCAAGTGAATGGGCCACCTGGTGTGAAGAGCTGACTCATTGGAAATGACCCTGATGCTGGGAAAGATTGAGGGCAGGAGAAGGGGATGACAGAGGATGAGATGGTTGGATGGCATCACCAACTCAACAGACATGAGTTTAAGCAAACTCTGGGAGTTAGTGATGGACAGGGAGCCCAGTGTGCTGCAGTCCATGGGGTCGCCAAGAGTCAGACATGACTGAGTGACTGAACACATGTGGTCACATTTGCTGCCCACGGGCCTGCCTTCCACATTATGATGAGTTTATCTAATGTGTGTTTCATGAACCTTCTCAGAAGCATCATCAGGTGATATAGTGTGGAGGGACAGAGTGGCAAGAGCCAGCCCAGAAGCCGTCCCCACAGGAGTTGACTCTGCAGAGCAGACTGACTGATGCAATTTGCTGAGCGCCTTCAAGGCCAGCTCTTGTCCCCAGCGGCTGGCTCTCCTTCCCACCCCAGGGCCAGCAAGTTCCCAGAGGAACCACCCCCTCTTCCTCTGGCAGGCCATCCGCTCAACCCAGCCACTGCAGCCTCACAGGGTGCCTGAGATGAGTGTTCAGTTCTGTCCCTCGAGACCCCCGAACCAAAATGCAGGAAACTACACTTTGCCAGCTGCAGATGGAGTGCTGTCCCTGGAGCCCTTTCTGAGCCTGGCAGGGGCACAGACTGCATGGCTGTCTTTGGGGGACAGGGATGCCGTGCACCTCCGTGTGCTCACGTCCACCTGCAGTCTTGCTTGTTCCACTGCTTCTAGGTTTTCTCCATGTCTGTTGCACACTGGGCATCTCGAGGGAGAGACAAGTTGAGACTGACAGGAGATTGCAGGAGCCTCATCTTTCCCTCCTGTGGGTACAGAGAGGGAGTTTATGGAAAGTCTATAAACTTTCCAGACTGGAAGATGCTCATGGCTAGGGGTTCCCAAACCCCAAGGCCACGGCCTGGTGCTAGTCTGTGGCCTGTTAGGAATCAGACAGCACAGCAGGAAGTGAGTGGTGGTCGAGCGAATGAACCTTCATCTGTATTTACAGCTCTTCCCCATCGGTCACATTGCCGCCAGACCTCTGCCTCTTGTTGGGTCAGTGGTGGCATAATAAATATAATGCCCTCGAATCATCCGGACACCATCCCTCCAGCCCAGGTCTGCAGAAAAATTGTCTTCCACAAAACTGGCCTCTGGTGCCAGAAAGGTTGGGGACCACTGCTCTAGCAGATCAGACAACATTTGGGCCATTTTAGGGAGGTGACTGAGTATCACCTCCTGTGTGGCCGGAGCCTTGGCTTCAGGGAGGGCAGGGCTCCAGTCTGTATCTTTCCTGCAGGTGACTGTCATGAAAAGTTCCAGAACAGCTGTTTGCTGGGACTTGACGCGGAGACTCAGTGGCCAGGCTATGGGGGGTCAGTACCTGCTCATCGGAGGGTGACTTTTGACTTTTCCAGGAAAAGAGGGTAAAACTGTCCTGGACTTCTCATCCATTCCTGGTGGGTGTGGAGAGGTCTGAGCAGCCCCCAGGGAACTAAGTGACTCTGGTGATTGTCAGGAGCAGGTGGCCGTGGGTGACTGTTGAGAGCGGTAATGAACCAACTTGCACTGCAATTTCCCGGCCAGCCTCTGGCGATCCGGGTGGTGTCTCTGTGGACAGTGGTGAGAGCCCACCTCACCTTTCTGTCTGTCTGGGCCCAGTTGTCCCCTCATGCTGGCCAGGGGTTGGAAGGGATTTTTCTGGTCCCTGACTTTGGTTGTGAGTCACAGAGATGACCCGTGCATGCAGACTGCTTCCTGGGTGCCTCTGGCTCTGGTTCTAGCCTCTAGGAGGCTCAGGTGGCCTGGTGTGAACCCTGCCCCGGGGGCTGCTGCTGCAGTGGGGGCTGGGGACCTTCTTCCCCGGGAGTGTCAATCACACATCAAGGAAGTTCCGTCTTCTTTGCTGTAAAGTCACTTAACTAAAGTGAACTGCTCATGGACTTAGGTCATCTCATAACAGCCCCATGCTAAGCTCATGATCAATGTGCGGAGTTTGGGCCAAATCGTGGATCCACTGGCTTCTCGGAGGAGCTGTTTCCAGTCAGTGCCTGGTGGGCACCCCTCCTAGAAAGGACCCTGGGAGTGGGCTCTGGGGGAGCTGGCCAGGGCAGTGGTGGGACCACAGCGTCTAGTGGGCCGGCGGGGGGTGGTGCCTGGCCTGACTGCTGCAGCCTGGGCTGACCCATGGCGAGGTTGGGGTGGGGGTGCAGATCCCTGCTCACAGGGCGGGCTCGGTGCAGAGGTCGGTGCAGAGCCTCGAGGTGGGATCTAGAGCCTTGTGGAGGAGGGAAAAGGAGGGAAGCAGGTGGGAAAGGGGAAAATCAGAGAAGAGGAGAGGCTTAGAGATAGAGAGAAAGTGAGTGAGAGGGGAGAAGAAGAGAGAGGGGGCAACGGGTAGCAAAGGTGGGGACATGTGAGTGGGAGTGTCTCCAGGGTCACCACTAGCCTCTGAAGACAGAGAGACAGAGCAATGACTCTGGGAGGGCAGGCCAATGAGACAGTCTTTTTCTTAAACATGGAGAGAGTCAGCATAGAGAAGTCTTTAAAATTGAGAAAGAGAAAGGATAAATACCCACTTCATTCACTCCCTGGATCGATCCTTATCCTTCAAAATATTCCTGACCACCTGTCTGTGCACAGGGCCCCATTTATGCCCTGGTGTAAGGCTCCCTGAAGTACATGGTGTGGGGTGGGAGGTGGCTGGGGAGTCAGAAACAAAGAGGGGGTCTGGAATGAAGAACCGTGGTGGTCTTGATGGGGAGACTCCAGCTCAGTTCAAAAGATTGGGATGGTCTCTCCAGCCCTGTGATGGAGCAGGGACAAGTGTGCCAGGCAGAGAACAGCATGCGTGAGAGCCCTGAGGGACAAAAGCCATATTCACAAGCCTTGAAATACAACCGACCAAGGAGTGACATGAGAGAAATGCGAATTGAGACGGGACTTATTTTTTGTTTACAGATTGGCAACCAGCAGCCCCCAGTGACACTGGAGAATCACACAGATGCTGAGAGCAGTCCGTTCTAGACCGCAGGTAGAGTAACAATGGGGCAGCCTTTCTCGGGAAGCTTAGCGGCCAGCATTGAAAGCTGCCCAGAATCTACTCCATCACCCAGCAGTTTACTGTCAGGATATTTTGTTCTGGGAAATCTTCAGAGATGTGCACCAAGATTCCAGAACCAACATGCTCACCATAACATTTCAAATAGTGAAACTGGGACTTCCCTGGTGGTCCAGTGGTTAAAACTCTACCTTCCAGTGCAGGGGCATGGGTTTGATACCCAGCCAGGGAATTAAGGTCCCTCCCTCATGCCATGGGACCTGCCTGCCAATGCAGGAGATACAGGAGACGTGGGTTTGATTCCTGGGTTGGGAAGATCCCTTGCAGGAGGAAATGGCAACCCACTCCAGTATTCTTGCCTGGAAAATTCTATGGACAGATGAACCTGGTGGGCTACAGTCCATGGGGTCACATAGTCGGACATGACTGAACATATATGCATGCACATATGTGTGCCCCCAAATTAAAAAAATATAATATATAGTAAAACATTTCTTAAGTACATTAAGTGTTTTCATGAAGGACTATGGAGGGATGTTCACTATATTTTCAGAATATATTAAGTGAACAAGTTGGTTAGGATACATTCAGGTTCAATATGAACCCAGTATTGTAAAATCATGCATTTTCTCATAGGACCAAAGGCTGGAAGGATAAACAACAAAAACTCCAGCAGCAGTTTGTCTTGATGGTGGACTTTGAGGGAATTTTGATTTTCTTCTGTATTTCTTTCTGTGCTGCTTTGGTGATTAAGGGGAAAAAATCAATAAATATAAAACTACACATTTAAAAATATGTTTGTTCTCAAGCCCTTTCATCTCTTCCTGACTATTGTATAACCCCCACTTGTCAATGTCAAGTTCATTTCCCACATGGCTACTGGCTTCTTCTTTTTAACGTGCAAAGGTGAGCCTGTAATTCCAGCTGAAAAAGCCCCCTGCTCACCTTCCACTTCCTTCAGGTGGGGACCCGAGCTTCAGAGCCTGATGTTCAATGACCCTCACTACCCCACCTCCTTCTCAGCTCTTTCTCTAGCAGTTCTCCGACCCCCAATCTCAGTGTCTCTAAAGCTCTCATGTTCTTTTTTTTAAAAAGTAATTTTTATTTATTTATTTAGTTAATTTTGGCTGCACTGGGTCTCTGTTGCTACGTGTGGGCTTTCTCTAGTTGTGGTGAGTGGGGTCTACTCTCTGTTAGTAGTTGCGGTGAGCAGGGGCTACGCTCCAGTTGTAGCGTGCAGGCCTCTCTCTTGTTGCGGCTCCCAGGCTCTAGAGCTCAGACTCAGTGGTTGTGGCACACCGGCTTAATTGCTCTGTGGCATGTGGCATCTTCCCAGACCAGGGATCGAAACTGTGTCCCCTGCATTACAAGGTGAACACTTAACCACTGGACCACCAGAGAAACCCTCCTGATGTTTTATAAACCTCCATCTTTGTGCATTCTACCTCCTCTTCCTGGAATGCTAAACCTCATATGATTCTTCTTGGGAACTCCTACTCATCCTTCAAAACCTTTTCTAAATGCCTCTGCTATAATAATATCACTTCTGGCTTTAAACCACATAGCTCTCAGGAAATTCTCCAGACTTCTTACATGGCTCCTGTTGGTCACTCCCATCCCCATCTTTCACACGCTGCACCTTCATGCCCTCCTTCTCTACTCACCTGTGTGTTCTGAACAGCAAACCTCTGGCAATTGCCTGTTATACCTCCCTCCCTACTCCCCAGACTCCCTAAGCACCCCCTTGCCTGGCCAACTCCTACACTCTTTAAAGTTTTAGATGAAATAACCCCTCCTTGGGGAACCTTCCCTGACTCCCTGCATGGGTTATGTTCTGCAGATCCCACCTGTGCCCCTCCCTCATGTTTGCCACATGGGACCACAGTTTCCTCCTCATCTCTTTGTCCCTGCAGGAGTGCAAGTGAGCTTTGAGGGCGGGCTGTCATTGGATGATGAGGAGGAGGGAAGAAATGGTGACCAGCAGTCTCCAGCTCAGGTTCCGAGCTTACAAGGGACATTTGAATTTGCTCCCCCCACCAACTCTACCAGGGTACTGCCCACTGCATCTCCTGTTGGACTCTGGGCACCCACGGCAAAGACCTAGAGATGCAGAGGCTGAGTGATGCTCTTGGAAGCCATGAATGTGCACCTGGGGAGACCTGGGAAGACTCCCCTATCTTGCCAGCCTCTGGGAGTTAGAGTTTGACAGCAGAGCAGACCAGAGTTTTCTGTAAATGGGCCTAATGAGCACGTCCGGTTCCAGGGGCTTAGGGGCATCACAGTGTGACTGTGGGTCTATGAAGATGACCTTTCCTGAGCAGTTCTCTCTCCCTCCTCACCCCTCATCATCTTCAATGCCAAGGTCAATTCTAGCCAGCACAATAGCCTGGGGTCTCACTGTACCGTCAGGCTCAGAGCCCAGCCCAGATGCCTGATACTTCTGTACCTGCTGAACTGACTTAGAGGTGCACCTAGTTGGAAGTAATCATTTAGATGGCCTTCCTTGGTAGAATCTGCTTGCAATGTAGGAGACCTGGGTTCAATCTCTGGGTCAGGAAGACCCCCTGAAGAAGGGAATGGCTACCTATTCCAGTATTCTTGTCTGGGAAATCCCATGGACAGAGGAGCCTGACTGGGTACAGTCCATGGGGTTGTGAAGAATCAGACATGATTGACTAATGCTTTCACCCTTTAATACATAATTAACTTGCTAGACATAAGATGCTTATGAAACAGCCCATTCCTCCCCTCATGCTGGCCATTCTTGGGATAAAATTTTCCTCCTGGGGTTCTGAGCATCCCTCTACCCACCAGTTAAATCCAGGTAGGTTTGGCTGCGTGGAGCCAGGCTTGGCACTGGCAGGTGGGGCTATTGATGTCCTGATGCTATTTATGGTTGGGGGTCTGAGGGACTGAGGAAGGGAGAGGCTTTCCTTGGGATCGTGGCTGGCAGACCATCCCCTTCAGCTCAGCCTGGGCTCCAACTCCTGGTTCTCTGTGATTTGGATAGCAGAAAGCAGAGGGCAGAGGGGAGGGCTCGGCATCTCTGTAGTCCTCCTCCTCCACCCCGATGACCACTATGTGTCGTTGTAACTCAGTGAAGCTGGACATCCGGGTTCCAGCCAGGATCACCCAAATGACAGAGCAGTGCCATGGGCTTTGCTTGGCAGAGATGGGATTTGGGTTGGCAGGTGACCTTGCTGGGGGCTATCCTGAGAGACAGGCTGTCCAGGGTCATGGTTTGGACTGTGGTCTTGGTGGCACCGGTACCTTGCTTGCGGTCTGTTGTTGGCGAGTCAATGTCATCACATTGGAGGCACATTAACAACACCCTCAGCTGGGGGTGGGGGTGGCCCCTGGTCAGGACAGGGGCCTGGAGGGGCCTGCAGTGTGTCGGCCAGGGCATTTCTCTCCGCCCCTTTCTGGACCCACAGACCTGTGAGCTTCTTGCATGGGGGGACAGACATGATTTCAAGAGGGTGGACGTCCTGTTCCCGGAAGAGTGGGCAGTACCAGTCCTGCTGACGCTCCAGAATGGTTTGTCAGGATTACTCCCCTTCCTGCCTGGGGCTCTGGAGTGCACGTGCTGATTTGTGGATGTAAATTTGATAGTGCCTCGCCAGCCCATTGCTCTGTTTGAATTTCTTCCTCTCAGCAGGGAGACAGCTATAATTATTTAGGAATTATAATAAGGACTTAGTAAAGGTGGTAGTGAGATGACAGTGATGATGAGGTGACATGTAGGTTCACGCAGACACTGAGACCTCAGGGGCCACCATCACTGACCTTGGAGGTGAGAAAACTGAGGCTGCAGAGGGCAAATGCTGCCCCAGGGCCCTTCCACCCCTGCTCAGCATGGTCCAGCTGGCACCCCCTCATCCATCCTCGCTGTGACCGGCATGCCTGGTCCCCTGTGACCCCCGGTCTTGCCCAGGGCCGCCCTCAACTGTTGTCAGGGCAGGTGCACTGGGCAGGCAGGCTCTTGCTCCTAACTTCCACCACTTTCTGGCAGAAACAAACAAAGCAGTGGGTGAGTTATTTGCCACCTTCTCTGCATAAATCAGAGACATAATGTAGCTGCCAGGGTTCTCCCACCACTGCATTCACGAGGCAATTAACTTGAAAATTGAATTGATGTGCATTGATTTTTTTAATAAAGTTATTGTAATATATTCACTCGTTAGAATCTGGAGCTGAAAATAGACATTTTGCTTCTGATTACAGGGCTGTCCGTATAAATCACATGGGAACAATAACCGCACAACCCCTCATTGAACAACTTCATTTCCTGTTAGAACGGAAAAGTCTATCATGGGGCTATTTTTCTTCACCTGTGCGGAGGTTTGACACAATCGGAACCCCTGAGGCTTTTCCCCAGAAAACTGGGCTGAGGGTGGTGGGCGGGGGGAGCAGGGCGGGTCTTGGGGACATGTCCAGGTCCCACAGCCTCGGGCTCCGCGGCTTGGGTTCCGCCCGTGCCCTGTCCAGCTCTGAGTTCAGAGGAACTGATGCGATGCGGGGAGGCGTTGGCAATGTGGTGCTGCCCACAGGGCTGGACAGACACCCAGACAGGCTCCTGACCCCTGAACCACAGGCGGCCTCAATGTCATCCCCTGCAGGGAACAGAGGCCAACTGGCCTTTGGGCAAGTCTGCCAGTTAGAAATGTCTCCCACACCTGGAGCCATGGTCTGGGTGACCCCTTTCTGCTTTGTCACTGGAATGGGAGGCCCAAGACAGTTCTGGAACCACCCGGCTTTGTGAGGTATCCACCCTGTGTCCTTCTGCTCAGACCTGTTTTACAGACCCCAGGGGCCCATGGGACCCCCAGCTTCTCCCACTGTCCTTCCAGAAAGAAGGTGAAGGACGGCTCAGGGCTGTGGCCCCGCAGAGCAGGACTGGAGCTGGACGAGCCCAGGGGCCTTCCCTGGGGTGAGAGGGATGTGTGCAGTGTTGCAGGGTGGGATGGCCTCCTAGACCCTGGAGGATGCGTGTGGATTTGTAAAGCTTTGTGTCGTCCCCTTGAGACAGGCCCACCTGACATCAGGGGAAAGGGGCCTCTGGGGGTGGGGAGGGAAGGTTCTGGTCTCTGTCAAGAGACCTGGTAACGCTGCTCTCTGACGCTGACCCCACTGCCTGTTGGGCTGGCCTGCCCGAGGGCTCTGACTGGGGCATCCCTTTGGCCCTCACACCCTCACTCACTCCCCCTTCTCTCTCCACCACGTGTGACCATGAATTGTAGTTTAGGATGAGTGAGTCAGGACCTCTCTGGCTGGAAGTCCTCACCTTGCTCTGCAGAAAGTGGGGAGAAAGGGCCTGTGGGGAGGATGGGGAGGTTTGTGGGCAGCTTCCAGACGTGTACTGGGGGTGCAGAGAGAAACAATGGTCCTGGACCCAGGACCGCCTTGAGGAGGAGTCAGGAACAGCCAGTGGAGATAAGCTGGGACTGAAGAAGCAAGGGACAGCCCACCAGAGAAATAGCAGGAGGCTGGGGCTCCAATAATTTGGGTTCCAGGTCGCTGAGCCGTGTCCCTAGGTGGGTGGAGACAGGTTCCCAGGGCTGTTTACCTGCCTAAACTGTTTGGCACCTGGTGAATGTGCCGACTCAATGGATGTGAGTTTGAGTAAACTCCGGGAGTTGGTGATAGACAGGGAAGCCTGATGTGCTGCAGTCTCTGGGGTTGCAAAGAGTCAGACATGACTAACTGACTGAACTGAATGCTCCGAGTGCTCTCACTGAATTTTATTCTTTGCTCTTTGAGATGCTGAACAGGCTGAATAAGAGGACCCAGGGCAGTGCTGGGCTGGCCCCGTCTGGGGGAATTTGGAGGACATTCACTCTGCTGAGGATGTGAGGCCAGGGTTTAAACTGGACCCCCGAAGCCCTCACCCATGTAGACCATTGGCACTAGCTCTGCCTGGCATGTCTCGCTCATTCTCATGGAGTTAACAGGCTGTATGTCCACCTAGAGGGGCCGGAGCGCAGTCCCAGGAGAGATGAGATGTTAATGCTCTGGGCCAGAGGCCTCCCAAGCCCCCACCCAGACTCTGGCTCTGCACCAGGAAGAGAGGAGTAGCTGGTGCCAACAGGACAGCACCTTCTATCCCCGGACTCACATGGCTCATCCGCTCACTGGGCTGTGTGCGCCTCCCCCACCATGGTGAGCAGGGTGATGACCCCTCAAGACGTCCCCATCTGAGGCCCCAGGACCTGTAAATGTGTGGCCTTCCTTCCATGGCTACAGACAGCATTAGGGGTCCTGTTATGGGGTCCTTCTGGATTGTCCAGCCCCATCTAATCACATGAATCATTAAAGACAGGAAACCTTCCCCAGTGTGGTTGGTGAGAAGAGACAGGTGATGGAAGCAGAGGGTGGAGGTATGCACTTGACAGGAGGATGGGGCCACAAGCCAAGGAGTGTGGGAACCTTTAGAAACTGGAAAAGGCAAGAACGAATCTGCCTGGGCCCCTCCAGCAGGATCGCAGCCCTGCGGATGCCTAATTTCAGCCCCAAGGACTAACAGCAGATTCCTGACCTCCAGAAGTCAAAGAGAACAAATTTGTCATGTTTGAAGCCAGTCAGTTTGCAGGAGTTGTTTACAGCAACTGGGAAAGCACCCAAATTTCATTTTTCTGTCTGTTTCTCACTCATGTGTCCAGCCTGCTGATGGCGGCCTTCCCTGTACTATAAGCACAGGAGATGGAGGATGGAGCAAATGTGGCTGCTGGGAGGAGTCAGGGGCCATCCTACCCTGGCTTGAGCCATGAGTGGGGCTTGCTGGTCCTTCCTGACACCAGACTTCCTGGAGGCTGTCCTGCCCCTCGTTGCCTGCCCATCTCCAAGATGAGGCTGGTGCTTCCATGCTCAGCAATCCCTGCTCGTTGACCTCTGGGCTTCTGGTGCTGGGACCACACGACAGGTTCACTCTCAGGTAGCAGAGGAGCCCTTCATTGGGGGTGACAGCCACAGAGACAGGAGATGGAGTGCTGTATAGCCATCCTCTGTTCACCCCCATGGGCCCCACAGATTATAGGATGTGTGCCCCACCCTGAGGAGACGGAGCAAGCCTCACGGGGTGAGGTTTGCTCAGCCTGATCCCATGCTCCCATCTCAACAGACAACCAGGAGTGGAGACTGGCCCAGGCAGTGAGCTGAGTCTTGGCCCCTTAGGGCTCCCTGACCCTGAAATGGAAGCTAATGAGGAAGGGTCCTTGAAGTCCTCGGGATGGGAGTCCTCAAAATTGGCCTCTGCTTTAGAGGGAGTGGGTGTGGGGTGAGTGGCTACAGAGATGGGTCAGGCCTAGGGTGACCGGCAGCAGGAAAGTGGTTCCTACCGCCTGGACCCTGTGCTGGAGTGGTCTCTGAGTGCGTTCCTAGGGGGGTCTCACTGGGAAAGGCAGCCTTCCTCTGGGCTTCTGCTTGTCTCTTTATGTCTCTCTCTATTTCTCTGTCTCTGTCTGTCTTCCCGTCCCCCCTCCCCATCTCTCTGTGTGTCCATTTCACGCCTTCGCTTTCTGTGTATCTCCCTGTCTCTCTCTCTGTCTCTGTTGAAAGCATGAGGACGTTGGACCTTAGGGGGGTGTTTCCATATGGGAAAGGGGGCTATGGTGCCCTGGGAGCTCCCCGCCCCCACTTCCTGTCTCCTGTGAGGGCCCTTGGGCCACCCTCCCAGGCCTGGGTCTTCTCTCTCAGCCTGTCGGGTGACCTTCAGAGAACGCATAAGGCCTGGGTGTCTTCTTAGAAAGCAGGGCCCACAGGGCCCCCTCCGAGGTTCCTTGATGCCCAGAGGGACTATCGTGCATGCACAGAGCGCAGCGCTGGCGCAGCTCCCGAGGACCCGCCCGTGAACAGCGGGATGGCAGCTGCTATCGCAGCCATAGCTGCTCCGGCCCCAGCCCCGCCTACTTCCCTTCACAGTCCGTCATTCCCAGGGGAGGTGGTGCAGGGCTCAGGCTTGGCGCCCTTGCCCCCTTGACCATCTGGTGGTCAGCTGCAGCAGGAACAGGCTGGAGAGGGGAGGGATCCAAAGGGGGCCTTCTGCTACTCACAAAGCAGGGCCTCACGGGACACCAGCGCTGCCAGTGCCTTGATCTCATAATTCTCAGACCCCACACTGCGTGTTGGTCTTCCCTGGTAAAGAGTCCGCCTGCCAATGCAGGAGACACAGGTTTGATCCCTGGATTGGGAAGATCCCCTGGAGAAGGAAATGGCAACCCACGCCAGTGTTTTTCCTTGGGAAATCCCACGGACAGAAGAGCTTGGTGGGCTAGAGTCCAGAGGGTCACGAAAGAATCAGATGCAACTTAGGACTAAACATCAATAGCAAACTATTTGTTGTGTAATTTCTTCAGCCTCTGTATTGTATTATGCAGCCCAAATTAAGCTAGACTGCAAATGCCCTTTCTAAACCTTAAAGACACCATGTGTCTGAAACAGGACCTAGGAACAGAGCGCAGACCCTCATCCCTCCCTGGAGCTTGGATGGTCTGTCGGAGCATGAGGCTGAGGGTCGGGCTGAGCGGCTTATGGCTCCTGGGCCCAGGGAACCCACAGAGGTCTTCCCAGCAGGGGCAGTGAGGACCCTTGATCCTGGGTCTGCCCAGGAGGGATGCTGCTGCTGCCTCTTTGTTCTGCTCGATACACACACAGTGTACCCGGGGATGCCACAAAATACTTAGAAGAAAGTGGGCAGCTCTATTTATCTTCCCAAAAGTGTCCCTGTTCTTGACATGTTGTATAAGGGCACGTGTTTAAATGAAAGCATGGCTTTGAGCGAAAAACCAATTTGTTTAAAACAACCTGTGGAGTTGTGCAAGATGTGATTTTGACTAATGAGCACAAACTTCATGCAGCCAGAAGTGTTCAATTATGGATGAGCTAATTATCCAAGTGCATCGGGTCTGGACCGCCAAGATGTCTGCACGTCTCTACCTCCGGCCAGCCCCAGCCCGTCGGCTAGGATAATTAATGAAACCTTGTTCCTGAATTATTTTGCCAGGCACAAATAGTCGCTTATTTTTGTGATTCAATATCCATCAGGCGGGTGCACCCCGGGGCTTTCCACCCACAGTGGGCGTGGGAGGGGCTCTGGGCCCGTCGAGTGTCTGCATGTCAGCACTACTCAAGCTGGATGAGCTGTCTTTGGATTTAATGAAAGCTGCCCTTGGCGTGTGCTGGCAGGAGCCCCCTCCTTCTCATCTGTAGGGGCAACCTTCCATAAGCTCTGCAGAGGTGCCAGGTGGGGACTGATGTCTCTGTGACACTCCTCAGTAGCTTACAGACAGATAAAGCCGATAGAGAGAGAAGGCAGGGGTCCTGGAAGGAGCAGGGGATGCCCAGCACCTGCCTTTTGGGTGGGGCCAAACCTCGGAGGTATTACTGATTTGGTTTTTTTCACCTATCAGCTTGGGTTGAGGAAATATAAGAAGAGGGAACTGTCTTCATTTTTTAATTTACAAGGTAACATTAACCTTGTAATCTACCTGCCAACCAGATAGCCTGCTAATCTGCGCTGTGTTTACTGTGTCTGGGCATTGTGCTATTTGGCAGATGCATTCTGCCTTTATCTTTGCTGCATCCGTGCTGGGTGATATAGGTAGTCAAGCAACTTCAGATCGAGAGGAGATAAATATTAATAGTTTGTTCAATCTCCCAACAGGAGCGAGCGTCAGAGCCAGGAATGGGGTGGAGACTGTCAGACTTCACAGCCTCGCTCCCAACTGGCTCATTTTACCACCTGAAGAGTAAGTGAGCACCTACCAGGTAGCTGGCAAGTGCAGCAGTAACCAGGGTTTTTCCATTTCAAATAACTTAGAGCCCCGAGAGATTCATGTGACCTGGCATCGCCACACATCTACGGAAACCACAACTGAGTCTTCAAGGCACGTCTGTGGTCCATTCTAAAAGTTAAAAATTCAACAAATATGTTTGCATTGCTCTAACTATGTAAACGTTGTTTGCTGCACAGTTGCATAGTATACTATAATATTACACTAGAGTACATAGGATACTATAATAGCAATTGCTTTTATGTACAGATTTCTTCTTTCTGGAGACTCTTATTTCCTTTCCTTTCCAGATCTGTATGATCTGTATTTACAACCTTAGGTATTACTGCTTCTAGCGTCTCTGTAATATTAAGTCTCTAGAGATGTAATGGAAAAAAAAAAAAAACTCAGTAAAGCCCTTCTTGGGACTTTCTGGTGGTCCAGAGGTTAGGACTCCATGCTTCAATTGCAAGGAGCATGGGGTTCAATCCCTGGTCTGGGGAACTAAGAGCCCACATGCTGTTAAAACCAACAAACAAAAGCCTTTCTCCACAATCTCCAAGCATCCCAGTGTGGCCGCTTAACTACCCTGTTGCAGTGGAGAAATCCCAGCATTTCCTTTCTGAGTTTGAGCCACCAGTTTCTCTTTTGACTCCTTTATTACCCCTAGACCACATCCACAGTAAATTTTCTTTCTTTCTTTCTTTCTTTTTTTTTTTTTATTAAATCTTATCTTTAAAATTAGGTTTAGATTTACAGAAAAGTTGTGAAGGTGGTACAGAGAGTTCCCATGGACCCACATCCCTTTATCCCATCAGTAATATTAATGTGACACATGTGTCTCAGTTAATGAACCAGTATAGATAGATCAGTTTAAACTAAAGCCCATACATAGATAGTAATAGTTTAAGACTTCCCTTAGTTTTTACCTGATGCTGTTTTCTGTTTCAGGACCCCATCCACACACAATGTTTGTCATATCTCCTTAAGGTTCCCTTGACTAGGACAGTCTCTCAGACTTTCCTCATTCTTGGTGACCTTAATGGTTTTGGGAAGTACTGGTCAGATAGTTCAGACTGTCCCTTGGCCAGGATTTTTCTGATGCTTTTCTCAAAGCTGGATTGGAATTTGGGGCTTCCTGGGAGGAACCACGAAGGTGCAGTGTTCCCCTTACCGCATCTTATCAACAGGACTCGATGCTCATGCTGACCCTGGTCACCTGGCTCATCTACTGCCAAGCTCTCTGTGGTACTAACAGTTGGCCAGTGTGCTTTCATTGCTCTTTTATTTTATTCACATAGTGTGTATCATGCTTCCAATCACCTCTTCTGGAAATCATCCATTTAGGCTGTGACCCTTGGACCAGAGACAGCCTGGAGGTGGCCACATCACGCTGGCTCCTTAGTGACCATTTGCTTTGTAACCAGTGGATTCGTTCTCTTCCTGGGTTGATATTTGATTCCTTCCTTACTGTTTTTCCTGACATGGTTTTTCTGCTGGACCTTCAGCATTGCTAACATCTGGACAGAGCTGTAAGGATGCAGCTGACCATTTCCAGGAGTGCTAGTCATGCAAGCTGTGAGGTATTCTACCCACCATCAGTCACCCACTGACTGTGGATGTCCCAACCATTTGGTGGGCTCAGGCACAACCAGCTGAGCCAGCAAATACTCTGAGTGTAGGAAGGGGCCATCACGGGGTCTGGTCCCAGCTGATCACTGCTGGCCAGCAGACCCTCCCTACCAGCCTCTGTCTGACCCTCCTCCATGTGGATATTGTAGCGAGGCCCCTGCTTCCACCATGCAGTTCCCACAAAGGGGCCCTGCTTCCTGCAGGGACACAGGGTGTTGGATGTCCACAGGAGAGAAGGGGACCACAAGAGGATGTGTTTCCAGAGAGATGAGCTCCTTGGAGCTTCTGTCCTTCAGAACACAGGCAAGTGTTTCTTCTTGGAGCTGATGTAACTGATAATATTACTGGCAAAGGTCTCAGAGTCCTTTCTGGGCACGCAGCACTCCCCAGGGCTTCTCCCTGGACCCTCGACAAGTCCAGTGTAATAGGAACTGCTTCTTAGCTCCACTCCCGGGGAGCAACTGAGGCTCAGAGAGGAGGGTATCGAGTGTCTCAGGCTGGTCACTGGGGTGGGAGGTGTCCTCCTCCTGCAGCCAGTCTGAGCTGGAGAAGGTCAGATGCCTGTTCCTAAGGGCAGTGCACTTGCCTAGGCCTGTCCATGGTGCTTTTGCCTCAAGTTGGCTGGCCCCAAGGGCTACCTGGCACCCCTCCAGTGGGGTGATGGGGTAGCAGCCCAGCCCTGTGAGGACTCCAGGACCCAGTGATGGCCTTGGGGCCCAGTGGTAGTGTAGATAGGCTTGATACTCACCTATGGTGGCTACCCTGTTTCTATGTGGGCTCCTGGCCAGATGGGGTGACGATTTCCTGCGGGCTGGGTCTGCTGCTAAGGCTGGAAGGCCAGGGACGAGCAGAAAGAAACAGAGTGAGAAATGGGGCCAGAGCCTGTGACGGCACTATGTCCCTGTGTGTGCCAAGAAAGTGAGGTCACCAGCAGAGAAAGGCCTGCAAGGCTCGGTGTGGGAAGTGGTGCTAAGCTGCAGATGTCATTGAAAGCTATCTGGGGCTCACTCCACCCACAGTGGAAAGGAGCCACGAGTCCAGAGCACTCTTCTTTACTGGGGTGATGAGTGACATGCCGCGTTGTAGGAGGGGTAGGAGGGATCCCACCTGGGGTCAGAGTGTCAGGTTTGGATTGGACACTGACACCCACTTGCCATCGGACGTGGGGGATCACGCTGCTGAGCCTCAGTGGCTCATCTGTAAAATGGGGCAGGTCCTCCCAAGGCATGAGAGACAAGAGGTGGTGGTCACAGTCACTGAGCTGGTTACTGACCCTGGAGCGGCAAGAGGGTGGGAGACCCAGTCGCAAAAGTGAGCAGTCAGACAGGAGGGCTCAGCCAGAGGCAGGCGACCACCTTCTACTTGGTCTCCCTGGGGAGGTCCGGCCACAGGCATGTGCTGGCAGAGCTGGGAGGGTGTGTACTACATGCTCTGGTTTGCAATTCCACTTCCCCTTTCCTTGGCTGTCTCGGAGGACAGACCAGGAGATGCCTTTGCAGTCCTGCTCTTCATGTGCTTTGTGGACAAGGGTTTAGGCGAGGGTGGGGCTCCTCCTATATCCTGAGTTATGCCCACACCCTCTCTCTTTCCTCACTCCAGGGAGTAAATGACCATCTTTCTACAGAAAAGGGACAGCCACTCTTTGGGGGTAGGAGGGGGCATGGTCAGCCTTCCCTGCCTTCAAGGAGACCAGTTACGCACCTACTGTGTGCCAGCTGGTTCTTGCTCTCTGTGGGGCTTGCTGCTCCTTGCCCTGCATGTGCCATCTGGGATCTCCATGGGGCTGCATGTCCTGTCCTTGTGTCCCGGGAGCTTCTGCTTAGGGATGGGTGTGGTGGGATGCGAGCAGGTGAGCCTGGGAAGCAGCCTGAAGGCTAGCCACGAGCTCCCTTCCAGAGCCAGCCTTTCTGGCTCCAACAGCTGAGAAATGTCATTATGTCGAGAGGGTTGGACCTCACATGATATTAACCACCCGGTGACTCCAGCAGGTGAATGAATTGCCTGCCTCTCCCCAGCCTGGGAAAAGCCAAGTCTGAGTGGGTTTGTTCTCAAAGTGAATGCTACAGTTGCACATGGGACTGTGTCACAGTAACAAGACGTGTATATATAGTTTGCTTCAGACTGTCACCTCCGAGGGGCACTTTTCAAGTCGTGAGGACCATTGGGGATACCAGGGGTGTACAGTGTGGAGGCTCCTGGCAAACACTCCTTGATACACCCACCAACAGGTGGCAAATTATTGGTCAGTGAGCCCTTTGCATAGTCCAGGAGAGGAGAGAGAACTTCTCCAGACCATCCTGAAAAAAATGAAAGTGTTCATCACTCAGTCGTGTCTGACTCTACAAGCCCATGGATTGTAGCCAACCCGGCTCCTCTGTTCATGGAATTCTTCAGGCAAGAGTACTGGAATGGGGAGCCATTCCTTTCTCAAAGGGATCTTCCCGACCCAGTAATTGACCTCAAGTCTCCTGCGTTGTAGGTAGATTTTTTTTTTTTTTTTACTGTTAGAGCCACCTATACTCAAAGGGTGGCAGGACAGAGCAGAGCTCGTGTTCACCCTCCCTGGCAAGAGAGTAGATCTCCTCCCCAAAGTATGTGTAAACAATTTCTAAGGCTGAAAATGTAGGGTCACTTTCCTGTGGCTTCACACAGGGTCTTCTAATAGTGGCTTGACATGCCACACTGAGACAGAGAAGGTGGAGGGGAATAATCATTTTGCTGGAAGTTGTTACCACCATGATTTGTTGGCTCAGGGCAGGGGGAGTGCTCGGATGCCGAGTCAGAAGACACAGAGTCCTCCTGGCTTCAGGACACCCTCATACGCAGGGCTGGGCACGTTTATCCAACACTTAACCAACAGGGCAGAAGATGGGTGGCTCCAGGGCTGTGCGAGCCCTGGACAGATGGGTCCCCTTGGCTGAGCTGCATTTACCTGACCCCCTTCTCCTGCCTGAAAACTCTGCCATCCTCCCAAACCAAGACTCCCTTCACAGACCCAGAATCTCCCTTGTCTCTCACCTGGCGTGTCCCAGCTTGCTTGGGGTAGAAGCCGCCTTGGTTGTGTTTTTCAGCAACACAACCAGCGTTTTCATGGCCACTGCTCCTGGCAATATGAGGCTGGCAATAAAAATAATTGATTGGAGCGATGTTGATAAAACCCCGCTTATTGCAAACAGTAAATTAAAAGTGAGAACTCCACCTTTCTTCCCACCCAGGGAACAATAACCACTCGCACGGGCTGGAGGAGATGGAGAACAAGATACAGAGCCATCGTTCAACTTCACCCATCTCACCGGCAACCTCATAAAAATTAAGGAATAATTTTTCAAAGAGATAAGGGCTGCAGGGACATGAAAAGCAGAACAACCAAACTGTTTCTGCCCTGAGGAGGTGCACACAGGACGGGAAGGGATTTCTTTTCCCATTTTTAATTTACAAGAACCTTGTAAACCACAAATTAAAGCAGCAACAGCAATTCAGAAGCCTTGATTCATTAAGCCTTTATTTACCCTTAATGCCTCCAAAGGAAAATAATTTGGTTACTGAACATGAGTAATGGGCTCAGAGTGGCACTTTCCCACACAAATCTCTGGCCCTTTTCAGGGTGGGGCTGCTGCGCGCTGAGCAGATACTGGCCATGGAGGGCGCTTAGTCTCCCATGGTCATTATTCTGAGATGCCCCACGAGTGGGAGGCCTGAGCAAGACAGATCCTCTGGAAATTTTGTTCCCAGCCTGCAGACAGGAAGACATAGGTCTCCTGTGGTCACTTCTAGGACTGTTTCAAGTTCTCTTTTCCAACAAGCATGAAATGAATCAGAGTCACCATTGTTTATAACAGGCAGGGAGTAGGGGCCCAACAGATATGTTTTAAGTGAATGAAGAAATGAGTGAACGAAGGGGCCGATACTGCACTGCGTACTTGTGCTGGGCTTTGGGAAGGGTGAGAGTTTCTTCAAGTACCTGGCATCATTGCACATGTGTGTTTGTAAGGGGGATCCCTGTCACCTGAGTACTTGCTGCATGCCAGGCACTGTGCTTGGTAAGAAATCAGATGTGGCCTCGGCTCCTTCAGGGCTCAAGGCCAAGGTGACATGGTCTTTCCCTCAATAACCTGCCTTCTAGGACTTACTGGGTGGTTTCTGAGGTGGGAAGTGAAGAGGGCAGTGCAAGGTGAGTGAGGTGGGAGAAGTGAGGCTTTGGAGCTAGGCTGCCTGGAGTGTGGACAAGGACGGTGAGTTGTGGGTGAGCAGCTATCACCCAAAAATAACACATGTTTATTCTGATGCCATTTTTGAGGTCAGGACTTCAGGCCTGGGTCACTGGTTGTGATCAAGCTCTCTGGGGCTGAGGTCTGACCTGAAGGCCTTTGGGGAGGGGTCTGCTTCTAAGCTCACTTGGTATTCAGTCCTCGAGACTTGAACAGAGGGCCTGAGTTCTGTACTGGCTGTTGGCCAGAGGCCATGTTTGGGCCTGGTCCCTGGACCTCCTCTGGCCCACAGCACAGCAGCCTCATCAGAGCTAGACAGGTATTAGGCAGAGAGGGAGGGCCAGCGAGACAAAAGCAAGAGTCCTCTGTGAGCCACAGTGATATCCCATCTCCTTGTCATCTTCTGTTCAATGGGGGCAAACCACCAGCAGCCCATACTCCAGGGAGGAACCATGGGAGGGGTGGACACAGGAGGCTGACCACTGGGCCCACAGCAGATCTGCCTGCCCAGGTGAGCTCACAGCTGGTTTCCTCATCTGCCAGGTGAGGGAATGGTGACACCAATCCTACAGTAGGCTGTTTAGAGAGAAGGTGCTTTCTCAAAGAACTGAGTCTGGAGTCTCTGTGTCGAAAGTCCTCAAAAATGCTCTCTTCTTTTCTGGTGACACTGTTTCTGAGCCAGGTTCCTTTGCCCATTTCACAGCAAACCAAATGCTGAGACGCTGAAGTCTGTAGCCAAGAAAGGGTTTATTCACAAGGCAGCCAGGAGAGGAGATGGGAGAACCAGTCTCAGAGCCCTCCACCCTTACAAAGGCCAGGGGCTTGAGAAATTTGTGGGGTAAAGAAGCAGGGTGGTCCTAGGTGTGAAAGCTGATGGGAACACGCTAGGTAACCAGTGTTCTGTGCAGGTGTACCTGAATTTCTCTCTTCCTCATGGGATGCGTGTTCAGAAATTTCAGTGCTTAGTATGATCTTAGAGTTGGGTTGTGGCCCTCTGATGTCAAAAGGTCACTCATCAGACACCTGTACAGGTCCAGTTTTAGGATCAGTCATCCTAACCAGCCTTAGCTGGCTCTGGCTTGAACTAGACACAGCTGACTTGAAGTTTCTGGCAAACATATTATAGTTTGGGCTACCTGAAGCTTGGAGGGTATGCAATTTGCAACAGGATAATTAAGTGAAGTGAAAGTGAAAGCTGCTTCCACTACCCCATGGACTAGAATACTGGAGGCCAGTATTCTCCAGGCCAGATCACTGGAGCAGGTAGCTGTTCCCTTCTCCAGGGCATCTTCCCAACCCAGGAATTTAACCCACATTGCAGGTGGATGATTCTTTACCAGCTGTGCCACCAAAGAAACCCAAGAATACTGGAGTGGGTAGATTATCCCTTCTCCAAGAGATCTTCCTGACCCAGGAATTGAACCAGGGTCTCCTGCATTGCAGGCAGATTCTTTACCAGCTGAGCTCCCCGGGAAGCCCTGCAGACATGGCAATTGACACGGTGCTGACAGGATGATGCTGTTAAAGTGTTGCCCTTAATATGCCAGCAAATTTGGAAAACTCAGCAGTGACCACAGGACTGGAAAAGGTCAGTTTTCATTCCAATCCCAAAGGAAGACAATGCCAAGGAATATTCAAACTACCACACAATTGCACTCATCTCACATGCTAGAAAAGTAATGCTCAAAATTATCCAACTAGGCTTAAACAGTACGTGAACCCAGAACTTTCAGGTGTTCAAGCTGGATCTAGAAAAGGCAGAGAAACCAAAGATCAAACTGCCAACATCTGTTGGATCATCGCAAAAGCAAGAGAGTTCCAGAAAAACATCTATTTCTGCTTTATGTCAAAGCCTTTGACTATATGGATCACAACTGTGGAAAATTCTTCAAAAGATGGGAATACCAGACTACCTTACTTGCCTCCTGAGAAATCTGTATGCAAGTCAAGAGGCAACAGTTAGAACCAGACATGGAACAACAGACTGGTTCCAAATTGGGAAAGGAGTACGTCAAGACTGTATATTGTCACCCTGGTTATTTAATTTACATGCAGTGTATATCATGTGAAATGCCAGGGTGGATGAAGCACAAGGTGTAATCCCACAAGATTGTCGGGAGAAATATCAATAATCTCAGATATGCCGATAACACTACCCTAAAGGTAGAAAGCGAAAAATAACTAAAGAGCCTCTTGAAAAAGCTGGCTCAAAACTCAACATTCAGAAAACTAAGATGATGGCATCTGGTCCCATCACTTCATGGGAAATAGATAGGGGAACATGGAAACAGTGAGAGACTTTATTTTTGGGGGCTCCAAAAATCACTGCAAATGGTGACTGCAGCCATGAAATTAAAGGATGCTTGCCCCTTGGAAGAAAAGCTATGACCAACCTAGACAGCTTATTAAAAAACAGAGACATTACTTTGCTGACAAAGGTCCATCCAGTCAAAGCTATGGTTTTTCCAGTAGTTATGTATGGGTGTGAGAGTTGAACCATAAATAAAGCTGAGTGCCATAGAATTCATGCTTTTGAACTGTGGTGTTGGAGAAGACTTTTGAGAGTCCCTTGCACTACAAGGAGATCAAACCAGTCAATCCTAAAGGAAATCAGTCCTGAATATTCATTGGAAGGACTGATGATGAAGCTGAAACTCCAATACTTTGGCTACCTTGATGTGAAGAATTGACTAATTGGAAAAGACCCTGATGCTGGGAAGGATTGAATGCAGGAAGATAAGGGGATGGCAGAGGATGAGATGGTTGGATGGCATCACCAACTCAATGGACATGAGTTTGAGCAAGGTCTGGGAGCCGGTGATGGACAGGGAAGCCTGGCGTGTTACAGTCCATGGGGTTGCAAAGAGTCAGACATGACTGAGTGACTGAACTGACTGAATTAAATGAAAGCAGGCTGAAAGCAGTGAGATTTTTAAGAGATCCTAGGATGAGATTGAGCATTTAGTTTCTGTTACCATGTTACCATGATTTCAACATCACATTCTAAGAATCTTTAGTAAAGTTGTAAAGTGATGGGATTTATATCTGGGACCCTGAGACTTCCCTTTGGGGCTGTGATGGTTAATTTTATGTGTCAGCTTCACTGGTCATGGAGTCCCTGGATTGCAGATTCTTTCTGGGTGAGTCTGTGAGGGTGTTCCAAATGAGACTGACATTTGAATTGGTGGACTCAGGATAGACCTCTATCCTTAACATGGGTGGGTGTCCTCTAATCCAGGAGTGTCTGAAGGAAACACAGGAGTGGAGGAGAAGGAGGGGGCAATCCACTTTTTCTGCCTCACTGCTGATCTGGGATGTCTCCTCCTTTCTTTTCTCAGCTCTCATGGTTCCCAGGCCTTCAGATTAGGACACTGTCTTTCCTGGGTGTCCAGCTTGCAGACAGCAGATTGTGGAACTTCTGCCCCTCTATAATCATGTAAGCCAGTCACTCATGATGAATTTCTCTGTGTCTCTCTGTTTCTGTACTTGTATTTCTTTCTTCCATTTACCTGCATCTTACCTACCTATCTATCTATATCCTGTTGGCTCTGTTTCTCCGGAGACACTAATACAGGACCCCCCCCCCCCCCCTTGACCTTGTTATACCCCCCACAAAGGCCCCACCTCCAAATGCTACCACATAGAGGGTTATGCTTCAACATGAGGATTCTGGGGGGCACAGACATTCATTTCATAGCAGGAGGATGGTGTGTCCTAAACCACAAAGTGCTGTGGTCATCTGAAGGGTGATTCTGGGTGTGCCCCTGTGGGAATGGAAAGACGACGGGTAGCCTGGGAGTGGGGGCAGTGGGCAAGGTGCCTGGATGATGTTCTGTCTCAGGACGGAGCCTGGGGTCTCTGGGAAGAGAGAGGAGGGACTGCAGGGCTGCAGCCACACCATCACCCCTGGGGCCTATCCTTGGAACCCACAGTGTCACTGGAATTGACTTGGGGAAGAGATTCCTTTTCTTAGCTGTCCACGTGTTCAGGCAGACACAGTGCTGTCCTTGGTGCTGATTCCTCTGAGCGTGGGTTGCCTCACAGGCAAGGTCACCTCCCATCAGGGTGGCTCCAGGGTAGAGTGGGATGATGCATTAAGTTCCCAGGGTGGGTGTGATAAAGGGAGGTCCCTCTTCCTTTCCTTGGGAATGGTGCACTGAGGGCTCCCTTGGGGAGTGGCTGGTTTCTCAGACCCGGAGGAGCAGCTGATCTCAGCCAGCTCTCCACTCACTCCTCTGCCTTATATGTGATTAAGTTATTACCCCATTTGGTTTAAAGACTTGTCTTATCACCTATTTACAAGACTTATGGATTTCTCATTACTTCCTTTGATGGAACTCAAGCCAAAGTGATTTCCACTCACTCCATCCAAGCTCTGCCTATAAAACATGGCAGTAATAATGGGAGAGGGAGTGGGTGGCAGGGCATCGAGGCCAGGCAACACGTCTGCCCACACTCCCCAGGGATTTATCACAGCCATGTGTGCAGATGCTGGCAATCTCCCAACAGCTGCTGGCAGATGCTCAGCCCTCATGCCTTCTGTACCAGGTCATGGAACTGATGAGAATCAGCCTGTGAGGTCAGGAAGCAGAGTTCATGCATCCCCAGGATCAGTCTCAAGTTTAATAACTCACTTGAAGGGGTCACATAACTCAGTGAAACATGATATACTACAGTTGTGATTTTTTGCAGTGAGAGGACACAGATTAAAACCAGCTAAAGGGAGAGACTTGGGGGACAGATTCTAGGGAAGTTCCACAGGCCAAGCTTCCAGCAGTCCTTCCCCACACAGTCACAGACTGTCAGGTCCTCTAAAAGATTATGGGTTATCACCCACTAGAACCTCAGTGTTCAGAGTCTTTACTGGGGATCTTTCATCTACATGAGACACATGGCTGACTTCAGGCTCCAGTCCCTTCAAGGGTCAGCTAACACCACGTCCCCCAGGACCCTTCACCAAAAATCACATCATTATAGTCTCCAGCATGGTTCCAAGCTCCAGGTAAACAAGGATGCTCCTATCAGGCAGAACATCTGAGGGATTAGAGGTCACTTTCCAGAGCCAAGGACAAAGGTCAGACTTCTTTTGGCAAAGTCAAAATCTTTACTACACATGTCTCTTCCTCTTGGCCAAGAGGGCTGAGGCATAAACAAACTCAAAGGGCTCCTTACCTTTTCAAATAGACACGTGCTTCCAGAAACCAGATGAGTCCTGAGTTAGGGTGAAATTCCCAGCTGACAGCTTTCTCCAGAAGAGCTGTCCCTTTTCAGAGCTTCCAGGAATCCCCACTCTACCCCAAGACACATCAGCCTTTCTCACCCTAGTCACAGACCACTGGTCAAGAGTTGACTTCCTGACAATGAAATAGGAGTTTGAATGAACAGTTTAGAGTACCCGGGGTGGTGGGTGTGGGTCTGTCCATTTCCAGGATCAAATGCCCGAAGGAAGGTTGGAGATGCCCAAAGGGCTGGAACCATGACTCTTGGAATGATGGGTCTTAGCCAGAACTTGATGAAGACTGTGGTTTAGCACAAACCTTTGTGACCTAATGTGATGTGAAGATCATGTGCTGGGAGATTAGAATGAGGGCAGGGTTCTGTGGGCAGATACTCTGGGGAAACTGTTCAGTGAGTGAAAAATGATGATGGATAAACGAATGTTTCATTGGACTGGAAAATGAATGGTTGGATGGATATGTTGATGGATGAATGGATGAATGGATGTGTGGATGGGTGAATGGATGTGTGAATGGATGAATAGATGGATGCATGTGTGGATGGATGGATAGATGGATGAGTGAATGGATGGATGGATGAATGAGTGGATGGTGAGAAGGAAGAAGCAAAAGTGATTTGGATGGATGGTGGGTGAATGAATGTAAGGATGGATGGAAGGTTGGAAAGATGAATGATGTGGATGTGGAGGCAGCATGATGTGTGGACACAAACTCTGCATATAAGGAACCCTGTGTTGTGAGGCTGTGGGGAAGGGCTCTGCAGCTCTGCATGGCCGAAGTTTTCATGAAGATCAAATGAAATAACACAGGTGAAGTGGCCAGCACAGCATCTGGCACAAACTAGACTATCAGTAAGAAGTGGTTTCCTGTCTCCTAGTTTTCTGTTGGTATGCAGTCTGCATGTGCCCATGAGTCTGCTTCCTCAGTTCCCGCAAGCCCCACTGAGCTCTATTCTGTCCCATAGTTTGACCTGTGTCTAACATAGGTTTTCCCATTGGGGCAGACTGTGGGTGGTCCAGGCAAGCCCAGTTTCCTGTGAAACTGTGAGTCTGGGGGAAGCAGTGTTTTGGCTTCCTGGGTGATGTTGCATCTTTGTTGAGATCAAGAAAGACACCCACTTGTTTGACTTCCTCCCCTCCTGCAAACATTCAGAAACCTTCTTCATGGCCATGGACCAGACACAGCCATCCTCAAGATGATTCCCCAGCTCTTCAGTCAGCACAGATGGCCTTTCTTCTTGGATCTTCACTACTTATGTTTTGAGTGAGGGACGAAATCCTGAGGCTAGATAAGGGGCACTGGCCCTGGGTTGGGGAGGGTAAGATCTGCTCTTCCTGGAGGCAGAAATGCCCCTATCCCTCTTTGGCTCACTCAAATCCTGCCTCCAAGCCCCATCCAGTAGTCCTCCGTGGGGCTGGGTTGTTCGCTGTGGCCAGGATGTCCCACTACTTTGGACCCTCGGCTGCCTTCCAGGGTCAGTGTCAGAGCTGCTGGAAGGTCAGGGGATGCAAAGACAGGTGAAGGCCCTGACTTTCCTCAGGGCTAGCCTCCTGAGCAGTCACAAATCTCTTTTCTTGATGCCCCTGCCCAGGGTTCTCCCAAGAAGCCCTGTCCTAGTGTGGGGCGACTGCAATCACTAATCAATTGTTCTTTAGTAAGTGCATCTCCTTCATTAGTCACTTGTTTGCTCCCTCATTGTCTCCTTTCAGGTTTCAGCGAATTTCAGGCATCAATGAGTATGAGGCAATTTATCTTATTAGGCAATTTATTTTCTAGGTACATTTAAAAAGGTCAATTAGTCAACTTAAACGGAGGGGGGAAGGGAGGATGGGGATCCAAATACTCTTAAGACAAGAGTTAGACTTTGGGAAGAGAGAGGTTTGCTCTTCTTCTGACCTGGGAAAAATGAACGGAGGTCAGATAGGGCCAGCACAGGGGTGACTGGACAGTGAATGGAGGATCCTTCCATGAATGGAAGATGGCAGCTGAAGCAGAGAGTGAAGAGGGAGGGAGGGGGGACAGGCGAGGGTCTGGGGTCCCAGGTTGCTCATTTGTCGTCAGAGCTGAGTGGGAACCAGGCTCCCAGAGTGAAAGGAAAACTCTATGCAGCCAATCCATCCACGAACTTGAAGCCCAACTCAGGGCTTCCCCAAGCCTCGTAAATAATAAATAAAACACACAGTAAATATTTAACTAGGAAGACACATGCTCCTAGCCTAAAGTGAACTGTCAGTGAACGGTTTCATCTGCCGCACTCGGCAAATTGCCTTGTCATCCAGGTTTCCAAGCACAAGAGAGAGAGGATGGCTGGGTAGTTGTGAGCCCAGCTCCACTCTCTGGCTTCTGTGGCTTGTTGTTTTTAGGGAGCAGGAATGACTTGGCTCATCAGACCAAAATATTGGGGGTTCTTCAGCATCTGGGATTTCCCCCAGGAAGATGTTTTCCTCCCACAATGTGTTTCTTAGTTTCTGGAGTTTCTTAGAATACTGTTGCTTGTTGATAATTATACAATCAACATTAATAGCAGCCAGGAAAGAATGTTTACTCTGTGCGATGAAAATCATGTGTGATCTCAGTCCGTTCTTTTGAGTGTCAAGCAGGAGGTGGCAGGAGTCAGAAGAGGCTGCCTGACTAGCTCACTCTCAGGTGCAAGGGCTGGAACCCAAGCTATGACTATGCTGCTGGGCAGTTGCCCTGCAGTGGGTCATCCTGGCATTTTGGGGAATACCACAGGTCCTGAAGTCACCCGCAGCCTTGGGGAAGATGGGCTTTTCTCCAAGGGTTATCTGCTGACCCCTGGCCAACCCTGGCAACCACGCTGGGTCCACAGGGACTTGGCTGTTTCAGAGGGAAAATGGCAGCAGAACAGTTTTGTTTATATGTATTTCACAAAAATCCCACTATGCTTTTAATAATCACTCTGCTCAAGACTGGACACGGACACAAATCTGGGCTGGTTCCCTTGGGCAGCAATTAACAAGATGCTGTTATTCTTGTGTTATCACACTTTCAAATAATTGGCATATTATTATGTTTGTAAACATCTGTGCTTTTCCTTATTTTCTTGGGTGGAGGGAGGGTATAAGCTGTTCCCAGGTCTCCCAAAGAGATCAGGTTCAAAAGTAGCTCATTAAAGTAGAAAAGTAGTGATACAAATGGAAACATAAAAAGCACAGCTTAGAAACACTGAAACAATGTAAATAGTATGTGTTGTGCAAATATAGCAGCAAATCTATGTGTGTCAGGGAGAGTGAGGCTCAGGATAGGGATTCTGCACATGCAGCAGAAGAGTTTAAAAAAGGACAGCAGAAAATATCTGAAAGCTGGAACTTACTGGAAGCCCATGGTCCCCAGGATATGGTCTCTTACATGACTTTCAAATGGTGACATGGTATCATGGAAGTTTGCAGTTCATTTTTGGAAGAGTGAAGTGACTGCTCTGGTCAACTGAGCGAGCTAATCTTGACAAATCCTAAATTATGTTTCCCGGCACAAAACTGATAAGTGATACATCTTGTCACGGTGGACAGAGAGGGGACCAAAATGATAAAGACGTCATTCAAAACCGTTTGCCTTAGAGCAGCAAGAGATGCGACTGCTGGAAACTTGAAAAACTAGTTGCAAAGGTAGAGGCACTGTAGCGTTTAGAGGACAGGTTACGGCTTGGCAACGTCTGTCTATCTTACAATTATCTTGGACATGTCGCGTGTGTAGAGGCTGTTTCCATGTGTGGACACTGACACACCTCTCATGGTATGGCTGATAACACCACCAGCGGGTCGAGTGTGAACAGCTCTTGGTGTGTGAGCATTTCACGTGGAGGGAAAAGAGTGTGGGGGCTTCTCAGTGTGTGTCACAGGTGAGGAGAGTTTTTGCATTGTTCACAGTGCTCTCCTGAGCTGTGACATCTGGGAAGGCCATGTCCTAACCTGTACTGAGGGCATGTCACCTGTGCGTGTGGTCCTTGAATGGAGACCTGGTGTACAGGTAACCCAGGGGCCCTGAGTGCTAACAGGCACTGTGCTAGGAGTGGAGGGCAGCACATGCTGAAAATAGCCAGAGGGAGCCCTTAACCAACTAGACTGATGGGCAGAAAACACAATATTCTGCTTTGCACACAGAAACTGAGGGGAGAGTGCTTGTATGAGGATTTGAGAGGAGAGGAGGGTTGAAAACAGCACTTCACAATCCTCATTCTCCCAGGAAAGTGCTGTCGCTCCCTGGTCAAGAGCATAGTTTGAAGGCTTAGAATAAGATGCCAGGTCATCTTAGAAGACTCTTCCAAGATGGGAAGGCCACATGCCCCAGACTTCATTCTTGTCCAGCATGTGATGATTTTCTTTGCTGGCTGGAGCAGGGCATTTTCAATGCATATTGGAAGTACTGAAAACGCCATCCAACATTACCTTGGATTAGGAAGGGATACTCCCAGGGTGCATTGCAACGCAGCTCGCTCTCCTCCCTCTGTTGAGACATCTCTGTTGCCAGCTCTGAATCAATCTGCCACTGCAAAGAATTTGGGAAGATGTCTACAGCACTGCTCCTTGTTGTCTGTGGCCCCTGTACTGGGGAAGCCTGCAGGGAGATAGAGGCTGCCAGGCAGATACACATATGGACACTGGGTGGACAAAGGTTGGGTTCACGTGGCCCACGTTCTGTCCTGCAATTCTCTGGCCCCCTCATCCTTCCAGCCCTGGCTCCAGCCTGACTCCCTTCACCGGGGGACCAACCCTCAACAAGGTAGAGCCTGTGGAGTCAGGCTGCCTGAGGTGTAGCCCTCCCAGCTTCAGCAGCCAGCCCTGGAGCCCTGAACATGGGGAGGGAGCCTGGCCCTCTTCTTAGTCACTGGGTCACTTTTTCCTGAAAGATCCAGAGAATCTGTGCTGCTGGGCTCATTGCTCACTTCAAACCTGATTTGATAAGTACATAATCACCAGGATTTGCCTAGATGAAGACTCAGAAGAGCAAAGTGGGTTCAGAGTAGCTGCAGCTGCCAGACAGCAGGCAGCAGGTTCAGGTCCTGGGCACCTGGGTGTGGCTGTTCTGCCATGAGATGCCAGGGCATTTATGTTTCATGGGCCCCTGGTCTGCACACTGATATACCCTTTCCAGGCAGAAAGAAAAGGTACCTAGAACAACCTGCTCCAAGGAGAACCGTGGCTGCAAGAGACATAGTCAGCAAGTGTCCACAGGCGCCCTGGCCCTTCTCATGGGGGCATCTCCCGGAGTTTTCCAGAAGGTTCCTGCCACACAAAAGTTGCGCAGGATTGCCGGAAGCGACTGAGTAATTAGCCCCACTTTATATTAATGGCATTTTAGATTAGGCACAGCTGAGCCTGGCTTCTGTCCTGTGCATCAGGGAACCAGATGGGAAGGGGAAATGCAAAAATATAAATAAAAGTGAAAAAGACAAAATAGTGGTGCCAGTTGTGCACATGGGAAGCAGTGGGAAGAAGCAGAGATGGGGCACAGGAGGCCGAGGGCATGTGTCTGTTCCTCAGCTCACAGGGGCCCTCCTCCTGGTCACAGGCCCTCCCCTCTCACCCGGTGAGTCCCTGCCCCTGGGCTCGTCGACCTTAACCCCACCCCTGGTCACTGGTGATTGGTGGCGGAGCCAGGCTACGCCCCTGGGAGTCCGGAAGTGGGACGGAAGGGCCCCTGGTAGATCTGGCCGGTCTGTACGGTGTGTGGTGATGAATGCAGGCTCTGTGCCCCACTGGCCACACTTGGGTGCTGAGCCCACTGCCCAGGACCTCCGTGACCTCGGGCAGTTCCCTGACAGCTCTGCCTCGGGCTCCTCCCTTTAAACGGGGCCAATGGTGGAGCCTCCTGGGGCTCGGGGCTGCCAGAGTCAGCCTGTCGGCTGCCCAGCTCCAGCCCCCAGCCCGGAAGCGGCTCTGCCAGTGCCCACGGGAGGCCCAGCCCACCTCCTGTGCTGTCGTCCTGCTGCGGTGATCGGGCGGACACTCCCTCCACTCCTTCGAGTCTCTTTAGCATTCTTAAAATAAAAGAGAACTCAAATTCCAGGGGTTCTTTTATTAGCATAGAAAACACATCCATAAATCTATATTAGGAAACCGAACACAATAGGCTCTTGTGGTTGAGAAGAGACAGCCTTTTGACAGGTGATGCCAGACGCCTCAAACCTCTGGGGCCATGACGGGGGTTCAGAAGCATCTTTTGCTGCTAATTGACGCTCACTCGCCTCCGGGCCATTTGCGCCTGGTGAGCTGGCTGGAGGAAACCGCTAACGACCAAGGAGTCACATTAATCTGAGATTTGCTGCGGTCTGGAATCTCGGAATCAGGAGACAGAACGGAGCAGAGTGCCATCCCCGCCTCCTCCTTTCTCTTTGTCTCTCTCATCCTCTCTGCCCCTTGCCCCCTTGCCCATGCTTCTCATTTGCTCCTCATGCCTGAGAGCCTCGGGGCAGTGGGAAATCCACCTTCACCCCTTCCTGAGGCTGCAGGGAGCCCCCAGCTGTGGGAGACCCCTACAGCCCCCCAGGGATTGCAGAGGCTCAAACCCCATTCACAGGTCTCCCTGTGAATCTCAGGGCCTGGGGCCCCTACAGCATTCATCCCAAGAGCACGGCAGGAAGAGGGCCCTCAGGAAAGAGAGTGGGTGAAGTGGGCAACACAGTGGGGCCTGGAGGCAAGTCTGGCCTGTTGCCCCTTGTTGCCCCTGCCTTTGCCCATGTGGATGCCCTGGCTGCGTGGGCACCAGGGAGCATTTTCCTGGGATATGGTTCTGGTTCTTGGACACTTTGGTCTCCTCCTAAGCTTCAGGGCTCTGGTCCAGGTCAGTGTTTGCTGCAGGACTAGTTGCACTCCAACCCCCATCCCCCCCAAACTGCCTCGAGGTTGAGCCACTGCCTCTCTGAGAAGCCCACCCAGTGCCTAGGAGCTGTGAGAATTTCCTGGCTGGTGCTGGAACAGGCACTGTCCTTGGCCTGGTTTGTCTCTCTCAGTCCCACTGGTAGGCTTTCCCTGGCCTCGTGACTCAGTTCGCTGATCAGTGCTCAGATGGCAAGATTTCTCTCTAGGAAACTCTTTTGTCTCTGGGGTTCAGACATAGCTGCCTGGCCTCCCTGGGCTTTTAGCTGTGTCTCTTTCACCTAGGGAGCTGCAGGCTCTGCTCAGGACCCTCCCAATGCTCCCTAGGGAAGTGTTCTGGGACCCTTCCCGTTGCTGTCTGGGGAAATGTCCAGCAGTGAGCACACCCCTGTTCTTTTCCATCCACCAAGGGTCACTGGCCTTCATGGCCTGGTGCCCAGTGGCCTGAAAATCATTACTCTATGTTCTTGCTCCGTTGTTCCTGCTGGGGCATCACTGGTGTCTGTCACCCCACCTCGGTTGGAAGCAGAGCTGTATATAGCATCTCACCCCTCACACCCACCCCCCTCTGTGAAGCGGATGCTATGACTCTGAGCCCCTGACTCCCCATATGCTTGGCAGACCATCTCTATTGAGCTAAATCCTCAGGGACTTTCCCCCCAAAGGATGATGGTGTCTAAAAGTCGGGAAGGCTGATGTCAGTGTTCTGTAAGCCCCTGATTCTTCCTCATGTGCACCCCAGCAACCTCCGAGGGTCTCCTGTACCTTCTCCCAAGCTCAGAGTCCCACCTTCAGGACGTGACAGCGGCACGGCTGCCACTGTTCTGGTGTCATGTCCCCAGCAGCTTTGCAAAAACGAGGCTGTGACCAAGGGGACTTTCCTACAGGCTGGACCCCCGAGCTTCCATCAGCCTTTCTGTTCTTTTGATGTACAGAGGAGAAGCAGGTGTCTGTGGACCTGACTGAATTTCAGGCAGTGTCACAGGTCATAAGCAGAAACAAATGAGGATAGGAGACAAAGCAAACTGGAATTACCATCGTCTCTGACACAGTATGAGGTTGGCTGAGGCAGGAACGAGCATCTCTCTCGCCAGTGAGGCCACTGCTCAGAGCAGAGATGCTGATACACTGGCCTTTCCTTTCACAGTGAATTCACAGGAGAGGGAGGGATGGTCACAAGGAGTCGTGGAGTCCCCTCCTTTGGGCCATCTGCTGCAAATACCCCCAAACATGCTAAGGGAAGTACATATGACAGAGAAAGACAAATAACACATGATATTGCCTATATGCAGATTCTAAAGAAATAATACAAATGATGAAAAATGAAAGTGTTAGTCACTCAGTCATGTCTGACTCTTCGCGACCCCATGGACTGTAGCCTGCCAGGCTCCTCTGTCCATGGGATTCTCCAGGCCAGGATACTGGAGTGGGTTGCCATTCCCTTCTCCAGGGGATCTTCCTGACCCAGGAGTTGAACCCAGGTTTCCTGAATTGCAGGGAGATTCTTTATCATCTGAGCCACCAGGGAAGCCCAATTTACAAAACAGAAACAGATGTATAGACTTAGAGGGCAAACTTTTGGTTACTGGGGGTGGGGAAGGGTGGAAAGGAGAGGGAGACTGAGAGTCTGGGATTGACATGTATACAGTACTATACTTAAAATAAAATGCCTTTCCATTAAAAAAATTATTTGTCCAGAGATTTCATCCTGGAAACTGAATTGCTCTGGTACATGGGCATGTTTACAATGGAAGGAGCGGGTGGACTAAGAAACTTACAGTAGAAATATTAGGAAACATTTTGTTAAAGATCAAGTGGAAAAGATAAAGCTTCTTTAAAAAGAAGTCAAAGGGAAAGAAACATTCAATAAAAATGGGAAAGAAGTTGATGAAAAAGCCTATATTAGTCAATGTGACCATTGTGAAAATTGAAGTCCAAATGCATTAGAGAGAAACCCTGGATGGGGGGGCTTGTAGATAAAACCCTCCTAGAAGAAGATGTTCCTAGGAACATCTCCCTGGCATGAGGTGATGTATCTAAGGAGAATGGATGAACTGGGATCTGGGATGGTGTCTGCTGGGGATGACTGACTGACAGTGAGGGTAAGAAAGAACTTCTGTTCCAGCCAGGAACTCCGTGGTGGACCAACAGGGAGAAGGATGCAGAGCTGTAGGAATATGCCGATTGGACAGGATAAAAAGAGTGTCAAGGTCTGCTGCTCCATTCTTCCATAGGAACGGAATCCAACCCACTTCAGGCTGTGGATAATTCTGGGCATGAAGGAGTGGCAGACTGCTAATCTTCAGTGCCCATTGTTGAGGCCTTTGACAGCCAGTACAAGGGAGGGCATCGTCGCTGTGCTGAAGAGTGAATGGGACATGGAAAGCAAATGGGACAGAGGGCTCTTGAGTCCCTGCTCCTCTCCCTCCCATCCTGACTCTGCCCTGTTCTTCAAGGCTACATAGGGGACTCCAAGAAGAACCCAAGCCCTTTGTCATGGTTGACTGGACCAGAGGTGGGTGCCTGACTTCAGACAAGCCATTAAATTGTATTCCTGGGAGATCTGGAAACTTTGAACAATTTTGAGGGGAGTGAAAGAGTAACACATCAAACACTAGAGCTGTCAGAGTCCATGTTTCTTCCATGAGGACCTAGAAGCAAAGAAGGGAAGTCTGTGGCTGGGGATGAAAGTGAAACAGGTGTGCACAGAAAAGTGTGAGATATTTCAAAAGGTGACCTCAAGCACTCTGGCTCCTAGATCAAGCAGTTGCTGATGTCCATATCTAGTTCTGTTATTCCTACCAACTCTTCCTTAAATTCTGTGAGGTTCCCCAGCATACTTTCAACAAACTCCCTCTTAGCTTCAGTGGATTGGAGTTGGGTGTCTTCCACAAACCAGTTCATAATGGAAGGAAAGGTAAGAAGGGGAAGATGGAAAGCTCTGTAGCAGACAGAGCCCCAGCTGACCACAATCTCCACCCTTCTGCATAAGATAGCACTTGCCTTGCTCCACATCTAACTCCTCTTTGGTTTTCAAACATAGTGCAATCACCAGGCTTTGGTATCTCTCAAAGCTTGTGCTGCAGGAAACCAAGTGTTGCCCATTGGAATTCAGAGCAAACCTATAGTCATTTTGTTTTTATTTATTTATTTTTTGTCCCTGAATAGGTTCCTTCTGCCACAGACAAATCCAAGGGTTCCTCAGATTGTCAGCCTTGGGACCCAAAGGGAAGGATTTGAATGACAGTTGAGCTGTAGAGGAAGAGGACTTTGAGAATTTCAGCTGGACAGAGGCTGGTAAGGAGATGATTACAAACACAAACTGTCTGGGAGGAAGCATTTTCAAGACTGGGCAGAGAATCTTAAACACACTTGTAAGAGGCAGGAGTCTGGAGAGGGAATGGATTAACCTGAAAAGCTCCCTCCAGCATAAAATATGCTCACAAACAGAGTCAGCATTCAGTGGAGCTCACACAGAAAGGTTGGAGGAAGCCCCAGGAAAGGACATTGCTCAGAAAACTTGCCAGCTCCCAAGGCTCCAGTCTCTCCTTCAGCACCCAGGACAGCGCCATGCCCTTTAGTGAACAGGGAATGAACCTCAGATGTACTCAGACAGGAGCTGGTTGTCACTGGAGGAAGATGATTGAAATCCTTAACTGTCAGAGTCGGCAATGACCTTAAAGATAATATGCCTAACTTTTCATTTTCCAACTGAGGAAGCTGAGCTGACGTGGGAGAAGTACTTTGCTCTGGGTCATGCTATTCACTGGTGGTGGAATGAACCAGAATTTCAGACTGCTAGATTTTTCACAAAGCTTCCATCTCATTTTACCCAACTGAAGAGTCCATTACTCTGCAAACACCAGCACAACTATTCATTGAAAGGAGCAGGATGGCTGTCAAAGGTAGGAATGTGGGCTCTGGAGTTAGTCTGTCAAGTTGTAAGTCCAGCACGGACACTAAGCTGAGCTTTTAAACCCCTTCAGCCTCAGTTTTCTTGTTTATAAAATGAAGGTGTTATTACCTACACTTGTATCAGATGGTTGTCATGAAGATTTAAGACAATGTAGATTGACATTTAGTGGAAGAAAAAGGTTACTCTTTAGAGGTAAGGAAATTGGGGCTCAGAACTTTTCCAGGGACACTTTCTGGTAAAGGGTCAGAGCTTAGTTTGGTGTTGTTCCACAGACTGCAGAACCCTTGTTATTTTTTTCAGTCTTTATTTTCTCTCTTCTTTTCAGATTGGATAGTTGAGATATTTCTGTGTTTGCTGTTTCTTTCCTCTGTCATCCTCATACTGTTAAGCCAGTTCAATGAGTTTTTAAAATAAGAGTGACTGTATTTTTCAGTTATTATCTTTTTCTTTGTTGAAAGTCTCTATATGTCTGTTAAAATCAAGAGTGTTCCCTTCCATGCTGGAGAATTTTTATAGTAGGCACTCTAAGGTCTATCAGATAATTCCAATATCTACATCACCTTGGCACAATCGTCTGTTGTCTTTTGTCATGAGTTTGGGTTTTCATGCTTCTTTGTATGCTAAGTACTTTTGGATTGTATCTTGGACATTATGAATATTATGTGTCTTTGCGTCTTAATTAAGTCACATGTTGAATACTGATATTGTGTTGATTTGGCAGACTGTCAACCTAGTCATCAACAACCTCACATATGCAGATGATATTCCTCTAATGGCAGAAAGCAAAGAGGAACTAAAGAGCCTCTTGATGAGGGTGAAAGAAAAGAGTGAAAAAGCTGACTTAAAACTCAACATTCAAAAAACTAAGATCATGGCATCTGGTCCTATCACTTCATGGCAAGTAGATGGGGAAAAAGTGGAAACAGTGACAAACTTTATTTTCTTGGACTCCAAAATCACTGTGGGTAGTGACTGTAGGCACAAAATTGAAAGACATTTGCTTCTTGGAGGAAAGGCTATGACAAATCTAGACAGCATATTAAAAAGCACAGACATTATTTTGCCAATAGAGGTCTGTCTAGTCAAAGCTACGGCTTTTCCAGTAGTCATATTTGGATGTGAGAGTTGAGAGAAGGCCTAACGCTGAATAACGATGCTTTTGAATTGTTGGAGAAGACTCTGGAGAGTCCTTTGGACAGCAAGGAGATCAAACCAATCAATCCTAAAGGAAATCAACCTTGAATTGGAAGCACTGATGCTGAAACTGAAGCTCCAATACCTTGGCCACCTGATGTGAAGAGCCAACTCACTGGAAAAGACCCTGATGCTGGGAAAGATTGAAGGCAGGAGGAGAAGGGGATGACGGAGGATGAGCTATTGGATGACATCACTGACTTAATGGACATGAGTTTGAACAAATTTTGGGAGACACTGCAGGACAGAGAAGCCTGGCATGCTGTAGTCCATGGGGTCATAGAGAGACGGACATGACTTAGAGACTGAACAACCACCACCACCACCTGGTTATGTTCAGGCCACAAGTTATGACAGCCCTCAGAGTGTTGTGGGTTCATGCCGGTTTCATTTTCTTTGCATCGCTTCTTGAATCTGTCCTGCTTGTCTGCCATTCAGTGGCCAGCCTGGTACCTAGGAAGTAGTCCATCTCTTAGTTCAGTTCTCAGTCTTTTTTCATGTTCTTTATGATCAGGTCCACAGGTGCACAGTTTGGGAATAAGCCTGGAGGTTTCTCAGGCTTTTTCCTCTCTCTAATCTCTCTGGATTAGGATTCCCCTTTATAGTTCTGTGACCAGAAAGTTAGGGCTTTATTTATCCTGCCCTGCCATGTATTTCCTACAATGAATCCTGCCTGGGGCCACATAGTACAGAACGAAGACAGAATAAAAGCAACTGACGGGGGATCTACCCTCACTCTTTTAGGAGAAGAAGAGTCTCCTCCCACAGGGTTTTAACTTCTGTGAGTTCTCCCTAAGGCTGCTGCTGCTGCTGCCAGGCTGGGGCTTCTTGGGGGTTGGGGTGTGAGAATGCGGGAAAGAAAACAGGGGGAGTTTCCTTTACTCTCCCTGAGTATTAGAGACCTACTCCTTAAAGCAGAACTAGAGGGCTTCTCCTATAGCTCTCTCTGTCCCCAGAAAGATCCACTTCTGGGCTTTGGGTCTGAGTTGAGCCTAGACTAGGAAATGCTATTGTTCACTCAAGAAGTTGTGTCTGACTCTGTGACTCTATGAATGCAACATGCCAGGCTTCCCTGTCCTTCACTATCTCCTGGGGTTTGCTCAAACTCATGTCCAGTGAGTCAGTGATACTATCTAACCATCTCATCCTCTGCTGTCCTCTTCTCCTGCCTTCAATCTTTCCCACCATCAGGGTCTTTTCCAATGAGTCGGCTCTTTGCATCAGGTGGCCAAAGTATTGGAGCTTTAGCATCAGTCCTTCCACTGGATACTCAGGGTTTATTTCCTTTAGGATTGACTGGTTTGATCTCCTTGTCATCCAAGGGACTCTCTAGAGTCTCCTCCAGCACCACAATTCAAAAGCATCAATTCTACTGGTGCTCAGCCTTGTTTATGGCCCAACTCTAACATCCATACATGACTACTGGAAAAATCATATGTTTGACTATATGGATCTTTGTCAGAAAAGTGATGTCTCTGCTTTTTAATATGCTGTCTAGGTTTGTCATAGCCTTTCTTCCAAGGAGCAAATATCTTTTAATTAATTAATTAATTAATTAATTATTATTGTTTTTGCCACACAATGACATGAAATTGCCATGGGTTTACATATGCTCCCCCTCCAGAAACCCCCTCCCTCCTCCCTTCCAATTCCCTCCCCCTGGGAAATCTCGGTGCACCAGCCCCGAGCATCAGTCCTGGGCTGGCGATTGATTACACATATGATAATTAACATGTTTCAATGCCATTCTCCCATATCATCCCACCCTTGCCCTCATCCACAGAGTCCACGAGTCTGTTCTATACATCTGCGTTCCTTTTGCTGTCTCGCATGCTGGGTTCTCATTACCATCTTTCTAAATTCCATATATATGTGTTAGTATACTGTATTTTTGTTTTTCCTTCTGGCTTACTTCACTCTGGATAATAGGCTCCAGTTCCGTCCACCTGAGTAGAACTGATTCAAATGAATTTTTTTTTAATGCTGAATAATATTCCATTGTGTATATGTACCACAGCTTTCTTATCCATTCGTCAGTTGATGGGCATCTAGGTTGCTTCCATGTCCTGGCTATTGTAAACAATGCAGTGATGAACATTGGGGTACACGTGTCTCTTTCAGTTCACAGCAATCAGAGCAGATAAAGAAATTAAAGGAATCCAGATTGGAAAAGAAGTAGTAAAACTCTGTTTGCAGATGACATGATCCTCTACATTGAAAACCCTAAAGACTCTACCAGAAAATTACTAGAGCTAATCAGTGAATATAGTAAAGTGTCAGGATATAAAATCAACACACAGAAATCCCTGGCATTCCTATACACTAACAATGAGAAAACAGAAAGAGAAATTAAGGAAACAATTCCATTCACCATCGAAACAAAAAGAATAAAATACTTAGGATTATTTCTACCTAAAGAAACAAAAGACTTATATATAGGAAACTATAAAACACTGATGAAAGAAACCAAAGACGACACAAATAGATGGAGAAATGTGCCTTGTTCGTGGATTGGAAGAATCAATATAGTGAAAATGAGTATACTACCCAAAGCAATTTATAGATTCAATGCAATTCCTATCAAGCTACCAGAGGTCTTTTTCAGAGAATTAGAACAAATAATTTCACAATTTGTATGGAAATACAAAAAACCTCTATATAGCCAAAACAATCTTGAGAAGGAAGAATGGAACTGGAGGAATCAACCTACCTGACTTTAGGCTATACTACAAATCCACAGCAAATGTCTTTTAATTTCATGGCTGCAGTCACCATTCACAGGGATTTTGTAGCCCAAGAAAATAGAATCTATTTTCACTTTTTCCCCATCTATTTGCCATGAAGTTATGGGATTGGATGCTATGACCTCAGTTTTTTGAATGTTGAATTTTAAGCCTACTTTTTCACTCTCCTCTTTCACCCTCATCAAGAGGCTCTTTAGTTCCTCTTTGCTTTCTGCCATTATGGTAGTGTCATCTTCATATCTGAGATTATTGATATTTCTCCTGACAATCTTGATTCCAGCCAATCTTGATTCCAGCTTGTGAATTGTCTAGCCCAAAGTTTCGCATGGTGTACTCTGCATAGAAGTTAAATAAGCAAGGTGACGATATACAGCCTTGATGTACTCCTTTCCCAATTTTGAACCAGTCTGTTGTTCCATGTCCAGGTCTAACTGTTGCTTTTTGTCCTGAACACAGATTTCTCAGAAGGCAGGTAAGGTGGTCTGGTATTCTCTTCTCTTAAAGAATTTTCCACAGTTGGTTGTGATCCACACAGTCAGAGGCTCGAGCATAGTCAATGAATCAGAAGTATATATATATATATATATATATATATTTTTTTTTTAAATTCCCTTGCTCTTTCTATGGTCCAGTGAATGCTGGCAATTTGATATCTGGTTCTTCTGCCTTTTCTTAGTTCATTTTGTACATCTTGAAGTTCTCAGTTCATGTACTGTTGAAGCCTAGATTGGAGGATTTTGAGCATTACCTTGCTAGCATGGGAAATGAGCACAATTGTGGGGGTAGTTTGAACATTCTTTGACATTGCTCTTCTTTGAGACTGGAATGAAAACTGACCTTTTCCAGTCCTATGCCTCTTTCCAAATTTTCTGGATGATGAGTGCAGAACTTTCACAGCATCATCTTTTAGGATTTGAAATAGCTTAATTGGAATTCCATCACTTCAACTAGCTATATTCATAGTAATGCTTCCTAACTAGAGGAAGATAAAATGACAAACTCCTCAGTGGTTCACTGATACTTCGAATTCTGGTCTTCTTCCTCCATCAGTCTGCTGCTTGCTTTTCAGAATCTCGCAGGACTGCTCCATGTATTATACTAAGGGCTTAGAGCTGCATTCGATGGGAGAGACAGGGTTGTGGGGAGAGCACCATCTGACCTCAGAGCTTGGCTTAGACACAGATTTGTGTGACTTCAAAGTCAGCTCCATCCTCTGGGACTTTGTGCTACTGGATGTTCCTAGGGCAGCTCTGGGATATAGTGTCTCAGCTGCAGTGGCCCAGAGGTGTTTCCAATGGAATTGTCTAAGACTGACAAGGGCAACTACCCAGACACCTGCAATATTAAAAAGCGAGAGTCACTACCTGCCAGTAGTAACACAGATATTACTCAGCCATAAAAAGGAATGAAATTAGGTCATTTGTAGAGATGTGGATGGACCTAGAGTCTGTCATAGAAAGTGAAGTAAGTCAGAAATATAAAAGCAAATATATAATAGTGCATATATATGAAATCTAGAAAAATGGTACAGATGAAAACCCATTTTCAAGGCAGGAATAGACATGCAGACATAGACAATGGACATGTGGACACCAGGGAGGGGAAGAGCAGTACTGACATGTATACACTACTATGTGTAAAATAGATAACTAGTGGGAAGTTGCTGTATAGCACAGCAAACTCAGTTCAGTGTTCTGTGATCACCTAGAAGGGTGGATGGGAGGGAGGTATAAGAGAAAGTGTGTGTGCTTAAGTCATGTCTGACTCTTTGCAACCCTGTGGACTGTAGCCCACCATGCTCCTCTGTCAGTAGAGATTCTCTAGGCAAGAACACTGGAGTAGATTGCCACGCCCTTCTCAGGGGTTCTTCCCAACCCAGGGATTGGACTGAGGTCTCCTGCATTGCAGGTAAACTCTTTACCAGCTGAGTTACCAGGGAAGCCCCAAGAGAAATATATGTAAACACAGCTGATTCACTTTGATGTACAGCAGAAACTAACACAAATGAGCTATGTGTGAATTTCAGGAACCACTGAGTCACTGGGGAGGGTCTGTGGGCAGGAATACCTTTGGGTATCCCCAAAATCCCACCATCTGCTCTTCTTGTACACACATACACACACAAGTGACTTCAGAGTGAGAAAGATCTGATTAAATCCTACTGTCCCAACAAAATGGTCACACAACCC
>ML663557.1:22667264-22931708 GCA_007570785.1 Antilocapra americana
AAGGGTGGGATGATATGGGAGAATGGCATTGAAACATGTTAATTATCATATGTCTAATCAATCGCCAGCCCAGGATTGATGCTTGGGGCTGGTGCAACGAGATTTCCCAGGGGGAGGGAGGAGGGAGGGGGGTTCTGGAGGGGGAGCATATGTAAACCCATGGTGATAGCATGTCATTGTATGGCAAAACTAATAAAAAAATAAAAGAAAAAAAAGAAAGCTGAGCACTGAAGAACTGATGCTTTCGAATTGTGGTGTTGGAGAAGCCTCTTGAGAGTCTCTTGGACTGCAAGGAGATAAAATCAGTCAATCCTAGAGGAAATTAGCCCTGAATATTTATTGGAAGGACTGATGCTGAGGCTGAAGTTCCAATACTTTGGCCACCTGATGCAAAGAGCTGACTCATTGGAAAACACCGTGATGTTGGGAAAGATTGAAGGCAGGAGGAGAAGGGGATGACAGAGGATGAGGTGGTTGGATGGCATCACTAACTCGATGGACATGAATTTGAACAAGCTCTGGGAGTTGGTGATGGACAGGGAAGTCTGGCGTGCTAAAGTCCATGGGGTGGCAGAGATTCGGACATGACTAAGCAACTGAACTGAACTATATATTTACATTTTAGGAGGATAGGCTGATCAGACAATGAGGTTACCATCCTGCGAGATTAGGGTGAAAGCAGGGTTTTTTTGGGGGGGTGAGAGGATGGGAAGGGAGGGAAGGTCAGTGGTGGGGACTTCCCTCCCAGAGAGACTGAGCTCTGTGCAGCCTTCTGGGTAGATAGTACAGAGGTGGATGTGAAGGCTCATGATGGGGGTAGAAGAGGGGTTGGCAGGGGAGATGGGCCCTGTGGATGGAAAATATTAGGCCATGAAGAACAGGAGAGGGAGGAGCAAGTCAGAGGTCAGCTGGAAACCACTGATCTGTTTTAAGGCATCAAGAAGCCTCTGCAACCAGCAAAGGTGGTAGAGGGAAATGGGTAGCCCCAGACAGGGCCTGGACCCCTGGCTCTGCCCCTACCTCAAGGGAGGCTGGCACTTGGCTGTGTCCACACCTGGCTGTCATGGCTCTGCTGCCTCATTCCCTGAGCCCAACAGGAGGCCTGCTCGCACATCCTCTCAGTAGTTGGAGGGACTTTCAGTGTCTTAGAAACCAGATGGTCTTGAAATTTCTGATCAGACTGTCAGATTAGGCCCTGGCCTTGGGGGGACAGCTGATTAAGTGGAAGGACCAGACCTTCCAAGTTCACTTTATGTGATGCAGTGAGGCCACCACTGAACTAGGTGTTTAAGAGGAAGGCTTCCTGCTGCCTGATTTATCAGGTGCTTGGGGGCCTCACAATTAGGGCCATTCTCCATGTCTGCCCTTGATCCTAGTGTCGCAGCTCTCCAGGTGGGTTGAGGAAAGTGAGCCCTCTTGCTCTGATTCCAGGGGAGGTGACAATCGCGGGCTGTAGGAGGGCATCTGTCCCCTGGCCCATCCCCACTCCCAGTCCTAAAGCTCTGCATCCACCCCAAAGGAATGATGCCCCCCCCCATGAGACAGGCAGATGAGCCAGGGACCCCACCTGAGGGATCGCAAGGCACCCTTTAGAATTGACTCCTAGAGAGGATGATGGGCTCATCTCAAGGAACAAAGAAACGTAAGCCCCTCCTCCCTGGAGAAAAGCTAAGCAGAGACAGAAACCACAGAGTCCAGCTGGGCTGCTGCATGGTAGTCAGACAGGCTGGGACCTGGGACCCTTGGCTGCAGTGCTTGCACCTGGACACATGTCTCCTCCAGCAGCACAATACAAAGAAACTGTAAGGGACTAAAAATAACTATATGCATGGGCAGTTGGGGCAAATTACAGACAAGATACCAAGAGACCAAAAAGTCCAGCTGCTGCTTCTGAAGAGTCTGGAGCAAAAGCAGGGTACCTCAGGGTACACCACTTAGGGGGTGGGCAAACCATCTAAGCCGCCCCTCCGGCCAGACCCCTGGACACACCTCCACCCTCACCCCATGTAAGGGACAAGCTCCACCCCCTTGGGGGGCCAGCGAGGGAATCTGTTTCATGTTCTCTGGCCCTCCTGCTGTTGCAGGGGCCCCAATGAAGCCTTGCCTGAATTTCCTGTCTGACCTCTTACCAATTTCTATTGATCAAGGAACCCAAGAACCCTGATTGGCAGTAGTAGGAAAGCAGTGAGCTGGGTGGTGTGGCCCCCTGGGTGTCATCCCTCAAGAGAGGAGCACAGGATTGAGCCTCCAAGTAGGTTCTGTCCTTCACAATGGCCTCCCCACACTTATGAAGATGGCCCCTGCCAGGCACGTGGAATATGTGAGCCTTGAATACTGTTTGGGTGAGAAAGAATCAGAAAAAGAGCAGATGCCTCCTAGCTGTAAAATGCCATGGTTATAAGGCTGAGGACACAGCAGAGGGAAAGTTAGTGTTGAGGGGACCCTGGGGACATCCTAGAGGAAGATGGAGAGGTGGCAGGGATCTTACTGAGCTCTGAATGGAAGGCACAGGGGAGACTTGGAACTCAGGGTGTGTGTGTAGGTTTCCCGGGGCTGCCAGCACCCTGGTTTTGCTCCTGGCTTTTCAGAAGTGGCAGTTGGGCTTTTAGTCTTTTTGTACCTTGTTCAAAAAATTTCCCAACTGTGCATGCAGGCAGCTATTTTTAGTCCCTTGTAGTTTCTTTATATTTTGTTGCCCAAGGAAAGGTGTGTCCAGGTGCAAGCACTGTAGCTGATGGTCCCCAGTCTGAGGTCCCAGCTTATCTCTCTGCGATGTAGTGGCCCTGCTCCACTCTGTGGGTTTCATCCTCTGCTTAGCTTTTCTCCAGAACATTGCAAACTTGGGAGCCTAAGACAACAGAAATGAGTTCTCTCCCTGGTCTGGAGGCCTTGAGGCTGGGGTCGAGGTGTGGGCAGGGCTGGTCTCCTCTGAGGAGTGATCCCTGGGCCCCTCTCTCAGATCCTGGTGCTAATGTGTTTATTGACATTGATGATCAGGATGAAGTTGACAGTTCCTATATGGTGTTGCTTAGCCACTCAAAGGACCCGCCAGATGCTCCTGAATGATGCAGATGAAGAGACTAGAATTTTTTTCTTTGAGGTTTGTGATGGGTGGTCTGTGGGGACTCAGGATTGTTGAACCGCCACCATTGTCATTGTCCCTTCCTTTTCTGGGTGGATCTGTGTGTCAGTGCCCAAGATCCCCTTCTTATGAAGACACTAGTTGCCCACCAATTCCAACATGACCTCATATCAGCTTGATTCTATGTGCGAAGGTCTGCCCCAGTGCTCCCAGGGTTTGGGAAGTTGCTGCTGAATCAGTCACTGCTCTTAATGAGTCCAGGGCTAGTACATGGGCTCGGAGTCAGAAACTTACTTTAGGGATCCCCTCTTCCATCTCTCTCTGACAAGGGCATTCCCCAAAGCCACAAATAAGTGTGTGGGCCTGGAGGTGGCCCAGGAGGGTCTGGACATGACTCTCTTTTTTCCACCGTGGAGGGTGGCAGCCTGTGCCTAGTCATCTCACATCAGGGTTAGTTGTCCTGTCTCACTGGCTCCTCTTTGAAACATCTTGGGAGGATCAGTGGTTAATTCTCTAACCAGAGAGGTCCTTGCCAGAAAACCCCACCTGGTGTCACAGCCCCCACTCTGGCTTTTATGATCCAGGTTAGTTGTCTCGAGGGCTTCCCTGGGAGCTCAGCTGGTAAAGAATCCGTCTGCAATGCAGGAGACCTGGGTTTGATCCCTGAGTTGGAAAGATCCTCTAGAGAAGGGCATGGCAACTAACTCCAACATTCTTGCCTGGAGAATCCCTATGGACAGAGAAGCCTGGCGGGCTACAGTCCATGGGGTTGTGAAGAGTTGGGCATGACTGAGTGACTAAGCACAAGCAGCACGGTTGTTTTGAACTGGGGAACAGAAATCAATACATTTCAGAGAAGCATGGTCCTGGAGGGGCTCCTTGGCTGGGCAACCTCTCAAGCTGCTCCCACTACTTTAGACATTTAACAAAGTGCCAGTGACAGGAAGGCTTTGGGAGTGGCAGGATGCAGAGTGATGGTGGCCTGATAACAGACCTGGTGGGAGACGAGTTCCCACTTCATCAGGACGGTATCCAGACCCACGAGCCTTATGCTGGTGGCTGCCTTTCCATCCCACCAGTGAAGCGTGTTTCTGCAGGAGTTGTGGGCCCACCATCCCTGGAAGCCAATCAGCTTGGACAGAACCCAGCGGTCTGAAGTCAGATGTCAGATCTGTGATATGAAAACGTCAGGCTGCCCCTTGATGGACTCAGAGCAGCCAAACTGCTCTTGCCCTGAGCTGTGAGTACATCGAAGGCAGGGAGGCAGGGGTGCTGGGTGCAGGAGGAGCCTTCTTAAGACTGTCAGCACATCCCCGAAGAGCCTCTGGGCTTCTTTGCCCTTGGTGATGTCTTGGGAGCATGGTACAGGCTGGAAAAGCAGACAGGAGCGGATGTGAGTGTGAAAGGGCCCTGGGCCCAGTGTGTGTGTGTGTGTCCACATGTCTGTGTATGTATGTGCATATGTGCCTGTCTCTGTGCATGCACATGTGTCTCTGTGTGCATGTATGTCTCCGTATGTATGCATGTGTGTGCATGTGTGTCTCTCTGTGTCTCTGTGTGCACGTGTGTGTCTGCATGTGTACCTCTGTGTGCATGTGTGTGTATGTGCATCTGGGTATATTGTGTGTGTGCATGCGTGTACACATGTCTCTCTGTGTATGCACATGTGTGCATGTGTCTGCATCTGCATGTGTATCTGTGTCTGCATGTGTGTCTGCATGTATATCTATCTGTGTGTGTGCATATGTGTCTCTCCGTGTGTATGTATGTCTGTGTACATGTGTGTCTATATGTCTCTGTGAATGCACACGTGCTTGTGTGGCAGCTTCCCCACACCAACAAGCAATTCTCAGATGGCAGCAGGTGCCACAGAATTTGACTCGATTCCAGCCCTATTCACCCAGAGAGAGAATCAAATCCCACAGGCTAAAGGCCAAGTCCTGCAAGACCACTCTCCACGTCAGATGTCAGTTCTGAACATGAGTCGTCACCTGTGCTTCTGACTGATTGGCTATAAAATGGAGGTTCCCATGACCCCTTCCTCAGCTTTCATTAGTTTGCTAAAATGGCTCACAGACTCAGGAAAGCCCATTTACTCATTTGATGACCCATTTATTATGACAGATATTAAAGGATATAAGTCAACAGCTGGATGAGGGCAAGTTCCCAGGCAAAGGAGGTTCTGTCCTCATGAATTTGGGGCCTGGAACCATGGCACGTGGAAACCTTCTGCTCCCCTCTCTGGAGGCTCTCCACAAAGGGGCAAAAAGCTTCCCTTTTGGGTTTTTATAGAGGCTTCATCACATAGTCGTGATTGACTACATCATTGGCCAATGTGGTTGATTCAACTTCCAGCTCTTCAGGAGATCACGGGAGAGACTATAGTTCCAACCTTCCATTCACACTGTGGGCTCTCCTGGTGACCAGCCCCACCCTGGGGTGGGGTTCAAAGTCACCTTCCCTGAAGGGTCTTCAGGGACTGAGAATGAGAGACCAAATATTATCCCACTGCTCTACTTGTTCAGGAAATTCCAAGAGCCTTGAGAGCTGTGAGCCAGAAAGTACGGGCAAATGCCAAATATATATGAGAAAAGTCTATTGGGTTGGCCGCCTGAATGACCACATATATGTGAGTGTAACCTCAGTTGCTCAGTCATGTCCCGCTGTTTGTGACCCCATGGACTGTAACCCACCAGGCTCCCTGTCCATGGAATTCTCCAGGCAAGAATACTGGAACAGGTTCCCATTTCCTTTTCCAGGGGATCTTCCCAACCCAGGGAATGAACCTGTGTCTCCTGCATTGGCAGGCAGATTTTTTACCACCGAGCCACCTGGGAAACATATACATGTATGTGCGTGTGTATGTGTGTGTGTGTGTGTGTGTGTATTCTTGGAACTCACAATAGCACAGAGCAGCTATCTCAAGTCCCTGACATGATGAAGCAGATTTTGAATAGCCTTTGGAATCCCTCCTGGGATACGTAGTGGCCCTTACACACCATTTTGAGTCTGATGCAGTCAATTATTATTTTCCCAGAGCAGGTGCCTCCCCTTGAAGTGTTTTGGAAAAGAAAACATGTACTGAGAATGACTCAGAGAACCTCCACTCAGTCTCCTGGGTGGAAGCAGCTCTTGAGACCACTGGATGGAAAGGGCCCATGAGAAAGGACCAGCTTGGGAAGCCAGCTCTGCCCTCCCCAATTAGCTGGGTGACCTTGGGCAAGTCATTTAACCTTTCTGAGACCCAGCTTCATCATCTGGAAAATATAGGCAGAGACACTGGCTGCTCTCCTGGCCTTGGCTTTTGAGGCTCAAGTGAGATGACTGGCAAAAGCAGCTGATAAATTGCAAGGTCCGGGGGAGAGTGCCCTGTGGTTTCTGCCTCTCCTTTGTGAAAAGTGGTCCACATACTGGAGGGAGTATTGGTTCTTCTGCGGTGATAGGGGAAAAGCACCTGAGCCTCTGCTGCAAACCAGGACACGGAACAGACCAAAGTGGCCCTGCAACATCAGAGAAAAACTGGGCAGCCACACTGTGGGTCTCAGTTTGCTGAAATTCCCAAATGGCACAGTGGTAAAGAGTCTACTTGCCAATGCAAGAGACCTGGGTTCAATCCCTGGGTCAGGAAGATCCCCTGGAAAAGGAAATGGTGACCCACTCCAGTATTCTAGCCTGGAGAATCTCTTGGACAGAGGAGACTGGCAGGCTACAGTTGGTGGGGTTGCAAAAGAGTCAGACACGACTGAGCAAGGGAGTACTACCTCTGCACCAGGCTTGGGGCATGAACAGAATAGGCACCCAGTGTGATGTCAGAGGTCTTGCCCATGCACATGGATAAAACACCTACTGTGTGCCAGGCAGAGGTGGCCCCATTCAGCCTTCAGAAGACTCTCTTCTGAAGACACAATGCTAGAACTATCCTCATTTAACTAACTGGGGATGGCATTTATCTCTGGTCAACAAATGAGCTGAAGAATCAGCTTTCCTGAAGGGGCTTGTGAGGAGGGCTGCCCCCCACCCTGCTAGCAGGGAGAAGGGTGAGGTGGGAGTCAGTCTGGAGCACCTTTCCTGCAGCCTTTCCCAGTGTTGATGAAACTTCCCCTTCCCAGGACCTTCACTGACCCCCCTGACCCCAAAGCTCCCAGGCTCAGGTAGAGCACTCTTCCAGCTCTCTGTCTGGGAGGGGTGGACAGCAGTCAGTGCTGGAGGCAGCTTGTTGCTGCTCCTGGGGTGGCCAGGGGCACCACGTGAGCCTTGGGCACTGGTAACGCTGGCCATGTGAATGACTGATTCTGTCTTCTGTGGGAGGCTCAGATGGGCTGACAAGTAGTGGAGTGGGGGCTGATTCTTTTTAGGCCCTCTGCCCCTACCCTCAAAGCAGACACTGAGATACCACTACCTGGCTTGTTCCTAAGACCTGGAACCTGCTGTGATCTTGTGTGCCCTGAAGGTCTGATGCCTGATCCTGCCTGGGATGCTGCTGAGCAGGGGCTATGGTCAGGAGTCTAGTGAAGTGACTTGGGAGGAAGAAATAGAGACCACCCATCTGTCTATCCCTGCTTGCCTCCATGTCATTTGGGGGTCCATGCTCTGAGGGACTGGGATGCCGCCTCTGGTGTGGTTAGTGCCTTGGTGGGGTGGCAAGAATCACCAGTGCATCCCTCTCAGCATCTTCATAAGATTGAAAACAATGATCCTACATCATGCCTGGAGACTTCTGGGCTTCCTGTGTCCTAGATTCTGGCTTGAGCTGTGAAGTCCAGAAGTGCGGGACCAGCTCTGATATTTCAGAAATTTCTTCCCCAGGGCTGGGCACTTAGGAGGTGGTGCGAGGGGAAAGGTCCCCAGTGTGTTAAGCATGCACAATGGGAAAGATGAAGACTGTGATGTGGTCCAGTGATCTGGGGAAACACTAGATAACACAGCTGAGCCGTTTTCTTTCTCATAATCTTTTCCTGTCTTACTACTGGAAGCTGAAAACACGTGGCGTCTCCCTGACGTGTTTGACCGAAGAATCAACTTTATTTTTCCTCTTTTGAGGCAAAATGTACGCAACATAAAACTTACCATTTTAAAACACTTTAAGTGCAAAATTAAGTGGCATTAAGTATACTTACAATGCTGGGCAACCATCACCACCATCTAGTTCCAGAACTTTTTAATCTTCCCAAACACACACTCTGTCTCATTAAACAAAAGATCTGCCTGCAGCCCCTGGCACCCACACCCTTCTACTCTCTGTGTCTATGAAATTACCTCTTCTGGGGACCTCATGTAAATGGAACCATACAACATTTGGCCTTTTGTATCTGATTTATTTCATTTATCATGTTTTAAAAATTTTATTAATGTATTTATTTTTGGCTGCGCTTGGTCTTCACTGCTACACATGGACTTTATCTAGTTGCAGCGAGCAGGGGCTACTGTCTAGTTGTGGTGAGTGGGCTTCTCATTGGGAGGGCTTCTCCTGTTGCAGAGCACAGCAGTGCTTCAGTAGTTGCCCCACTTGGGCTCAGTAGTTGTGGCTCTTGGGCTCTAGAGTTGAGGCTCAGCAGCTGTAATACAGGCTTAGCTGCTCCGTGGCATGTGGGGTCTTCCTGAGCCAGGGATTGAACTCGTATCCCCTGCATTGACAGCCGGATTCTTATCCACCCTGCCACCAGGGAAGTCCTAGCATGTTTTCAGGGTTCATCCAGCCTATAGCAGGTGTCACAATTTCATGCCTTTTTGAGGCTCAATTCATTGCACGGATGGACCACATTCTGTTTATCCATTTTATTTATTTGCTGGTGGACACTGGGGCTGCTTCCACATTTCGCTATTGCAGATAATGCTGCTGTCAACATGGATGTGCAAAGGGCTCCGAGATTCTGCTTTCACTCATAGAAGCGGAACTGCTAGTTACACGGCAGTTCTTCTCATAACTTTTTGAGGAACGCCTGTACTGTCTGTCCCAGTAGCTGCACGATTTTACATTCCCTCCAATCATCCACAAGGGTTCTCCACAGTCTCACCAACACGGGCGATTTTCTGTTTTTTCAGTAGGAGCCATCCTGATGCTTGTGAGGTAGTGTCTCATTGTGGCTTTGATTTGTATTTCCCTGGTGATCAGTGATATGGACCATCTTTTCATCTGCTTGTTGGCCACATGTGTGTCTCCTTTGGAAAAATGTCTCTTGGTGTCCTTTGTCCATTTTTGAATGGGGTTGTTTGCTTTCTTGTTGTTGTTCCAAGAGTTCTAAATATTTATATACATGATAGACATTAGTTCTTTATCAGATATATGACTTGTGAATATTTTCTCCCATTCTGTGGGTTGTCTTTTCATTCTCTTAAGAGTGTCCTCTGATGCACAGAATTTGTAATTTTGAGGAAGTAACTTTTAGAAAATGTTCATACACTCATTAGATTGAGAAACTCTGGTCTGGTGAGGCCCTCTTTTCTTATTCACTTAACAAACTCCCCCTGAGTTCCTGCTGCGCCACGTGTGTCCTAGGAACACCACGTGGCCCATATGGGTGTGGGTCCCACCCACCTTCATGGAGATCACAGGAGACCAGCAATGCACACACCTCTGTATCAGGCTGTGATGAGTGCTGCTCCTTCTCCGAGTGGAAGGAACACGGGACCAGAGGCCATGGCCACTTCCAGGTGTTACTCTACCTCCCAGCCTTCCTTTCAGTAAATCAGGGACCACAATGGAGTCTGGCTGACGGACGTAGGTGTGGATGGAAGGGAGGGTCCTGAGATGGGCACAATACACGAGCCTGCCGGGAGAGCCATCAGGGTCATTGCTTGTCCTGAATTATGCTTTGGTTTTCAAGAAACATTCCACTGCACTAAAACCACAGAGGTCTCAGTGCTGTTTGTTACAGCAGCTACTGAGTGTAACCCTGATGCTAGCCCTAATACATCTCGGCCCGGCAGAGGTGGAAAAGGGAGTCAGTGAAGGTCAAGCCACATGTCCTAACATCCCTGGAGTCAGGAAAGGGATCTTGGTCCATGATGCTTGTGGCTGGGGGTGGGGAGAGGGCAGAACTTAGAGCTGGCTTTGGGTTTTCCATTTCTTACATAAGTCACATCTCTTTGTGTCTGAAAGAAGTTAATAAAATAATATTAAGAGGAAAGTAAAAAGATTCCCCTCAATCTTTTTTGCAGAAGCAGCAGGTAACAGACAGATAACTAGAAATGCACATGAAAGCACGGTGCCTTTGTTTTCTTGGTCATAATCACTCTTTTCCCACTGTCGGATTGACTGTCAGTTTCTGGAACTCCAGGCCTGGGGACAAGACACAGTCCTCAGTCTGCAGTGAGGACTTTCTCTGTAGCAACTCAGGCTGGGAAATCTTTCATCCTCTACTTGCTGCTCTGTCAGTCACACCTAATTGTGATTATTCGAGGCCAATTAACTGCCACTTACCCTACAGTGTAGCTGGTTAGTCCAATATTCTTAATTATTTTTCAAAAATTTAAGAGGCACATTGATTATTTCTGATTAGTTTCAGTGAAATCTCAATTAGCAGCTCATGTTTGGGAAGTGGATGGCCACTGGGTTGCTTATTTGTGGCTGGGCACCTCTGGGAGACCCTGGAGGGAGTTCTGGAGGCTCCGGGAGACCCTGGAGGGGGTGGGTCTGGAGAGGTGTGGTTCCTTCTCCCACAGGGGTCCAAGAAGGAAAGGATGGTGATGATTCCCACTGATCTTGTTGGAGGCTGTGATCTGATGATGTCTGAGTGTTCCACCCAGAGGGAGACTGTGCTCTGTTCATTCGTGTAGCATCCACTATGGTCATGACTGTAGACCCCATGCAGACACGAGGGTGAAGCACGCTCCTGCTCCTTAGAAAGTCCCCAGGCTGGCTGGAGCTGGCATAGGAACCATGGGAAGTTAATCAAGGAGACCCTTTGCACTCTTGAAAGTATGGAGGTTCCCAAAGAGCTTCTGATTATGTGGTTATATCTATTTGATATTTGGACATCCCTGGTGGCTTAGACTGTTAAGAATCCACCTGCAATGCAAGAGTTCAGGTTCATTCAATCCCTGGGTTGGGGAGACTCCCTGGAGAAGGGAATAGTAACCCACTCCAGTATTGTTGTGTAGAGAATTCAATGGACAGAGGAGCCTGTGGGCTACAGTCCATGGGGTCGCAAAGAGTTGGACATACTGAGTGATTTATATTTATTAAGGATGAAAATGAAAGAATTTGAAACTTATGCAGTTATTATTTTGAAAATAAAAATATTACCATAGCTTAACATAAATAAAATATTTTCAAAAGCTAATCATATATTCCTTCTCCCCTCCCTTGGTGAGAAGAATGGCCTTGTTTTACCTTTTAGCAAAATCTCATCCCATTTGGTTTACTAGAAGACAGCTGAATTCTCAGAACTGCCTCTATGTTTAATCTGTCTCAATATGTCATTTTGTTGGAAATGTAGGCAAACCAGGGAGACCTTGTATACTCTGCTCCAGACCACAGTGACAAGGGATATACCCCTTTAAAGCAAGTCACATGAGTTTTTTGGTTTCCCAGGGCATATGGAAGCTATGTTCACTTTATCCTGTAGTTTAATAAGTGTGCAACAGTATTATGCCTATAAAAAAGAACATACTTTAATCAAATTTGTTGTTTTGTTCAGTCACTAAGTCATGTCTGGCTCTTTGCAACCCCGTGAACTATACCTTGCCAGGCTCCTCTGGCCTCCACTATCTCCTAGGGTTTGCTTAAATTCATGTCCATTGCGTCGGCAATGCTATCTAACCATATTGTCCTCTGTTGTCCCATTCTCCTCCTGTCTTCAATCTTTCCCAGCATCAAGGTCTTTTCCAGTGAGTTGACTTCACATCAGGTGGCCAAGTATTGGAGCTTCAGCTTCAGCATCAGTCCTTCCAATGAATTTTCAATATTGATTTCCTTTGGGATTTACTGGTTTGATCTCCTTGCAATCTAAGAGACTCTCAACAGTCTTCTCCAGCACCACAATACTAAGCACTGATTCTTTGGTGCTCAACATCCTTTATGGTCCAACTCCCACATCCATACAAAATGCTGACCATCCCTTGAGCCTTCAGCGAACTGTAATCTTTTAGCTGGTGGAGGCTCTTGCCTGGATGTTGATAGCTGATGACTGACCAGGGTAGTGGTTGCTGAAGGCTAGGTGGCCATGGTAATTTCTTAAAATGAGGCAAAAATGAAGTTTATTTCATCAATTAACTCTTCCTTTAATGAATAATTTTTCTGAAGCGTGTCAAGCAATGCTGTTTGATAGCATTTATCCCAAAGGAGACCTTCTTTCAAAACTGGAATCAATCCTCTCAAACTCTGATGCTGCTTTATCAACTCAGTTTATGTCATATTCTAGGACTTTTATGGTTATTTCAACAATCTTTATAACATCATCAACTCAATGGACATGAGTCTGAGCAAACTCCAAGGGAGAGTGAAGGACAAGGAAGCCTGGCATGCTGGAGTCCATGGGGTCACAAAGAGTTGGATATGACTGAGTGACTGAAAAACAAAAACAACAATAGCATCTTCACCAGGAGTAGATTCTATCTAAAGAAACTACTTTCTTTGCTCACTCATAGGAAGCAACACCTCATTTATTAAAGTTTTATGCTGCGGTGCGTTAATTCTGTTATATCTTCAGGCCCTACTTATACTTCTCTTGCCTTTTTCACCATATCTGTATTTACTTCCTTCACTGAAGTCTTGAACCCCTCAAAGTCATCCATGAGGATTGGAATCAACTTCTTCCAAACTTCTATTAATGTTGATATTTTGACCCCTTGCTACAAATCACAAATGTTCTTAATGGCATCTAGAATGGTGAATCATTTCCAGGAGGTTTTCAATTATCTTTAACCTGATCTACTAGAGGAAATGCCATCTATGGCAGCTATTTGTTGTTCAGTTACTCAGTTGTGCTTGACTCTCTTCGACCCCATGAACTACAACATGCTAGTTTTCTCTGTCCTCTACTATCTATGGGAGTCTGCTCTAATTTATGTCCATTGAGTTGGTGATGCTATCTAACCATTTTTATCCTCTGCTGCCCTCTTCTCCTCCCACCCTCAATCTTTCCCAGCATCAGAGTCTTTTCCAATGAGTCAGCTCTTTGCATCAGGGGGCCAAATGATTGGAGCATCAGCTTCAGCATCAGTCCTTTCAATGAATATTCAGGACTGATTTCCTTTAGATTTATGGGTTTGATCTCCTTGCAGTCCAAGGGACTCTAGAGTCTTTTCCAGCACCACAGTTCAGAAGCATTAATTCTTTGGTGCTCAACTTTCTTTATGGTTCGACTCACATCCATACATGACTACTGGAAAAACCATAGCTTTGACCATATGGACCTTTGCTGGCAAAGTGATGTCTCTGCTTTTGAATATGCTGTCTAGGTTTGTCATAGCTTTTCTTCCCAGGATCAAGTGTCTTTTAATTTCATGGCTGTGGATAGTGATTCCATCCACAGTGATTTTGGAGCCCAAGAATATAAAATCTGTCACTGTTCCCATTTTTCCCATTTATTTGCCATGAAGTGATGGGACTGGATGCCATGATCCTAATTTTCTGAAAGCTGAGTTTTAAGCCAGCTTTTTCAGTCTCTTCTTTCACCCTCATAAAGAGGCTCATACAAAATGTATTTCTTAAATAAGACTTGAAAGTCAAAATGACTTCTTGATTCATGGGCTGCCAAATTGATGTGTTCACAGGCATGAAAACAACATTCTTTGTTCATCTCCATCTGAGGTCTTGGGTGAATAGGAGTATTATCAATGAGCAGTCATATTTTGAAAAAAAAACATTTTTTTCTGAGCAGGAGTTCTCAACAGTGAACTTAAAATATTCAGTAAACTATGTTGTCAAAAGGCATGCTATCATCTGGACTTTGTTGTGCCATTTACAGAGCACAGGTAGAGTGGATTGAGCATCATTATTAAGGGACCTAGGATATTCAGGTGGTAAATAAGTGTTGGTTTCAGCTTCAAGTCACCACCTACATTAGCCCCTAACAAGAGTCAGTCTGTCCTAGTCAAGCTAGGCATTGACTTCCTCTCTCTAGCTATGAAATATCTGAAGTGTCAATACTTTGTCTACCTGATGGGAAGAGCCAACTCATTGGAAAAGACTCTGATGCTGGGAAAGATTGAGGGCAGGAGGAGAAGGGGATGACAGAGGATGAGATGGTTGGATGGTATCACCTACTTGATGTATGTGAGTCTGAATAAACTCTGGGAGATAGTGAAGGACAGGGAAGCCTGGTGTGTTGCAGTCCGTGGATCACAAAGCATCAGACACTACTGAGTGACTCAACAACAACTCGGGCTGTACAAGTCCTGGATGGAATCTTCTTCCAGTAGAAGGCTGCTCTGTCCATGTTGAACATCTGCTGCTTAGTGTAGCCACTTTCATTAGTGACCTGAGCCTGATTTTCTGGACAACTTGATGCAGCTTTTGCAGCAGCAATTTCTATTTCACTTTGCACTTTATGTTGTGGAGACAACTTCTTTCCTTAAACCTCACGAACCAACCTCTGCCAGCTTCACACTTTTCTTCTGCAGCTTCCTCACCTCTCTCAGCCTCTACAGAATTGAAGAGTCAGAGCCTTTCTCTGGATGAGGTTTTGGCTTAAGGGAATATCATGGCTGGTTTCATCTTCTATGGAATTCCCTTGTGGCTCAGCTGGTAAAAAAAAATCTGCCTGTAATGTGGGAGACCCAGGTTCAATCCCTGGGTTGGGAAGATCTCCTGGTGGAGGAATTGGCAACCCACTCCAGTATTCTTGCCTGGAGAATTCCATGGACAGAGGAGCCTGGTGGGCTGGACACGACTGAGTGACTGAGACACTTCATCTTCTATCCAGACAGCTCAAACTTTCTCCGTATCAGCAATGAGGCTCTTTCACTCGCTTATCATTCATGTGTTCACTGGGGCAGCACTTTTAATTTCCTCCAAGAACTTTTCCTTTGCATCCACAGCTTGGCTAACTAGTGCAAAAGGCCCAGTTTTCAGGCTATCTCAGCTTCTGACATGCCTTTCTCACTAAGCTTAATCATTTCTAGCATTTGATTTAAAATGAGAGACGTGTGACTTTTCCTTACACTTGAACATTTAGAGGCTATTATAGGGTTATTAACTGGCATGATTTCAATATTTTTGTGTCTCAGGGAATAGTGTGGACCAAGGAGAGGGAGAGAGATGGGGGAAGAACTGGTCAGTGAAGCAGGCAGGACACGCACGTCATTATATATGGTCATGGTTTGTGGTGCCCCAAACAATTACAATAGTAATATCACAGATCATGGCTCATAGATCATCTTAACAGATATTATAAAATGAAACAGTTTGAAACATACTGAGAATTACCAAAATGTTGCACAGAGACATAAAGTGAGCAAATGCTGTTGGAAAAATGGTGTGGATAGACACAGAGCTGCCAAGAACCTTCAGTTTGGTAAAACCACAGTCCACGCAAAGTGCAGTAAAACAAGGTCTCTCTGATATGAAGACAATGTGGTCTCACACATATAGAGGGTTGAAAACCCAAGGGGTCTTTTGAAAGCTTTTCTAGATGATCTGCAGATGGTCTACAAATAATAGTAGCTATTCTGCTTTGATATTAAACCAAATGTCATCAAGTGGAATTAAAAATTATTTTATTTTTAATTGGAGGATAGTTACTTAATAATACTGTGTTGGTTCTACCATACATCAACATGAATCAACCATAGATATACATATGCCCCCTCCCTCTTGAACCTCCCTCCCATCTCCCTCCCCATCCTACCCTTCTAGGTTGTCATGGAGCACTGGCTTTGGGTTCCCTGTGTCATACAACAAATTTCCACTGGCTATGAGTGTGCTTGCTAAGTTGCTTCAGTCATGTCTGACTCTTTGTGGCCCTATAAGCTATAGCTCACCAGGCACCTCTGTCCATGGGATTCTCCAAGCAAGAATACTGGGGTGGATTGCCATGCCCTCCTCTAGGGATCCTCCTGGCCCAGAGATGGAGACCACATCTCTTAATTCTCCTGCATTGGTGGGTTCTTTACCACTAGCGCCACCTGGGAAGCCCCTCTCATTGACTATTACTGGGCATATACCCTGAGGAAACCATAATTGAAGAAAACACATGTACCCCAATTTTCATTGCAGCACTGTTTACCAAAGCCAGGACATGGAAGCAGCCTAGATATCCACTGACAGATGGTTGGAATTTTTTTTAAAGCTTCATTGCAATATGTAAACCATATTGAAAACTTTTCTTTCCTGTGGCATCAAAACCCCTGCTTTGAACGAATGTTCCCCTGTGTGTGATGTTGTAAAGTTGCACATTGGTCATCTGGAAAATACTCTTTCACCATGTTTTGTCCATGTCAGGGCATTTCATTGTTGAGAAATCACGTTCGTTAATATCACTGCCTACCTCGTCACAAGAGCCCTGAAGTCTCAGAACACTGTCAAGCTCCCCATGGTGGACATGAGTTTCCCAAAATTCTAATTCTTGCTTGAAAGTCTGAATTCTGTTCTTGGCAACAAAGACTCTCCTCTGTTTCTGTTGCAGTGACGGACTTCCTTTATCTATTTTGAAGATCATCTGGCAAGCCTCCGAGTCTGAATGACAGCACTTTGTCTCTTAGCTGTTCTTTCCAGGTAAACGTGGTTCTATGAAAAAGTAGCTTTTTTAGTTCAGGACTCAAGTGCTTTTCCTGAGACAAACAGTCCTCTCTGGTTCGAGGCAGGGTGTTTCAGGCATGGGTCCCATTCAATCACAGAGAATATTAGAAATCAGGGTTGAGACTTAATAACATAGACCATTTTTCTTCCCTGCTGTGTTGAGGCCAGGCTGTGCTATGGGTGCCAAGCCCTGTCCTTGGTGGGATGGGGGTTCTGTTCCACACGGCTACTCAGTGATCCAGGCTGGGGCTTCACCACCTGGGATGCGTGGGTGGTTCTTGGTGGAGGGTTCACACCAGTGTTAGATGTTCGATACTTCATGTTTATTCTGCTCATGGCCCATCGGCCTGATGGCCCATGGGGACTGTTAAAGTGCCCGGAAGGAGAGGGGCTCCTGATGGGGAGATTCCCACAGCCTGGACCACTGTGTCAGTCTGAAATGCTGCCCCTGGACCTCCCAGTCCTTCCAGCTGGGATGCTGGCCTTGGCCATCACACCCTCTGGTGCCGGGCATCCTCTGAGTTCCGCCCTTCCCTGTATCCTGCTCTCTCAGCAGCCTCTCACTATGCATCTTCAGTTTTCTGTCTTTGTGTGAAGACTTCTCCAGCTCACCTCTAAGCTGCATTAATGTGGTGGCCTGATTTAGACCTTGATGTCCTGGGCTCACCGCTATGTGGCTCCTGCCGACAAGGTCCTGCCACCTGCTGCCAATCCACAGCTCCGCCTCTGAGAAGGTGAGCTTGGGGAACACCTTTCCCCACCAGGCCTCAGTGACCTCTCTTTGTACAAGAGGGTCTCCTGGATCACTTCCACCCCTGCCACACACAGACCTGTCCTCCCAGCCATGCGGCAGAACTTTTTGCAGAGAACGCGTGAGTTTCCACTGACACACGTTTTCTCATGAGGATTTTCTCCTGACTGATAGCTCTGGGGTCCAACTGCATTTTTGTGTACATAGCTCTCTCCTTGTGTCTCTCTGATTCTCCCCCTCAGCCTCTGTGTGTGTATATATCTATGGTGACATTTCATGAGCAATCCTGATGCCAAATCCAGCCTCATACTGTACCTTGACACTGAATCAAATTTTGGAGACTGAGTTTGGGTGAAGTAGAAAAGCGTAGTTTTATCACTTTGCCAGACTAAGGGGGATGTAGCTGGCTTGTTGTTCAGTTGTTTAGTTGTGTCTGACTCTTTGAGATCCCATGGACTGCAGCACAGCTGGCTAGTGCCCTCAAAACTGTGTGTCCCAACCTAATGAAGAGTTTTATGGTCTTGGTTTAGAAAGGGCGTGGTCAGCTCCTGGGCTTTCTTCTGATTGGTTGGTGATGAGGTAATCCCGAGTCAGCATCATCAACCTTCTGGTTCTAACAGGTCTGGGTTCTAGGCACCTGTGGGCAGCAGACAGTTGACCTCACCCAGCTGCTGGGGGTTTCAGCGTCTGCAGAACATCTCAAAGATATTCTGTGCATCCCTTGATGGGGAACCAGGACCTGCCCCAAGGCTGCACTGTTGTTTTTTGACTGCTCCTCCCTTGTCTCTGCATCCCATACCTTCCCTGATGAGCAACTGTCTAAATCTGCCCTTTGGAACTGGGGGAAGGTCAAGGAGGTTTCGTGCAACCGTGCTCAGTGATGTCTGACTTAGTGGAGGGTGAATGAAGTCTATTTTGTATGATTGAGAAGTGAGGAACACAGAAAGGATTTTGTGCCCAGGAGCCCCTGAGGGTCCTGCTTGGTTTCCTGCCCTTCACCTGGGAGATTAGGGGCAGGAGGCATCTGTGTGTGATGTCTTTAATTAGGACAAGGCCCCTGAACTATTCAAGTGAAACCTTTCAGAGAGCAATGCTCTATAAGGGATGGCTGGATCATTTGCTAGAGCTCTGTGGCTTCCATGGCACTGGGGTGTTGTTGCCAGTCCTACTGTGCCACTCTCGGCTGGTCCCTCTCCTGTGCGTCCTCGGAGCCGGTGCCATGGAGAGATGCTTAGCCAGGTGTACTGCCCTGTTGAGTGGATCCAGGGAATGGCCTTGGGCACACTGCCTGGGTGCTCGTCTGCCCCTGCCCTGATGCTGCAGTGGGGCTTCTTAAGGTGCTCAGCCCAGAGGGGGCTCCCGGGTGCTCTGAGGATCCAGGAGGACTCAGGCTCTTGGGGGTCTGCTCAATTTGATGGCTCTGGGGCTGGTGCCCTCCAGCTCCTCACTGACTGTCTAACACACTGAGTGGTGGTGGGGATGTGGTGCTCTTGGCACCATGTCCAAGAGAGCCCTGGTAGCTGTCAGGACACATGGTGACCATCACCACAGAGGAGGTAGAAGGCAGTGAACCCTGAGAATAAGACTGTTGGACTTTCATCCATTCATCTGCCACCCACCTCTCATTTGTCTCTTCCTTGTTGTTAGCTATGTCCACAGGCCTGGCCATCTGGTGTGAATGAGCCAGGCTTTGTCCTAAAGCACAGAGCTGTAGGTCAGGTGGGGTCACAGCCTTAAATGAGTCATTATACAGTGATGGAGGTCAGAGGCTGGGGAGCATCTCCAGGAAAGCTACATTCTCCAGGAGATGGAGGAGAGGGGCCAGAGCCACCCTGGATATTCCCTCCTCAGTGTGTGGATTTCCTGCACAGAGAGACAAGGGCAGAGGAGATTCCTGAAGGATGTGGTGTATCGAGGTGTCAGAGCATTTGTGTCAGTGCAGGCATGGACCAAAAAGAAGCCACAGGACCGAGAGGCAGGGCCCTCAAGTCTGGGCTCTCAGAAGATTCACTTGGGAGCCTTGACAGGCAAGTTTCTAGGACTCCTGTGCAGAGGTTCTGAGTCTGAAGGGCTAGTCTGGGTGTGGAGAATTCTAACTTTTGATAGATGGTCCACGTGGTCTGGGAGCAAGAGAGGCTTGGTGTGCTGGGAAAGTCAGTGTGGAGCGATGGTGCTTCCTGTCTCCTTGGCTGCAGGCATCATGGATGGAGTCCTGGCCATATCCACCCTGGTGTCATGTATGGAAGTCTAGGCCATATCCATCCAGGGGCTCTTGATTCCCATCATCTTCTGATTTCCCACGGTTTCTGGAGACCGAACAGTGTTGTGGTAGCGATTAAAGAAAAGGTCTGTGTACACACTGGTCTGCTTTGATTTGGTGGTGGTGGGTGGGGGTGGGGTGGGGTGCTGGTGGCAGTGGTGGTGGTGTGTTTTTCCTGCAGAGCTGGCAAAAGGCAGAAGTGGAGGGCCGTGGAGATGGGATCAAGGACACATCCTGACTTTCCAGGGCATCTCTCAGGACCTGGGTTTCCAGCAACTCCTCTCTGTTCTCCTTTCCTGGCTACTTTCTTAGATGAGCAGGTAGTATACATGTCTGTTAGTGCTGGAGAAGGACCCTCAGATTTTCAGGTAAATGTGTTATATAAGCTGCAGATGTCATCAAGGGTGTTGATGGCTGTATCCCCATCAACAGGGGATACAGGCTGGGGGCCCTTATCAGAAACTTTTGTTTTATCTTGATTTTGCTGACCACCTTTCTGAGAAGTGTCAGCTGGGCACAATGCTTTCTTGTTATCTAGAAAAACCAAGAACAATATTTGAGTGGAGATTCAAGACCTGAATTCATTTTCAAAAGGGTAGGATTATTTTTCTTTTCAAGCCTAAGTTTTGAGCTGTGATTCCTGGAATTCTCATTTCTTGTTCTTGTCTCTGAATGTTCCAGACTGGTCCATCTCAGTTGACCTTGTTCTCTGGGAAAGAGGGGCTGCTGTACTCCCTTGTCTGGGGCACACTCAAGATGTGGAATGTCATTAGCAAAGATTAGGATTTCAGCCAAGTTACTCAAGAGTTCTTTGGGGAATGGCTGATCAAGGAGATATTTTTTGGGGGTACTTTGGGACACAGAGCAGGATGCTTTGGGACACAGGCAGGAAGGAGAATAAAGATTATGGTTGACTTATTTACTGTTCAGGACTCTACATGAGATTATTCACAACAGCCAAGATATGGAAGCAACCTAAGAGTCCATCAACAGATAAGTCAATAAAGAAATTGTGGCCCACATATACAATGGAATATTACTCAGTCATTAAAAATGAAAAATTTCCATTTGTAGCAACATGGATTGAATTGGAGAGCATTATGCTGAGTGAAATAAATCAGACAGAGAAAGACAAGAACTTATTACTCATATGCAGAAACTAAAAGCTAGTGAATATAATGATAAAAAGAACCACTGTCATAGATATAGAGAAAACTAGTGGTTACCAGTGGGGAGAGGGAAGTGACAATATGGGGGTGGTCACGTAAGTGGTACAAACTGCTATGTATAAATAAGTTACAAGGATATATGTACAACACAACCAATATATTATAGTAGCTACAAATGGAGTATAAATTTTAAAAACTGTGATTCACTACACTGCCTACCTATGACATATAATATTGTGAATCAATTATACTTCATCAAAAAATTTAAAGCAAGAATCTACATATGAGAAGACTTATTCTGTTCCAAGTCTTTGGACCAAGCAGGAGCTGTATTTTCTCTTAATGGGGAAATCTGCATACAGGGGAAATGTTTTCTCTCCTTTCCAGTTAAGTCACGTGACTCCCACTTCCTTTGTCCTTAATGATTCATTTGTTCACCCAAGATGCTTAACTTGGATTTAGTTTCTCTCGGTCTTTAGAAAGTGTTTCCCTTCCTCATCTCCCAAGTTAGAGGCTTCTAGTCTAGCTGAAGAATGGAGTCTTCACTGCTTTTCTCAGCAATGAACTTGGATGACTTCTCCAGATCCCAGGAAAACAGTGTACCCGAGATGCCCACCAGTCTCCAGAGTGCAGCTTCAGCTTGGTGTGACTAGTACTGACCCATCCAGCTGGGGACCATGTTCCTTAGTTGTCCCTCCCCTCCTCCCCCACTTTCCAGGAGTATAGTCCTGCTCTCCCAAGGGCGCCCCTGCATCCAATGGACAGGCACGCAGCAGGACTTGGCCAGCCTTCTGAGCCCACTCAGGGCATGGACCACATTTTGAGGCACTACTTCCTCTTGTGTTGCTGGCAGTTTGGCTCCCCACTGCCTGCTTCGCCTGGCTCATTCATATGTGGCTTCCAGGGTTCCTGGAGATGGACCAGAGCCTCATGGATTAGCCGTTGGCGACCCTGGGTAATTATATCCTTCCTTCAGTGGACTGAGGCTTCGGAGCTGCTGACGGGGCATTCGTCCTCATTTCATGCAGAGAAAACAGCAAGGAGAAAAGGCTCACTTGCAGTTTAATGTAACTAAATGTCATTCCACGCCCCCAGGATTGCCTCTTGATTGAAAGCAATGGGGATTCGGCCGAGGGGAGGAAGGCGTAGTGTAACCTGATTTCATGACCCTTGGCTCCTATTTATCATAAAATCATTTACGACTCCATAAAATGTGTTAATTTGGTGGCTGGTGATGTATGTCTTTGATTTAGGAGCTGACACTGCTGCCCAGTGTGTGATCGCTCACGGAGGGTGGCTTGTGTTCAGGAACACGTGTGGGCTGGGCAGGCTTTCGGGGAAGCCTGCAGCCAGTGGAGGTGCTGGGAGGTCTGGGGCCCCCTTGTGGATCCTGGGTGCATGTGGGGACAGTCCATGCAGCCCTACTTGACGTCTGGGGGATAATGGGAAATGCTGGCCGACTGGTCTTCAGGTCCTGGAATTCTGCATTTGATTTCTGAGTGTGGTTTTCCTAAAAGGAAGCCAGCTCCTTCCTGGGTGTCCTTTACCTTTGTGCATGCATGTGTGCTAAGTCACTTCAGTCATGTCTGACTCTGGGCCACCCTATGGACTGTAGCCTACTGGGCTCTTCTGTCCATGGGATTCTCCAGGCAAGAATACTGGAGTGAGTTGCCATGCCCTCCTCCAGGGGATCTTCCTGATCCAGGGATTGAACCTGTGACTCTTATGTCTCCTGCATTGGCAGGAAGGTTCTTTACCACTGGTGCCACCAGGGAAGTGCCCCCATTACCCCAGACACACTATTGAGCACCTGCTTTGTGACTGAATCACATGATGTTCTGGGAGAAGTCGAGAGCAAGAGAGAGGGGCCTCCTGCCTGAAGATTCCTCCCTCAGCCTCAGGACCAGCCTTGGCATCCCTAGGTGATTTGGGCGGGGGTGGGAAGAGCAGGGCACAGGGACTCCGTAGCTCCCCTGCCTGCCACCTCGCCATGCTCAAGGGGAATTAGCATCTTCCATCCTACATGGGATGCCAGACAGACAGACAGACAACCACACAACAGACTTGTTCACGGACACACAGCTGGGAAGGAGGGCTTGGGAGCAGATAAGGCTTTCAGCATGCAAGGAAGCACAAGCTGGGGCCACCCTGAGCCCGCCCCATGGTGCCGCCTTGTCTACCTGCTCTCCCCTGTCCATTCTCTTGTCCACCCCTTCTCTGGCTCTCCTTCCTCACCATGAGCTTCTTTATTATTAAATTGAAAGGTAAAAAGCCAACTTTATCTTCTTGTATCTGTCCCACCCTCACAAAGTTTATTAAAAAATGAAACACCCAGCAAATCATTTTTATGAGCAATTAGGTGCCCCTCTTGTGTGAATGTATGTGGAAGGCTCAGCTGACAAATGGATTGACACCCGGGGTTGGGGCTGAACTGGCTCCCCTGGCTTCACCCCCACTCCCTGATCCCCCACCGCTGTACTCCATGGTGAACAGGTAAGTGTTTCCATTTGTCAGACTTGGGAGAAATGATAGTTTATATTCTGGGCACCGAGCAGTTTTATTTGCCAATATTTTATCCTCTCCATATGAACTGTTGGTTCATAAGTTTTGTTATTGCAGAATATTATTTACAGATCTCAGCAGAAGGGCAAAACAGCTGGGGGAATGTTTATCTCCATCCCCCCTCCCCAACTCCCTTCCAAGTCTCTAAATAAACTTTTCTGTTGATTCTGAAGTGAAGCATCCATCAGGCTTTGCCCATGACTGTGAGGTGGAGAAGCCTATTTCATTCTTGTTTCTGGAACATTTATTCTTTATTCTGTTGCACCTAAGATAAAGGACTCTCATCATCCACTGTCAGGCACCCAAACCCTTCAGGCAGGATCTATTAGACTTTACCAAGAAGCCTGCTCTCTGGGAAGGTGACTCTTCAGCCTAATTTTCTGCTAATCCTCTGGGTCTCCAGTTATGTCCAGACATCATGAGATTATCCAAACAAAGTTTATTTAACAGATGTCTCCTTTAGAAAGCAATGTCCATCAAGGAGGCTTCCCAGGTGGCTCAGCAGTAAAGAACCCCCTGCAATACAGAAGATGTGGGTTCAATCCCTTGGTGAGGAAGATCCCCTGGGGGAGGGTATGGCAACCCACTTCAGTATTCTTGCCTGGAGAATCCCATGGACAGAGAAGCCCGGCAGGCTACATACTGTCCATGGGGCTGCAAAGAGTTGGGCATGATTGAAGAGACTGAGCACTCCATCCATCAATGTAACACAGAGATCATCCTTTACAGACCAAATGCCAAAGCCTGTGTTCTGACAGCATTTCCCCTGATGTTTAAATGTATTTATACACACAGTTGTTCATAAGGGTCCCAATTTGAGTCATCTCTGTGAGAAATCAATTTTATTTGAAAGAATAAAGGGATGGGAGATGGGGACTCAGTCCCTGAACACCTAAGATCTATGACCCCTGGGATTGTAAACATGTCTGTTGTATGAAATGAATCCTCAGTAGGGAATTGCAGCTCTAAAAACTGCTGATAAATGCTTCCTTCTTAAATATAAAATACTTCCTTACAGCAATCACACACAGTGACTGAAAGAGCAGATTATCTTTTTTGACTTTATGTCCTCAGCATGGGGAAGAGGGGCCTCAGAACCTGTTGAAATCTGGCCATGTGGTTTCCCCACTTTCATCTGCCTCCCTCACTTCCTCTGCCAGGAAGGATGCTGTGGTCACATAGCCACAGGACACAAGGTCTCATTGTCCTGACTGATCAGATTCTCCATTAAAAAAAAATATATATATATATTTGACCACTCTGGGTCATAGTTGCAGCATGCAGGATGTTCCATCTTTGCTGTGGCAGGTGGGGTCTTAGTGGTGGTATGTGGGACCTAGCTTCCTGACCAGAGACTGATACTGGCCCCCTGCATTGGGAGAGTGGAGTCTTAGCCATTGGACCACCAAAAAAGTCCCTGGATCCTCCCTTGATTCTGCTCCAGAACTGGAGGGAGGACATGGAAAAGGTCATCGCCTATATCGACCACCTGAGGAGCTGCTGGAAATTTCCAGCATTCATTCACTCAGCATCCCCGGACTATAAGCATCATGCCTGCCATGCATGGTCCTTCCACAACACATGCTGAAGGGATGAGAAAGGGAGTAAATGGGTTCCCTCACTTCCCAAAGTGTCAAGGATGCTCATTGCCCTCTTGCATCTCCTTCCTAGGGGCCCAGCATCCCTTGTGGGGGCTTGGATGTGGGTCTGTGGACATTTATGTGCAACCAGCTCGCCTCCCAAACATCCAAGTGGGTAGGGAGCTATTGTTAATTCCATCTCAAGAAGTTTCAGTCATTACACTTGTGTCAAGTGCTTACAGCAGTGTGGGTGTGGGTGCGTGGTGGCCACAATGCTTGCTCATTGCAACCCAGCCTGTTTTGGTCACGAAGCTACATTCTGCCTTGCTCACCTATCACGGGGGTGAATTGTAGCTATGTTCCAGGGCTTCTGCCTGACCCTGTCTCACATGGATGTCTCTGTCTCAGGAAGCAATCTATGTAATTGGAAATACCAGGAAATCTCTATTATTCCTATGATTGTGGTTGTTGTAGGTAGTGTGGGGGCCACTGAGCAAACTGTGGCCTAAGCCACCTGGCCCTCAGAGTCAGAGGTTGGTGTGGACCAGCGCAGGTTGTGTCCCATGCCTGACATAAGGGCTCCAGAGGCCGCTGAACGGTGCCGTGGAGAGACGGGTTGGACAGCTTGCAGTCTACAGAACGCAGAGAGGAGGTTGTCCACCCTCTCTCCCTCCCACTCCTGTTTAGCTGGCTGACTCATTCACAGTCACCTCTCCACCCCCACCCTCTGACCTCCCCCCTCCTCCTCCTGACATCCTGGCTGAATGCTAGCACACCCTCCCCCACCTCCCTCCCACCCCAAATCCCCAACACCTGGTTCTGCTACACTTCTCCCCAGGGACCTCTCCTTGCACTGGGCCTTCCCTCCTGACTATGGCTCCCCCTGGGCTGTCTCTTCTCCGAGTCCTGAGAGCCTGCTATGACCTTCTCCCCCCTCCTCTCCCCCTGATGCTCATGCCATGGCCCTTCCTGCCCCATACCTGCTGTCCTCCTGTGACCTGCTGCCCCTTCTCATCCATATTTCCTGAAGCTGGTCCCAGAGAGATGGGATCTCCTGGGCTGGGGCTTGCCTGGCCACCTGACCAGCCTCTCTGGTACTGGTCCTGGCCAGACTCCATCAGTCCCTGTGTAGTGATGCTGTTAAGGACAGAATGTTTGTGTCATGTTGAGATTCATGGTGGAGTCCTAGCCTTCAATGGGATGGTGTTAGGAGGTGGGGCCTTTGAGAGGTGGTTAGGTCATGAGGGTGGAATCCTCACGAGTGGGATTAGCGCCCTTATGAAAGGGACCTCGGGGAATCCCCTATAACCTTCCTCCACGTGAGGACACAGTGAGAAGACAACCATCTTGAACCAGAAATAGGGCCTCCACCAGGCCCGGGATCTGCTGGCACCTTGGTCTTGGGCTTCCCAGCCTCCATATCTGCAGCATGTTCGTTACTCGGCTCCAGCTGACTGAGATGGAGGTTTCCCCTCCTCCTGCTCCCTGGGTCCCACAGCCATGTTTCAGGTTCTCACCTCAGAGCCACACTCACACCTTAGTACTGAAAGGCCAGACTTGAGGAGCTTAATGGTGGGAAAGGGGAGTCCAGGTGTGTTCTGATGGGGGCCAAGGGCCTGGGGGAGCCAGAGGCACTAACCAGAAGGGGGATGCCCCACAGGATTGGTTGGGGACACACCTGGCTTTCTCTGGCTGGTCCTAAGTTGGGAGCAGAGACAAAATTTAGGAAAGCTGTTAGTTATTAATCAAATCTTGGCTATTTGGTGCCACTTGTTACAAAAGTTAAGAAGTGGTTGTAACTTGTTACAAGTTACTTAATCACTGCAGATGGTGATTGCAGCCATGAAATTAAAAGACATTTACTCCTTGGAAGGAAAGTTATGACTAACCTAGATAGCTTATTTAAAAGCAGAGACATTATTTTACCAACAAAGGTCCATCTAGTCAAGGCTATGGTTTTTCCAGTGGTCATGTATGGATGTTAGAGTTGGACGGTGAAGAAAGCTGAGCACCAAAGAATTGATGCTTTTGAACTGTGGTGTTGAGAAGACTCTTGAGAGTCCCTTGGACTGTAAGGAGATTGAACCAGTCCATCCTAAAGGAGATCAGTCCTGGGTGTTCATTGGAAGGACTGATGCTGAAATTGAAACTCCAGTACTTTGGCCACCTAATGCAAAGAGTTGACTCATTGGAAAAGACCTTAATGCTGGGAAGGATTAAGGGCAGGAGGAGAAGGGGATGACAGAGGATGAGATGGCTGAATGGCATCACCGACTCGATGGACATGGGTTTGGGTAGACTCCGGGAGTTGGTGATGGACAGGGAGGCCTGGCATGCTGCAATTCATGGAGTTGCAAAGAGTCAGACATGACTGTGTGACTGAACTGAACTGACTTGTTACTACAATACAGGGAAGGCCTCCTGTATTATTACCAGAGATAATAATCCAACTTCCTATGAGTCTGACTTTTGGCAGCTTCCTGGGTTGGTTACTGGGCATCAGGAGGCTGGTTTCCTGGGCTGGTCACTATGTATAGGGGCTGATCTGCTGGGCTGGTTGATGCAGGTTGTGGGTCAGAGTTTTCTTTTCCTGCATGGAAGGGCTGCTGTCCATTTACACAGTCAGACTGTCAATGGGAGGGTTGGAACCAAAGGTCTGGTGTCCTGAAGGTTTTCCCTCCAGTTCAGAGATTGGAGGGATTGTGTGCTCTTCCACCCTGTGCTGACTGCGAAGCCCCTCAGGCTGTCCTAAATAAGAGCCCAGCTTGCAGCTTCCATGTTCAGAAGTGATGCTGACACCACTGCCTACAGGGAGCGAGCCCTTACCTGCTCCAGCAGGGCCCTGGATTGTCCACCAGGAATGGAAGCAGATGTATTCTTTTCCTGTCTGCCACACTTACCAAGGCACTGGGCTCAGAATCAGGTGGAGAAAATATCACCATGGAAATCAGAAGGTTGAAGGTGTTTCCAGGAGCTGGGAAGGCAGGAGTCCTTGCTCCATGCACACACTTGGGTGTGCAAGGTTTCACAGAGATCCTTGCTGTGACAGACACGGGTCCTCAACTGGTTGGGCTATATCAGGGCATCCAGAGGTCACTCAGTCCCAACCCCCATGGTGCCAGGCCCCACACACCTGGCTCAGGTGGGGCATGGATGCACTTATCTGTGCTCCCACCTAGGGGGCTTAAAGGGCCTTGCATTAGGGGAAGGTGCTGCCCCAAGGAGCTTCTGCAAGGCTGGGGACCTGGCCCCTCTCTGGCTGCCTGGTCTCTGTCTCCAAGAATGGACTCTGCCCACCTAGATGTGAGGATGATGTGAGCCAGGTGCCCCTCTCCCCACAGCCTGTTGTCCCTGGAGTTGGTGAAATCCTGTCTAGAGGGCACAGGAGACTCTGGGGGCCTTCGCTCATTCCACTAGAGTCCAGAGCTGCCCATTGGATGCTGGGCTGAGAGGAGGTCACAGAGGGACAAGGAGCCTAAGCCTCCACCCCACAAGAGGGACACTATGGTGATCATTGGCCCCCTGTCTGGATGCCAGACAACCAGGTTCCTGGGCAGAAACCATAGGGGCACTGGCCCCACTGTCTTTCCCCCTGTTTTCTTGTGGTTTTCAGCCCCTTACTCTCACTCTGAGCCATAGCCTGGCAGCCCTGAGTCAGTGGGCTCTGGGGGTCTTTCTTCCCAGCGGACTCCTGGGTCTCCAGATGGGGCCCCCTCAGTGCACAGCAGGGTCCCTCAGCTGAGGGGGGATAGAGCTGCTGGCAGAGTCCTTTAAGGGGGCAACTTCAGCCTCCTGTAGCCAAAGGATGGTGCAGACAAACAGCAAGGCAGCCATATGCATGTGGGTGAGTGAGCATGGATACATGTGTGCACATGCACTTGAAGGCCCAGGGATACATATGGCTGTGAGTATGGTCATGTATGCAGATCTGTGCTCATAGATTTGTGTGTGCAATCATGTGTTAGTCGTTCAGTTGTGCCTGACACTTTGTGACCCCATGGACTGCAGCCCACCAGGCTCCTCTGTCCATGAGATTTTCCAGACAATGATACTGGAGTGAGTTGCCATTTCCTTCTCCAGGGAGTCTTCCCAACCCAGGGATCGAATCCGGGTCTCCTGCACTGCAGGCATATTCTTTGCCAACTGAGCTACAAGGGAAGCCCATGTGCAAGCATGGGTTGATGCAAAAAGTGGGCTCATTGGAAAAGACCCTGACACTGGGAAGGATTGAAGGTAAAAGGAGAAGGAGGAGGCAGGGGATGAGATGGTTGGTTAGCATTGCTGACTTGATGGACAAGAGTTTGAGCAAGCTCTGGGAGGCAGTGGACAGGGAAGCCCGACATGCTGCAGTCCATGGGGTCACAAAGAGTCAGACAGAATTTAGCGACTGAACAGCCAAGTATGTACATCTGAGGTTTTCAGGGACAAGAGTGGATACACTTTCTCACATGCTCCTGACCATCTCAAGTCATAGAACAGACCTAGTTCTTAGTGGAATCCTGCCTTCTGGTGCTGAGACCTCCTGGCTTATCATCTGAGCCTGGCTTCCAACTGCCATGGCACTGGTTAGGAGCTGTTATCATTAGTCTATTTCACAGAGTCTTCACCTCCAGCAAGAGAGTCTTTGGGGTCATACACTTAATGTGATTATTCTGAAATACTGAGTGGAGTGACTTATCTTATGAAAACCCCTGCTACCCACAGGTTACTGGACAAACAAGCCAAATCCATCTTTCTTTCTCCATTAGACCCAAAATGCAGTGATGCTGTTTTCATGGTTCACAGTTCACAAAAATTTACATCTGCTTCCTTTTAGAGAATATAAAAGTGGCTGTTACATAACAAGGAGTAGACTAGGAGAAATGTTGGTGCAATTTAAGCATTTGAAACTATAATTTAAAAACTTAAACCAAGTGCTCTGGGCTCACAATATCTACCCACTGGCTCACGGGTCAGTGAGTGGGTTTGGATGGGAGTGCTGGGAACAACAGGATGGAAAGCTCAGCAGAATGACTCATTGGTGACTTGATACTTCTTACTCTAGAAATTGATGATGGGTCAGTGCATTTCTTTGCTCCAGTGTCTGTGGGTACACAAGAGGCATCATCCACTCAGGATGTGTTATCAGTACAACACAATCCATAATTCTTTTATGTGAACATTTCCTTCTCAAAGCAAACCTTTTTCTACAGAGTGTAGATTGGGAAATGGCCATTGGCTCTGTTCTGTTTGAGTAACTCTATGGTTTTCCTCTTGCCAAAAAATGTTCAAACTACCTCACAGTTGCAATTGTCTCACACACTAGCAAAGTAGTGCTCAACATTCTCCAAGCAAGGCTTCAACAGTATGTGAACTGAGAACTTCCAAATGTCCAAGCTGTATTTTAAAAAGGCAGAGGAACCAGAGATCAAATTGCCAACAACTGTTGGATTATAGAAAAAACAAAAGAGTTCTAGAAAAAAATCTGCTTCATTGACTATTCTAAAGCCTTTGACTGTGTGGATTACAACAAACTGTGGCAAATTCTTCAAGAGATTGGGGATGCCAGACCACCTAACCTGCTTCCTGAGAAACCTATATGCAGGTCAAAAAAGCAGCAGTTAAAACCAAACATGGAACAATAGACTGGTTCCAAATTGGGAAAGGAGTATGTCAGGGCTGTATATTGTCACCCTGCTTATTTAACTTACATGCAGAGTACATCATGTGAAATGCTAGGCTGGATGAAGCACACGCTGGAATCAAAATTGCCAGGAGAAATACCAATAACCTTAGATAGGCAGATGACACCACCTTATGGCAGAAAGTGAAGAGGAACTAAAGAGCCTCTTGATGAAAATGAAAGAGGAGAGTGAAAATGTAGGCTTACTACTCAACATTCAAAAAACTAAGATCATGGCATCCAGTCCCATCACTTCATGGAAAATAGATGGAGAAACAATGGAAACAGTGACAGACTTTATTTTCTTGGGTTCCGAATACACTGCAGATGGTGACTTCAGCCAAGAAATTAAAGATGCTTGCTCCTTGGAAGAAAAGCTATGATCAACGGACAGCATATTAAAAATCAGAGACATTACTTTGCCAACAAATGTCCATCTAGTCAAAGCTATGGTTTTTCCAGTAGTCATGTATGGATGTGAGAATTGGACCATAAAGAAAGCTGAGCACTAAAGAACTGATGCTTTTGAACTGTGGTGTTGGAGAAGACTCTTGAGAGTCTCTTGGACTGCAAGGAGATCAAATCAGTCAATCCAAAAGGGAATCAGGCCTGAATATTCCTATGAATATTTGGAAGGACTGATGCTGAAGCTGAAACTCCAATACTTTGGCCACCTGATGCGAAGAGTAGACTCACTGGAAAAGACCCTGATGTTGAGAAAGATTGAAAGCAGAAGGAGAAGGGGATGGCAGAGGATGAGATGGTTGGATGGCATCATCAACTCAATGGATTTGCATTTGAGCAAGCTCCAGGAGATGGTGATGGACAGGGAAGCCTGGCATGCTGCAGTCCATGAGCACACAAAGAGATGGACACAACTTAGAGACTGAACAAGAGCAACATGGTGTTGAGTGAGCGCGATGGCAGTCAGGCTGTCCTTGAATCTAGTCCCTTGTCCTTGAGATGCTAAGATAGGCTCCCAATTGGCTCTTAGGCTGCTGCCCTCAGTCACTCAGGGAGGAGGAAGGGCAGTTGGTGTGATTGTTGCAAGAAGAACTTGTGCAAAGTTGTTCAATGGCTTGGTTGCCTAAGTCTGAATCCTAATCAGGCCACCAGCCACGTGGGTGGACTTGGGCTAGTTATTAATAAATGTAAATGACAGCGTTCTCATTTATAATAATTATCCCTACCTTATGAGATGCCATCACCATCATAACACCATCATGACCACCATCACATCATCAGCATCACCATCATTACCACCACCACCACCACCATCATCATATCACCATTATTATCACCGTCAACACCATCAACATCATCACCACCACCATCATCACCATCATCATCACCATCAACACCACCATCATCATCACTGTCCTCGCCACCATCCTTAACATTGGCATCACTATCATCATCACCACCATCATATATTATTATGACTTTCATGATGCATTTCCTGGCTTGGTAGTAGGCACAGAGAGGTTTAATCAATTATAACTCTCACAACTTAAATAAAGAATAGCTACTTGGGTAAATAATGAAAGAAATATTAGTACTAGTACTGACTATTATTAGGTGCTATTATGATTCTTATTTCACAGACAAGGAAGCTGAAGCACAGAAAGGAACTTGCCTAGCAACACAAAGTGGAGTCAGGATTCAAAGTCAGTAGATCTCAGTCAAGCTCTTAACCCTGGAAAGGTCCAAGTCCTGGAAGGAGGGTGGCTCTGTAGGGTGGCTGCAGGGGATAAGTTCGCTCCAGTGAGATATTTCAAGTAAATCACTCTGAGTTATTTCAACCACTGAAAGTCTATGATTTTATGGAAACTATTCAGGTAGCCAATTGCAAAACAGTGAATTGGATCAAATATTTTGAAACATGCTCATAGATTAATAAACAAAGAGTGGGATGCTCTGGGGAGACATATTTGACTATTAAAAAAGTCAGTTTTCAACACTGAAAAGGTATATGGGTGGCTGGGCCAAGTCCCCACCCATCTGAGTTGCTCATAAAGCAGGTCCTAGGATGCACACAAGACTATCAGCAATCACGTTTCTAATGCTTGTCTAAATGTTTCTCATTTGATTCTTCTCTTATTAGAGCCTTGGGAGATGTGACGAGCTGCAGCTCCCTTTAGGGCAGCAAACCCCAGGAAAAAGATAAAGCAATTCTCAGCTCTGATTCCAGATGAACCTCCTTCCCCTTCATTATAAAATACCTATTATCTCTCTTTATCTCCAAGCAAGCAGCATTATTTCAATTTAACAGTGTGTGAAAAATGCACCACAATATAATAAAAGGACCAAGGACACACTATTTAATGTCAGAATGACAGATGCTTCAATTAGGCAGACAGGACTATTTCTCCCCAAAATAGATAAAGATGAAACTTTTATAAGATTGTGCTGTTTGTGTTTATGGTACAGTACTATTACAAGCTTTCATTACAAAACAAATTAAAATAAAAACTCCTCTTTCAATGGAAGCCAAAGATTTACTAATAATTTTGCAGCTTAGAATCACAGTTTATCAAAGTTTCTGGTCTCCTCAAGTGGAAGGAGCAGTCTTGAGGGCTGGAGACATCATCCAGGTAAGAAATCTCATCTTGACATTTATAGATCCTTTCTCAAGAGTGCTAGGATGGTATGATTTGAAGCTATCATTTGGCTGAAGCTTCAGTCAATTCAGTCACTCAGTTGTGTCTGACTTTCTGCAACCCCATGGGCTGCAGCACATCAGACTTCCCTGTCCATCACCATCTCCTGGAGCTTGCTCAAACTCATGTCCATTGAGTCGGTGATGCCATCCAACCATATTATTCTTTGTCATCCCCTTATCCTCCTGCCTTCAATCTTTCCCAGCATCAGGGTCTTTTCCAATGAGTCCATTCTTCATATCAGGTGGCCAAAGTATTGGAGTTTCAGCTTCAACATCAGTCCTTCCAATGAATATTTAGGACTGATTTCCTATAGAATGACTGGTTTAATCTCCTTGCAGCCCAAGGGACTCTCAAGAGTCTTCTCCAACACCACAATTCAAAAACATTAATTCTTTGATACTCAGCCTTCTTAATGGTTCAACTCTCCCATCTGTACATGACTACTGGAAAAACCACAGCTCTGACTGATTAAACAGACTTTTGTTGGCAAAGTGATGTCTCTGCTTTTGAATATGCTGTCTAGGTTTGTCATAACTTTCCTTCCAAGAAGCAAGTGTCTTTTAATTTCATGGCTGTAGTTACTGTCTATAGTGATCTTGGAGCCCAAGAACATAAAATCTGTCACTGCTTCCACCTTTTCCTCTTCTATTTGCCATGAAGTGATGGGACCAGATGCCACTGTGTCTTTGGTGACCTCTGACTCATTACCACCATTTTCTTAACTGTCACCATCAAAAGTAAAACAGTAGTACCAGTGGCAGCCATGCTTTCTATTTCTAAAGATTTCGTTCCACTGACTCCTCTGTTCTTCATCTTAGGGTTTTCTGTTCTCCAAACATTGTGAGAGTACACTGCTTTTTATAATTGGAAAAATATATCAGCTGTGTGAAAACACTTGGAATTCTACAAACACAATGCCTGGTTCCAGGGAAATGGTGGCCTGAGATGACATAAGTGCTTCCTTCTAAAACATAAAGAAACTAATGAAATATTAACACCTGAAAAATGTACAGAGGAATTCAGCAGAATGAAAAGGAAGGGCTTGGATAAGAACATAACCCGGGAGAGTAAGCCTATGAATTGTAGATGTCCTCCATACAGCAGTGAGTCTGGAAAAGGGGGATGGCTGCTGGGGTCAAAAAGGGACAGACACTGGGGTCAGAGAGGGACAGACATCGTGGTCAGAGAGGGACAGATGCCAGGGTCAGAGCGGGATGGATACCAGGGTCAGAGGGGGCAGACACTGGGGTCAGAGAGGGGCAGACACTGGAGTCAGAGAGGGATGGACGCCGGGGTCTGAGAGGGATGGACATAAGGGTCAGAGAAGGACAGATGCCGGGGTCAGAGAAGGGCAGACAGGGTCAGAGAGGGAGAGATGGGGTCAGAGAGGGAGAGATGGGGTCAGAGAGGGGCGGACGCTGGGGTCAGAGAGGGATGGACACAGGAGTCCTGGGTTGTAATATTTGTGCAGAAAAGGGCATGAGGTCTTGGATCCAACTGCCTGGATGGTTGGGGCTCTGACCTTTGTTGAGAGCAAGACCACTGGGATGGGAGGTGGAGCTTAAATGGCCACAGGGAAAAGTGGAACTTGGCCCACACAGAGCTGGTGAGGCTGGCTGGAAAATTGAACCTCCAAGTCTGTTCCTCCAACGAATTTGGAGTCTAAACTTATATTGCTAACATGATCTTTCATACTTTTAAAAATATAAATTCATTTACTTTTTCATACTCTTCATGGGATTCTCATGGCAGGAATACTGGAGTGGTTTGCCATTCCCTCGTCCAGTGGACCATATTTTGTCAGAACTCTCCACTATGACTTGTCTGTCTTGGGTGGCCCTACACGGCATGGCTCATAGATCAAACCAGTCAATTCTAAAGGAAATCTACTCTTAATACTCACTGGAAGGACTGATGCTGAAGGACTCAATGGATATGAATTTGAGTGAACTCTGGGAGATAGTGAAGGACAGGGAAACCTGGCGGGCTGCAGTCCATGGGGTCGCAAAGAGTTGGACATGACTTAGCAACTGAACAACAATGATTACAACAACAAAGAATTTATTTACAGTAGAAATTATACATTGCAAGGAAAAATATGAGCCCTGGATTCTGGAAGTTTATGTCTAGAGTTTTGTCTTGGGCATTCGTTTCTGTCATGATTGGAAGGGCAGCCTCACTTGGGACTGCTTTTTCAGCTTGGCTTCCTCCAGGGCCTCCCCTGGACTCTGATGTAAGCTTAGCTTCATGGAAGGAAAGGGCCACCCTGGGTCCTGGTGCACAGCTTGGCACCTGACACCTGACACCTGCCCCAGGTGTTGGATGAGCGCCGTTGAGTGAGAGGATGAAGACGTTTCCACTTCTGAGACTCTGCCCCAAAGTTTAAACAGAAACTCACTATTATTGGGTGAAAATGACTTGAAGAAAGAAACACAGTGGAGAATATCTTCCATTCAGTTAGCGTTATAAAAGAATGAATCACTGTTTTAAGACATTTCAGTCTGTGATGTGAGTCAGCCCCTTTCTCCTATGTGTGTCTGCAGCATCCTGACATGGAAGGCGGGGCAATTCTCTTAAACAAAGGATCTTTAATAAAGAAGATTTATCATTCCTAAGGCTTCTGTTCCGACTGTTGGGCCCATGGTAGAGAGACAGAGAGATGGTTTGGGTTTCTAAAGCTCTCATGTCATACGAGATACAAAGAGATAATTAGAACATTGGGTGAGAAGATAATAGAGAAAGATGGGGAAAAGAAAGGTGGAGAAAGAGCCAGGAACAGGCAAAGTGCATATAGTCCTTGGTGTCATGAGAAAGAAAAGCTGAGGACCCTCACCTGCCTTCCTGCTGCACCTGGGTTCCCTGGTCTTGATAGGCGCAGAGAGAGAGGGTAGTGAGGGCTATAGGGGGTCAGTGGGAAGCCCTCCCCCACAGCCCCGGTCCTTTTCTGAGAAAGTGGTCAGTGCTACTGCATAGCATCGTCCCCCCCTCCACCACGACATCACACGCCAGACACGTTGTACTCTTCCTCATTCTACACCAATCAGCCACGTTGGCCGGCACCAAGTCCAAGTGGAGGCTGGGCCTCCTGGGGGAAGAGATGCTCAGGGGACACCAGGCCCACAGCCAGGAGCTGGGGGAGGAGCTGGACCCTGTGCTTAGGTAGGAGCTGCTGGCCAGGTACATGCCCAGCACCCTGTGGAGACTGAGCTAGATCTGCTGGGGGTGGTTCTGCCTCTGCCCTGGGGTCCTGTCTTCACTGAAGAAGTCCTCGCCTCGACCAGTGTGGTGAAAAGATGGACAAACTTTTTCAGTTCACCTGGTGTTAAAACTGGTAAAATTCTGGGCAAACTGGGACAAGCTGGTCTTTGTAGTGGTGGGCTGCTGAGGGCAAGGGCTCCAGATTTCAGCCTGTGGTCACATGAGATCAGAGGAAGGTGTTGGTGAAACCGAGCAGGACACTGTGGGCCTTCCTGGGCAGACCGCCTGCCCTTGTCCTCCACTGCCTCTTGCTTGCAGAAAATTTTAACTTCCTGGGTCTTCCCTGAGTTCTAAAGAGCAAATTCAATTGGAGAGGTGAGAAAATGAAAAAAAAAAAGTAAAATAGTCAAGCAAGACAAAATAATAATAGAACCATAAAACAAAGTCAAGGACCTTTAGTTCCTCCTCAAGGGCTATAGATAATATTCTGAGCCAAATCCTTGAGTTATGTCACAAATATTGGAACCTCCACCAGGTGGAGGAAGTTAACTGCATGCTAGATAGCATATTAAAAAGCAGCCTATTATACAGAGTGAAGTAAGCCAGAAGGAAAAACAAAAATACAGTATACTAATGCATATATATGGAATTTAGAAAGATGGTAATGAGAACCCTGTATGAGAGACAGCCAAAGAAATGCAGATGTATAGAACAGTCTTTTGGACTCTATGGGAGAGGGCAAGGGTAGGATGATATGAGAGAATGGCATTGAAACATGTTAATCATCATATGTGAAATCAATCGCCAGCCCAGGTCTGATGCTCAGGGCTGGTGCACTGGGATGACCCAGAGAGAGGGAATCGGGAGGGAGGTGGGAGGGGGGTTCTGGAAAGGGAACACATGTATATACATGGCAGATTCATGTCAATGTATGGCAAAACCAACACGATAATGTAAAGAAAATTAAAATAAATAAATTAAATTAAAAAACAAATAAATAAAAAGCAGAGACATCACTTTGTCGACAAAGGTCCATATAGTCAAAGCTATAGTTTTTCCAGGAGTCATGTACAGATGGGAGAGTTGGACCATAAAGAAGGCTGAGTCTTGAAGAATTAATGCTTTTGAATTGTGGTGCTGGAGAAGACTGTTGAGAGTCTCTTGGACAGCAAGGGGATCAAACCAGTCAATCCTAAAGGAAATCAACCCTAGATATTCATTGGAAGAACTGTTGCTGACACTGCAGCTCCAATACTTCGGCCACCTGATGTGAAGGACCAGCACATTGGAAAAGACTCTGATGCTGGGAAAGATTGAAGGCAACAGGAGAAGGGGGTGACAGAGAATGAGATTGTTGGATAGTATCACTGACTCCATGGACCTGAGTTTGAGAAAACTCCAGGAGATAGTGAAGGACAGGGAAGCCTGGAACGCTGCAGTCCATGGAGTTTCAAAGAGTTGGACATGACTGAGCAACTGAACAGCAACAACTCCCCACAAAGGCGGTACAGCACCATCCCTGGTATGATTTATTGATGTGGCTTGAATTTAAAAAGACAGAGATCACTTCAGGGGAAGGAGCAGGGAATTGGGAATCTGATTTGACCCCACATCTTCTACAGAGGATCGGGAACTTGCCTGAGGTCACTGAGCTAGAAAGAGGCAGGACCAGAACTTGATATCCCCCTTTGGCAGGGAAAGAGCCAGGATTTGCCCTTCGTAGTGCCCCAGGTTGGAGAGAATCAGATCAATAACCCATGTGGGGAGCTTGGGCCAGGGCTGCGGGGCTGAGCTCTTCTTAACTGGGCGTGCATTTGCCTGTGTTCAGGGTGAGGCCTGGGCCTGCTAACGCTGTCCTGGGATGCAGGGAAGAGCATCGCCTGGACCTGGTGCCACACTCCCATCCTTCCCCAGCACCCAGTGTCGCTCAAGCTGCTGGCCTTGTGAACCAAGGTGGGCAGCTGTTGATGGAGCCTGGGGACACGGGATCTGTTATCTTGGAAGGACTTCTCCCAGCAGCAGGTGTAGAGGGACATGTGTCTCCTGCAGCCACATCAGGCTCCCAATTTGCACAGAACACAGAGGAGGAGCCGGTACATGCAGATGACAAAACATGAAACCCAGTCCTCACAGAGCAGCCTGGCAGGGGGTGCAAAAATGATCCATGGTCCTGGTTGGGGGCGGGGGGCCCAGCCAGGTGAAGATCCAAACCGAGTTTTCACGCAGGGACGAGGCCCTTGGCTGAAGGCTGTCCTGAGTCTGGGGTCTGGCACTGGTGGCAGGTGGCTGGGTGACTTTCAAGGTGGAGCTGGTCACACTCAGCACTGCACACAGCCTGCATCCCACAACAGTGGTCAAGAGCGGGCCGTGGTCCTTGCCGAACGCACTTCCAGAACCCACACCTCTGCTGTGTCCCCTTAAGGACTGAGGGCGCCTGGCCTTAACAGCAGAGCGATGCCTCACAGGGCAGCCAGAAGGGTCCCAGGTCCTTCCTTGGAGCAGTTTTCCACTGTAGCCGGTGATGTAAACTGCAATTTCCCTGCAAAGATGTTGTTTAGAAGCGTTTCCAAACGTCTACGGCTTCTCTCATTAAACTATGTTTGCCTACGAATCCAAACTAACGGTATTCTATTTAATTTCCCACTCTCAAATAGCACGATGCTTAATGTAAACCAATTACTACAATTTTGCTTTCTAAGAAATCAGGAAATGTAATCAAGGAGATGCAATTTGTTTGCTTTTCATGAAATATGACAGTGTGGCAGTGACAGGAGGTGGTCTTCGGAGGGATTGGAACAAGGGTATGCATGTGTGTGTGTGTGATGCGAGTGGAGCCTTGTGTGTGTGTGTGTGTGTGTGTGTGTGTGATGCGAGTGGAGCCTTGTGTGTGTGTGTGTGTGTGTGTGTGTGTGTGTGTATGTGTGTGATGCGAGTGGGGCCTTGTGTGTGTGTGTGTGTGTGTGTGTGTGTGTGTGTGATGTAGGTGGAGCCATGTGTGTGCTGTGCCTGTGTGTGTTTGTGTGTGTGTGTGAGATGTGTGTCTCTGTGTGGGGTGTAAGTGTGCCTGAGTGTATGATGTGTGTGTTTACCCAGAAAGCCACACACAGGCCTGGGCCAGGAAAGGCCAGGGTGGGCGTGAAGGCTTACACAAACATAGAAGTATCAATATTAAATATTTTACAAAAGGCTGATCCAACAGCCCTTAACTGGGAAACCTGTGGGGCTTAAGGAAGGTGAGGGACCACAGAGGTGCTTCTGCATGGTTGTCGCCCCAAAAGGCTGCGTGGGCAGAATAATAGGCATTCTATTTTAAATTCTCTTTCTTATTTTAAATGATAATTATACTTCCAGGGAGAGAGGTAGATGCCTACCTGTAGCAGTGGCCTGAGAGCAGAGGACAAGCTGAGCTGAGCCTGCAGAAAAGAGGGGAAGGCTCCCTCCCTAGGAGGCCCCACAGGTCAGAGGAGCCCCAGACCCATCCTCTAACATAGCTGCCAGGGCCCTGGTGGGATTCAGTGATGAGACTGAAAAATGCCCTTCTCAGCAAAAATGCCCTTCTCAGTGTGGGGACTATTCTCCCCATACCTGGACTCTGATGTCAACAGTATTTTCGAGACACGTTGGCTCCTGTCCACGAGGTACAGTGATGGGGTCCTGAAAGAGCTTTGGAGATGCCCTATGACTCCCCCTGACTCCCCACCCAGAGCTCCTCTTAGGGCCAGGGTGATGGCGGCTAAGCAGTTCTCTCCTTGGTCCTCCAGCCTCAGCTCTGACCTGGGAGTGAATGCTCTCTGATCTCTTTCTTTTTCTTCCAAAATCCCTAGAGGCTTCCTATGCAGGCACCAGGAAAGGAGGCTTAGGAAACAGCCGAGCAGAGACAACCAGAAGGCTGGCTGTTCTCCCTACAACTGATTGGGTGAGGCCCACTCACATATGGAGGGTGATCTGCTCTCCTCAAAGTCACATAGTTACATGTTCATTTCATCTAAAGGTACTTTCACAGTCGACTGGTGTTTGCACAGACTGGACACCATGGCCTAGCCAATCTGATTGTAAAGTTACCCATCACAGCCCCCACAATCACAGGGTGATTAAATACAGGCTTTCCCCCAGACAGCCCAGACCCTCCAGGCGAGCCTCTTTTGGGCCAGGGATCCCCCTCCGCCCCTGCCCTGTGGTGTTTTGTCTGGATCCTGGGGGCTGGGGAACACTCCTAGGGCACCTCAGTTGAGTTCAGCCCTGGGCAGCTCCTGAGGCCCCACTGGCCTCCATGGTGAGCCCTCCGCTGAGGTCACATGTAACTGACAAGGGACTTCTGGGGAACAAACCAGGGAACTGGATTTCTGCCAGGAGCCATCTCGGAATGGCCTGCACTTTGTTTCCCGGCCTGCAAGATGGAATGATGCATCTGAGAGAGAGATGCTGTGGTAGGAGGCATGTCAGGGCCTTGGAAGGTCCTTGGGCTCTGGGTACTTGTCTGTCATCACCTTGTAGATCTGTCTGCCATGTCGTAGGGACAGAGGTGTGGTGGCGAGCTGTGGAGGAGGGATTGCTTCCCACCCCCACCTTCCAGAAGGCTGGAATGAGTGGGCTGCAGAGACGGCTGTGTGTCTCTGTCCACACCTGTATCTATCTATAATGTCTCTTTCCTAATCTGTACCTATATATGGGCATCCCTGGTAGCTCAGTGGTAAAGAATCTACCTGTCAATGCTGGAAACTTAGGTTTGATCTCTGAGTGTGGGGAAGACCCCCTGGACAAGGAAATGGCAACCCACTCCAGTATTCTAGCCTGAGAAATCCCATGGACAGAGGAGCCTGGTGTGAGGCAGTGCATGGGGTCACGAAAGAGTTGGACACGACTTAGGGACTAAACAGCAATGTCATACCTATATATGTCTTTATCTATATCTATTTTTTTCTCCCTACTATGCTGCGAAGCAGGCCCTAAATTATATATTCATATATATGTACAGGGTCACATAAGTATACGTCTTTCAGGTATGCTTGAGATAATGCTTAATGACAGTGAACTTCACTCTGATGGCAGAGTCTGGCTTGTTAACTTGGTTCTGGATTTTGCGGGTGGAGCTGCCGTCTGACTGACTGAGTCTCTGGGCAGCTCCAAGGAGTCTGAGGAGGGGCTGGTTAGAGAGATGGCTTGGTGAAGAAAACAGCATTACTCCCTCAGTGCTGCCTCTTAGTTCTGGACGCATGAGCTGCCTCCCAGCTTCTGGAAGAATCAGGGTGAGGATTGCGTCATGCAGGCACCACTGTCCCCCATTGCTATCTCTCTTTCTCCCCCACTCCACCCCTACCTGGGAGCCCTAGAGCCAGACCCTGCCATTGAAATGGGAGGGGAGTGACCCCAGAACATTAGCCCAGCAAAGAGCAGAGGCAGATGATCATGCTGACCGTCTCTACCCTTGAGCTGCTGGAAGGGGAATGGCACTACCGCCGGGGCTGGGGATGTTGAGACTGCCTGCAGAGCAGCCCCAGACCTTACTGATCTGAGCCAGAGTCCTGCCTTTGTGCTGATGGGGCTGTGCACTGGGGTTGCCTCAACTTCCTCTTCTGTAAACTGGGGATGATGACACCCAGCTGTGAGTTTCAAAGCCTTCAGCTCAGGAGCCAAGGTCAGTTGCCAATGTTGTCTCTCAGCCTCACTTTTCTCATCTGTCAGGTGGGCAGGACAACTCTGAGACCAGGCCATGCAGGAGGGGCATTGTACTACATACTTCAGAACTGATACTAATGATGAATAATTTTGTCCTCTCTTCAGCTCATCAGAGGGTGAATTTTCTAACTCTTAGAACTACTGGAAATGAACAGCTTCTTTAATGGGTGAAGACTCTGTCACTGGAGTGTCCAGGTAGAAGCTGGTTGAAGCGTGACAGGAGGGCAGCTGCCTTTTCACTTTCTGCCTAGCATCAGGGACATCACACTGGGGGCAGTTGAAGCTGCAGGGAATTACAGCGGAGGGGAGGCCCTGCCCTTGAGGCTGCCCCGTGAGGGCAGCTCTCCAGGTGCTGACCGTGGCCTGGGCTCCAGGCATCACCTTCAGGCCCAGCCTCTGACCTCATCCCTGGGCCCTGCTTTTCTACTAACTGTGTTACTAACAGGACAAATGAGCCAGGTTTGAGTTTTTTATTTTCCACCACATTTTGAAGCAGCATTATAATTTTCAAGGCTGAAAATATCATCTCCTCCAAAGGCAACCCAGAGACCCGGCCACTTCGCTCACAACCAGACCCAGAATTGTGGGCACCCAGGCAGGTGCCAGGGATACCTCCCCTCAGAGGTCCTATTTCTCTCCCTGCTCTGGGTCCAGTCGTCTGCTAAACCACAAGGAAAAGGCATCAGACATAAAAATAAAGAAACTAGAGGTGCTCTCATGGCTCCAGGACTGATGTCTGGAGATGCTGTGGGTGAAACAGGGGACCACTGGGACAGTGGGCAAGGGCTCCTCCATCACTTTCCTTGAAGCAAAAGACACAAAACTGTCCGTTTTCTTTTGCACTATTTCCCCCTCCTCACCTTCAGACGGCAGAGGGAGGGTGCATGGGGTGTGCAGACACACTCCTGAGTTTCTACAGAGAAGAGCAAAACATGAAGGGCTGTTACTTGTCTTCACAGAAAAGTAAATGGCTTTGGGGTCCTGACAGCCTCTGCTTCCCGCAGCCTTGCCTGGTGTCTCCTGGCATCTCTCAGGGCTTTTGCACCTTCCAGCACCCACTCCTCCTCCTCCCCACCCCACCCTGCCCCTCCTAGCCCTTCTAAGAAGCTGACACTAATGTCAGAGAATTTGAGCTCTGCCTCTATCCACCCACCATTTTTAGAAACATCACAGAACAACCAGGCTCCTGCCACACAGATTTAAACCTACACTGTCCCCCTCCTCCCACATGAACTGCCTCTTGCCAACGACTTTCTCTGAGAACTGCTGGAGGCCATGTAGCTACCCACCAGTCATGCCTACTTGGGGACCTCCAGGAACCAGAGATGGGATCTGTCCATGCTGTTCTTCTCAGATTTTTCTGCTTACCTGGCCCTCTCCAGGGCCCCCAGCTCCAGGAACCTCCCATCACTCTGAGGCTTTTTGGATCCCAGACTTCCTGCCCCAAACACACCGGGGATTCTCTGTCTCCAACAAGTTCCAAATACATTCACTTCTCTTCATCCTCATGACGCGTTCTCACTTAGCCGTTCCCCCCACTCCTCCATTCGCTGTTGTTCGGTCACCAAGTCGACCCTATGGACTTTCAGCATGCCAGACCTCCCTGTCCCTTGCCATCTCCTGGACTTTGCCCAAGTTCGTGTCCACTGAGTCAGTGATGCCTTGTCCATCAGTTCAGTTCAGTCTCTCAGTTGTGTCCGATACTTTGTGACCCCATAGGCTGCAGCACGCCAGGCCTCCCTGTCCATCACCAACTCCCAGAGTTTATTCAAACTCATGTTCATTGAGTTGGTGATGCCATCCAATTATCTCATCCCCTCTTGTCCCCTTCTCCTCCCACCTTCAGTCTTTCCCAGCATCAGGGTCTTTTCAAATGAATCAGCTCCTCGCATCAGGTGGCCAAAGTGTTGGAGTTTCAGCTTCAGCATCAGTCATTCCAATTTCCTTTAGAATAGACTGACTGGATCTCCTTGCAGTCCAAGGGACTCTCAAGAGTCTTCTCCAACACCATCTCAAGTTCGGCTCAGTTCAGTTCAGTAGCTCAGTCGTGTCTGACTCTTTGTCACTCATGGACTGCAGTATGCCAGGCCTCCCTGTCCATCACCAACTCCCAAAGTCTACCCAAACTCATGTCCATTGAGTTGGTGATGCCATCCAACCATCTTATCCTCTGTCATCCCCTTCTCCTCCTGCCCTCAATCTTTCCCAGCATCAAGGTCTTTTCCAATGAGTCAGATCTTGGCGTCAGGTGGCCAAAGTATTGGAGTTGCAGCTTCAGCATCATCTCAAGAGTTTTCTCCAACACCAATGCCTTGTCCATGACTCCTCCTCACCTCCTCCCAATCTCCTCCCATCCACTGTTATATTGAAGCCATAGGGAGCTTTCAAAAGGACACATTTAACTACGTCACGCCCCTGCCTAACTCCCTTCAGTGACCCCAGTGTCTGCAGGAACCAGTCATAAGCAACAGCGTGACTACAGCATCCTGCACCATCTGCCTGCAGACGGCCCTACAGACCCTGCGGGATAGATGGCCCAGCCCACCAGTTCCACCCCACAAGCCCCGCCCACCCACAGGGCTCGCCCAGTAAGACCCTGCTCATTAAGCCCCGCCCGGCGCCCCCCACCCCCTGCCCCACGTAGCCCCACCTCCCTTCGCTCTGGCCTCTCCAGCTTCAGAAGCCCAGCGCTTGATCTTCAGTGTCAGCACCAGGGACACCCTTGCAGCCCTCTTTCAGCTCTCTCCACCACGACTCCTGTCTGAAGACCTTGCGCCAGTCTGGGCCCCCTGAGCAGCCGCCTCCCTGACCCGAGTCCCTGAGATGCTGTCCTCTCAGTGCCCAGGACAAACCAGCTTTTATTCTTTGGCTCCCTGGGGTCCTGGCCCCACCCAGACGGTCTCCCAGCTCTGGTCTCATTCATCCTTGGCGCTGCAGCGCATCCCAGAGGGTACCTGAGCCCACCACCTCCCAGAGGTGCTTCAAGAGCTGCCCACACAGTTTGAAAATCCCCCGACCTGCTGAGGCCTGGGACTTCTCTCACTAGCACCCTCCACTTCTTTCTCTGGAACGTCCATTAACTTAGCTACATTTCCTGTGTCTAGAAACTTTTTTGAAAATTTGTTCCTGAGATGAAACCCAGACTCATTCTGTCACTACATTTCGTTGGAGAAAAGAACAAACAACCTTCCAGATGTCACGGTAACAGCCCCCACACCCTCCCTTCTTCTCACTGGAACTGCGAGGTCTCCCCGGCTGTTGTCTCGGTTACATTCATGTTCCTGACAAAAGGCGTGCTCTTCCTTCCCCGCCTCACCTTCTCTAGGCAAGGTCTCCAGATGGATGGAAGATGCTGCCCAGAGCCCCACCGCCTGCCAGGCCCCCGGGGCCAGAACATCAAGAACCACCGAGTTCCTGCAGGTGTCAATGTTTTATCTTTAATAAGTTTAAAGACAGATTAGCAGCAGGGTAAGGAAGAGTCAACAAAAGCCCGTGTTTTCCTGGAATTTCTGGTTGAATTATTCATGGCTGAGAACTCCTTCTGGGAGCAGATGGCCTGTTTCAGCACCGGGTCTGGAAGGGCTCCCCTTGGGATCCTCCTGGGACTTGGCCCCCGCTCTGTAGGGCATCTCCTGGAAGCCGGGGCACCCTCCCCCTATCACACTAGCATCATGGACACGTTGGTAAGTGCACTGGGAGCCAGGAACTGGGGGGACCTCGGGGCCCTGCAGGATGAGGAGTGGGTGCCGAGCTGGATAGCAGTAACTCCAGCCTTTCAGATTCGCAGGGTTGGGCCTGTTTGCAAATCAGGCCAGGCCTCCTTGGACTCTGTACCCCGATCTTCGTAGGGTGGTGACAGGTCACTGAGGGACCGCCAGGATGAGTGGTGCCAGCCCAGCGGGGGCAGCAGTGAAGGGGTAAGCAGAGAGCTCCGGGCATAGTGGAGTCTCAGGATTTCAGCTGTTGGCACTCTTGGATGGCCCCCTTCTCCCCTACTGTCTTGGCTTTCACCTCAGTGCTTTCTCTGTGCCAGAGGACCTTGCTGAGCTGACCGCAGCTCTGGGCCAATGCCCGCGCCCTCTTCACTAGCCCTGGAAAGCTCTACTTGCGTCTGCATGAGAGAGCCCCTCCCAGGGGATTACCTGGATAACCTGAGCCCTCACTGCCCTCGCTCAGCTCCAGGTTTTGGCAGAGGCTGTGTCTTCCCAGAGCTGGGCATTCTTTTGCCTAGAGGACAGGCACCCTGTGGACACACCCTGCCCCTCCCCCAGGCTTTCTGGAGTGCCCAATGTCAGTGGCCTGGTGGTACCCCCACTGCTCCCCTCCCCAGGCTCTGTCTACCCTTGCTGCTGCCCTGATGACCACTTCCCATGGCATCTGCCCAATTCAGCCTGACTGTACTGTTCTGGCCCCACCCTGGGTGCCCTCTAGTTCTAAGCCCTCTCCCCCTGCCCTCCTGGCTGTCTTCTGGGTGATGCCTGTCTTGGCTCAGCCGACACGTGGCCCTGCTTATTACCAATGCAGCCACGTCCGGCCCGTGCAGCCTTGCCTCGCCATAGCCACTCACCCCCTGGTCAAAGTTCTGCTCTCCTCCCGAGGTCCCAGACTCCCTGGTTCTGCCAGCCACTCCACCCCGATGGAAGGCCACCAGCCTCTGCCTCGCCTCTGTCTGCACATAAACCGCAGCCTTAGAATGAAGCAAGGTTGTCCTCAGCCTGCCAGCCACTAGAACAGTGGCACCACACCAGGGGCAGATATTTGGTGTTGTTCAAGGAACAGCTGGTGTCAAGGACACACTCGGTGGGCTCTACAGTCAAGTTCAATGAGGCAGGGTGGCAACAGGGTAAGGCCTGCTGAAGGTGGTATCTTCATCTTGGCTGCAGAAGCCTGCCTGGCTGGTCCCCAGGGCTGGAGGGCTGGAGGGCTGCGGGGCCTGCTCCACGTTTCCCTTTCCTGTTCTGAGACAAGTCCCTGTCCTTTTCCTCTGTCTACGACAGCGCCTCTGTTTTGCTGTCTTCCAAGCTCCTCTGCCCTCTCCTTGGTGCACAAGGCCCTTATTCTGCCTTCCCCGTGGATCTGCTGGGTTGCTGTGCGGGCTGCCCCCATTCTTTCCTCTGGGTCAGGAGACCTAGAGACCTCTGGATCCAGGCCTCAGCCCTGCCGCTATGGCTGTTTGCTGCTGCTCAGATGCTCAGTCGTGTCCGACTCTTTGTGACCCCGTGGGCTGTAGGCCGCCAGGCTCCTCTGTCCATGGGGATTCTCCCATTAAGAATACTGGAGTTGGTTGCTATGCCCTCCTTCAGGGGATCTTCATGACCCAGGGATGGAATCTGCTTCTCTTACATCTCCTGCATTGACAGGTGGGTTTTTTTTTTTTTACCACTAGCGCCACCTGGGAAGCCTCTCTGGCTGCTTGGATGTGGGCAGGTCACTTTCCAGAACTGTTGTTTCAGTGACGTCGAAACCTGGGCAAGGCTGCTTACTGTGCAGCCTTCAAGGTTACTGAGGCAGTGACTGCTGGTTATGGGGGATCCTGGTGGGGAGGGGGCCGAATAAGCACCTGAGGTGGACACTGCAGTGTTTCTCAGGGCCTCAGAAGATTGGTCCATACCTCCCAGGCCAGACGTGTGCCTGGCTGGCTCCTTTGTCGAGAAGCTGTTTCTTTGTATGCTACAATTCACGAATGAAAGTGGTTTCTTTATCACCCTTCCCAAGTATCATTTTGGTTTTTACCCTGGCTGGCTGGGTCTTTGTATTCATTTCCTGGGGCTACCACAGAACAAAATACTACAGAGTGGGTAGTTTAAGTGGCAGACATTTGTTTATTCGCTCACAGTTCTGGAGGCTGGATAGCCACGGTCAAGGCGTCAGCAGGGCTGACTTGCCAAGACCTCTCTCCTTGGCGTATCGATGGCGGTCTCCTCCCCCTGTCCCCACGTGGTCTTCGCTCTGTGAGCAGGCACTCATGGTATCTTTCTGTGGGTCCAAATTTCCTCTTCTGATAAGGACCCTAGTCAGGTTGGATTAAGGCTCACTGCGAAGACTTTGTTTAACCTTAATGACTGAGGACAAGATGGTTGAATGGCATCACCGACTCAGTGGACCTGAGTTTGAGCAAGCTCTGGGAGATAGTGAAGGACAGGGAAGCCTGGTATTCTGTGGTCCACGGGGTCACAAAGAATCGGACACATCTGAGTGGCTGAACAACAACCATCACCACCTCCTTGAAGACCCTATCTCCATATACAGTTACAAGCTGAAGCACTGGGAATTAGGACTTCAACATAGAAGTGGGAGGGGGCACAATTCAGCCCATAACTGTTCCCCTGAGCAAATCACTCCACCTCTCTAGACCTTGGGTTACTCATCAGTAAAATGGGAAGGCTGACAATGATGATGATGGTGGTGGTGATGACAGTGATGGTGAGGATGTGGGTGCTGATAATGGTGATGATGGTGATGACACCTGTCCGCTAGGGCTGTCGTTTGGATCCGATGAGTTAATGAATGTAAAGTGCAGTAGTCAACATCATATAAATCTTAGTTGTGATCATTTTTCTTACTATAATGAATTTTTTAAACACGTAATTACTGAAAATCCCTGTGAGCTGGCTTTTGGTTTGTCATAGACCTGAGAGTGAATCATCAAAGGGCCTGTTAGTGACAGACGCTGTGAGACATGGCGGATGTCAGCCTGACACCACAGTGGGAAAAGATTTAACGGCAGCCTCCAGACTGCACTTTCTATAATGAAGCCAGTGCATGTATGTTCACAGAGAATCTTACTTGTTTGAAAAAAGGCCCAATTATTGTCCTAAGTTAGGGAGGCAGAGAAGTGCATCATTTATTTCAGAATAGATTCCACCTACATAGGACAAAATTTGGAAACCAGAAAGCATGACAGGCAATTCACGGAGTGGGAGGTGTATACCCTTCTCTGTCTCAGTGTATTTCTGCATTTGTGCTTTAACCTATGAGCCCTGTGACCTTGGGGAACTTGTTTAACCTCTCTGAGCCTAAGTTTATTCATCAATAAGACTGAGATGATAGCAGCCTCGTATTAGTTTCCTGGGGCTCCTGTGACCAAGTACCACAGGCTTAAACCAACCGAAATTGATTCTCTCACAGTTCTGGAGAATAAAAGTCCAAAATCAAGGTGTCAGCCTGGTTGTGCTCACTCAGAAGCTTCCAAGGGAGGACCCTTTATTGCCTCTTTCAGCTTCTGGGGCCTCTTGGGTATTCCTTGGCTCCTGATAGCTCCATTTCAATCTCTGTCTCTGTGGTCACATGGCCATCTTGTCTCTGTGTGTGTCTCTCCTCTTTTTATGAGGACACAAGTTATGTTGGACTCGGGCACCGAATGACCTCGTCTTTAACTGGTTACACCAGCAATGACCCTGTTTCCAGATAAAGTCACATTCGCAGGTGCTGGAGGTTAGAGCTTCAGTATGTCTTTTGGAGTGGGAGGCACAGTTCAACCTTTGACAAGCCCTTACTTCCTGGGGCTGCTGCGTAGGCAAGTAAAGTTGGCAGATGCAAAGTCATAGTTTGTGTTCATAGTAAGTACTCAACAGGTTTTAGCCATATTCCTCCTCTTTATCATCATCACCATTATCATCCCCTTCATCACCATATCACTGTCATTATCATCATCACCATCATCACTATCACCATCACCACCATCATCACCATCATCATCAATGTTACCATCATTATCATCACTATCATCATCATCATCATCACCATCACAATAGTGAGGAAGGCTTTGGGAGAAGTAGAATGGGAAAATAGTACCGAAAAGAAGGTCCTTTGGCTCTTTACACTCAATATTAGCCACCTCCCACTGCCTCTGCATGTAGAACAAGAACTGTACCCTCCACTTCCCGTGAGTGTCAAGATAACCTCAGTGCAGTCAGAGAACCAAAATGCCTCTGTTGCTATACCCTGTTCACTTAACAAAATGATTGGACCACCTGCCATCTGAGTGGCATTTTATGGAGAGAAAAATAAATTATTACTGAGACACTGTGTTTTCATCCAAGGAACACATGTTCTCCTGAAGAGGCAGATATTTATCCACCCTCTCCAGGACAAGTAGCCACATGAGAAGAGCTTGCTAGAGACAGAAGCAGATTCTCTGGAATGTCAGAGGGCTGCACCCACTCAGCTCAGGGCAGTGTCCCACAAAGAAAGCAAAGGAAATCTGACATCCTCGAGGACTTTCTGACTCATCCATTCATTGTTTCGCTTGGGCTCACTTGTGCCAGTCGTGGGGCGTGGAGTGACAAAAGCAGTGGGAGTGCTGAGCAGTGGGCATGATGACACAGAACCGACAGCGACTGTCAGTGCAAATGGAGCTCCACCTGGGCTGGCCGGGGAGGCTGGGAAGGGTGTGAGTGAGTACAGGAGGAGAAGAGCAGAGGGTCCCAGGCACTGCACTTTTATAGGTCACAATCAACCAGGTGCATGGCCTGATCGCCCTTTCTAGCACTGTGGTCCTCAGGCCACATGCTGCCAACATGAATAAGGCAGGAAAATTCCTATCACACTTTTAAGTTCTTTCCATCAAAAGTGAACAATAATAGTCAAAGCTTTGGCAGTAATCAGATTGGTTAGAAAAACTCAGTTGTGGCTGTCCTTCAAATTACAGAAACTGTTAAGGTCACAGATAGGATTTCCTTAGGCTTAAGTTTTGTGTCATATTTTTTTCCTTAAAAGTTTTACTTACAGAGTAAATCCCCTCTGGGTGTAATTAGCCAAGTTGCTCCTGGTTCATCTGATGGGATTAAATGTTTGCTGTCTCCTCTGCAGAGAGTGCCTTCCCTGGCCATGGCTCCACTCCCAGGTGAGAGCTGCTGCTCAGCACACTGCCTCCTGTAAGAGTAGCGGGTGGCGAGGGGCTTTGGGGGCCAGGGAAGAGACGGGTCCAACAAGCCCAGTTATCATCTGCCGGTTCTGGAGCCACCATGACACCCTGAGACTAAAATGTCTGTGATCCTGGCTACCATGTAAGCTTAGAGAGTACAGGAAGGCATATACCACAAATTCCATACTCATGTGTAAAAACGCAAGACAAAACTGGAAGTCCCTGAGCTTTGGATAAGGGATCCATTTCAGCCTCTTCCTCTGTGTTCACGTGGCTGTCTTATCTTAGTGTCTCTCTCTCTTCTTATGAGGATGCCAGTCATGTTGGATTAGGGCTACCCAATGACCTCATCTTTAACTGCAATGATCCTGTTTCCCAACAAGGTCACATTCACAAGTGCTGGGGGTTAGAGCTTCAATATATCTTTGGTGGGGAGGAGGGTGTACAATGTTTAACAAGCCCTTACCTCCTGGGGCAAATGCAGAATCATAGTTTGTATTCATAGTAAGTCCTCAACAGGTTTTAGCCGTTACTGTGCCTCTTCCTCCTCATTATCATCATCATCATTATCATCATCAGCGTCATCATCATCACCATCAACAGCATCATCAAGGGTCAAATCTTTGATAACAGTTAATTTCACAAGCAAAGGACAGTCCCTGAATGACCAGGCAACACAGCAAAGGAGATGCTGTCACAAGAAGCACCGATCCTCAGGGAGCCCTGACTGTCAGCTGCTTTCCCTGCATGCCCAGCAAAGGTGTCTTGAGGGCACAGCTGCACACTGTTGTGTGTGTTTCTCAAGAGCAGAACCTGCCCATGGATCCATGCACAGGAGAGTCAGGAGCAACTTCTTGGAAAGGGTGCCAACTGTGTTTCCCTCATCCATTTTAAGCCTAAGTTCCAGCTGAAAGGCTCTGGGGAGGAGATGGCTTGGTGAAGATGATGTTTGTCTGCAAAGTGCTCTGAGCTCCTGGGGAGTACTGCAGCTACATGGATGCCAGGAGGCATCATTCTCTCCATCTTTGCTGGGGGTAGGGGGAGGCCCTAAGGGCTGCTTCTGTCCCTGGAGCTCTGGGGACTGTCCTGCATAATTAAGGGACCATCTCAGGAGGACTGAGCTAAAGGCCCTGTACTTCAAATTCCACACAAGCAGCTGGGAGAGGAGGCTGATGTTTGGGGGCTGAGAGTGAGTCTGTTCAACAATGCCCAGAGGTTATCCTGTTTCCGTGGGTCAGGAATTTGGTGCCCTCTACCTCCTGAGCCAGTGGCCTCTCTTCAGGCCAGCAGGTAGCAAACATCTGTGGGTGTGAATGACTATGTCTCTCCTTTGGGTTTGCCAGGACTGGTTTCTCCAAAAACTTGTCCAGACTTTGGAGATCGCTCTGTCCACTAAGTTAAATGTCTTTAATCTGGCTCATTTCTCAGCCGTTCATTTTCATCATGCAAAGGTCAGCTGTCACTGCACAAATGTTAGACTTAATTTGTTTTCCTGATGCACATCGTATCGGTGGTAATTTGGTCCATTTTTTAATCATTTGCCAACGGGGAACTGCAGGGGTCAGGGCGCTGATAACTGAGGTGGGGACCATGGTAACTCTCTGGAAACATGCCGAATGGCAGAGGGGCTTGATTCGAGGCAGTGAGCTTCAAGAACCTGTGCCTCTTAGTCCCTGCAGCTCTGTAGATCTGCAGTGGTGACAGCCTGGATTGGGAGCCAGGAATCTTGGGGTGGATCGAACTGCTGTTTTTTTTTCAGGCATCAGTTGTCCCATGTAAGGATATAACCAGCCTTCTCGGCTTCCTGTCCCTAGAGCAGGAGTTTGTGCTTTGGGAGCCATGCTTTCACTTTTCAAAGCAAAGAGCAGCTCAAGGAGGCAAACGGGACCCCTCAACCCCTTCTGACCCCTCCCAACCACCTCCTCCTCTGCTCCTCCTACCTGTCTCCATCTCTGCTCATCTATTGGAAGTTTCTGAGCTGAAGGCTGAGATGGAGGCTTTTAGACCTTTCAGCGAGCTTTTCTACCTGCCTGAACTGGTAGGCGATGATCTCTCTGGGAAAGACTGGGAAGCACACCTGGGAGTTGCATGGGAAATGAAATTACATTATGTTCTCTCAGGCCCTTAACTTCCACGGAGAAATAAATGCAGACAGAAGTCAGAGTTTATAGGTGCCACGTACCGAGTGTCCTGTTTCATCCATTCTCACATGATCACACATGGATGGGCTGGTGCAGGGCTGGACACCTGGGAGGGTTTCTGTTCTTTATCAGATGCTGACGTCTTTCCCTACACTACCCACCTGATGGCCCTGCAGCCCCTGAACTCAACTTGCCCCTGAGCTAAACTGAGTTAAACTCAAAGTTTAACTCGTCTCTCTGAACCAATACTTTGTTCTACCTCACCCCCACCCACAGGTCCCCAGGTCATCACTTGGACATGACTGGTCTGCACCCTCTTCCCACTGAGTCCACCCAGGTGCCCCCCCTCCACGCCCTGCCATGGCTCCTAGCCTACCTCTTCTTTCCATCTCTGCTCCTGTTGCCTTGGTGGATGGAGGTCATCTGTTTTTCTCACTGGATGGTGGAATACATCCTTTACCAGATATTGTTGAAGGTACCAACTCATTGGAAAAGGCCCTCAGGCTGGGAGAGATTGAAGGCAGGAGGAGAAGGGGATGACAGAGGATGAGATGGTTGGATGGCATCACCAACTCGATGGACATGAGTCTGAGCAAACTCCAAGAGATAGTGAAGGACAGAAGCTTGGCGTACTGCAGTCCATGGGGTTGCAAAGAGTCAGACCCAACTGAGCGACTGAACAGCAACAACAAGCAGAATGGGTGTCCTCAATGTAGGCCACCTTGGCATGTCGAATGTTTTGAGCTGAGACAACTGGGGAGAAGCAGACTCAGGAAAAGCCCCCTGTCCTCCCCACCATTTACCTGGGGAGACCTCCTTCTCTGGGCTTCTGTGAAAATGCAATCAGAGGATTTATTATGTTCCTGCCACACAATGGGAATGCAGTTATTATGGGTGGGACCTGTACCTTCCTTTCACCCTGCAAATGATTGAGCCTTGGAAATGTCATGGAGGGAACTGAAGGACTCCCACACACACCTCCTCCTCCTCTGATGAGCCTGCCTCCAGGAAATGCCCCCTCCTTGGTTTGGGACAGAGTGATCCCCTGCCATCCTCAGGCATACTAGCCAAGCTGTGCACCCAAAGTTCAGATCCCAGCTGTGTGATGAGCAGATGCCTTCCCTGGGGCCACTAACGGAGACCTAATTCCCTCGCTTTGTGTCCTTTTGGAGTTGAGTGGTTTTAGCTGCCTCTGTGCTTGTGCCAGGACCTGGGTACTCAGCAGCTGGTTGAATTCAGCTGAGTAAGAGGGTGATGCTCTTTTTTTAATTTTTATTTTGTTTTGGCCACAAAGCATGTGGAATCTTAGTTCTCTGACCAAGTATAGAACCCATGCCCCCTGCTTTGGCAGTGCAGTCTTAACCACTGGACTCCTAGGGAAGTCTCAGGAGGGTGATGCTCTTAAAGTTAAGAAATGGCCCTTCTCTTTCCTTTGATCATGGTCCTCTCTCCTGGGGAGTGTGAGGCCCCTCTGGAGTTTGTGGTCTCACATCGGATGAGGTATTAGCTTCAGGTATCCTGGCGGAACAGTGGAGTGTAGGAAAGTGAAATCAATAAAAGATGTCATCTCAAATGGACTGTAGTATTGCTGGAGGCGGCCAGTGATCCCACTCAGAGAGCTCATCTCGCTGACAAACTGAGAGTGAGACAACACAGCACCATTCAGAAGCGAGTCACTTGGCTGGCATCCTTCTTCCACTGGGTTCTCCATGGAACACCTGTGGAACAGATTTTGTTGTTGTTCAGTCACTAAGTCATGTCTGACTCTTTGTGACTGCAACATGCCAGGCTTTCCTGTCCTCCGCTATCTCCTGAAGTTTTTTCAGTAGAAATGAGTTTGTGGAATAGAAATGAATGCAAATAGGCAGGCGGGTGTGGCTGATAAAAAGACTCTTTTCCATGCACTGGGATGATGCAAAAATGGCTTTGATCTTTTCATGTCAGGGATTGAAAGCTTGTTAGGGAGCATCAGTCAGATGGCCGGTCAGCTGGGGGTGCCCGACCTCAGTTGCTCTGCCCCTTCTTCTAGACGCTGCCATGTTGGACAGCTCTCGGTGGGGTAGATGAGATCAGTATCAGGCACTTCTGTGCTGGGAAGTGTTTTTGACTTGAAGGGTGATGGATGTGTGTGTTGAGGCAGTCTGAACTCAGCTTGGGAAAGAATTTCCAGTCACAGAGTATTTCAGAGAGGAGTGAGTTTATTAACAGAGAACAGAGATGATGAGGGCTCTGCAAATGCAGTGGGCTGACCTCCTGACAGGCCAGAGAATGTGGGTTCGTAGACAATTTTTATAGCCTCAAGACAAAAAGAAATTCTTGCTGGAAGGTTGGCATTAGGTGATTGGTTAGGGCACTATAGGGTTCTACTGGGGTGAGCTTTTTTGCCTAATTTGAGATGAGGAAGCCTACAGGTGGTTATCAGGGGGCTTTTGGCAATGGTTACGCAGAGGTTCGGGCTTCCTAATTGGCTCAGGGGTAAAGAATCTACTTGCCAAGCAGGAGACCCAGATTTGATCCCTGGGTCAGGAAGATCCCCTCCAGAAGGACATGGCAATCCACTCCAGTATTCTTGCCTGGAGAATGCCAGGGACAGAGGAACCTGGCGGGCTACAGTTCATGGGGTCGCAAGAGTCAGACATGACTGAATGATGAAACCACCACTAAGAAGCTCAGTCAGCTTCGAAGGTGACCTTGGTTCTGGACTCTCTCTCTGTGGCCTTGGGGCAGGATCCACCGTGTGGGTGGGTCTCTGAGTGTGAGAAGTTAGCTGATGGCTTCTTTCCTGGGTCAGGCAGCTGCTGTTCATCCTCGCCTGGTCCAGAAACCTGTGCGCTCCAGAGAGTGGCCTCAGGACCAAGCCAGGAGGCCTTGCCTGGCTCTGGGGCTTTGGGGTGGGTGGTTTTGCGATTGTCCTGACATTCTAGCAGGAAGCTCTTGTGAGTCAGAAGAGAAGGACTTTTCCAAAAATAACCCATGTGTGTTTCTGGTTTGCAGTGTCTTGACACCACTAGCCTTTAATTAGCTGTGCTTTGCCATTGGGGACTTGGGGATGACCACTTTGCAGGCTGCAAGTGACGGCTTTGAGTCACCAGGAGCAGCAGTGAGTGCAGAATGAGAGTGTATGAGCTGGAAGGGACCCCGAGTCACCTCGTCCAAGACTGTCTGTCTTTCACAGATAATTTGCCTCAGCCCAGGGAGGGACAGCGCTGGCCAAGGCCAAGCAGGGGGCAGAGACAGACTCTTGAGCCCATCCAGGGCTCTGTCCTGAAGTGCCTGCTGCCCATCCTCGGAGGCAGAGGGGCATCACATGGGATCACCCACACCTGCTTTAGGTCCACAGAGAGTGATGGTCACCATTAGCTCTGATCGTGAAGGCTGATACCCCTGTGACCTTTCACTGGGGTGACCAGCTAGTAGGGCTTTGAAAGTGGAGTCACCTGAACCTACAACCTTTGTCAGGTACCTGTGCTTAGGTATGACGTGGCTTTAATTCTCATTTTTATTAATGGCTAATGGAGTTGACCTTCTTGTGCTAATTGGCAATTTGTGTATCCTCTTTAGAGACTCAAAGACTGCCTGTTTTCTAACTGGTATCTTTTCTTTGTTGAGTTGGGTTCTGTATGTACCAGGATAAAAGTCCCATATCAGATACAGCTTGTGCAAATATTTCCCCTGTTCTCTGGTTTGTCTTTTAATCCTCTTGATAGTGTGTCCTTTGAAATACAAATAGAAATGAGATCTAATTTACCTCGTTTTCTCTTTTGTCACTTGTGCTTTCGGTGTCGTATCTGAGCAGTTACTTCCTAACCCAAGTGGTGAGGTTTATTTCTATGTTTTCTTCTAAAAGAATGAGTGTTTTGGTCCTGACATTCAGGTCTTTGATCCAAGTTAATTTCTGTATTGTGACATGAGGTAGGGGGAAATTTTTATTGTGCATATGAACATCCAGTTACCCCAGCATTGTTTGTTGAAAAGATTACCCTTTCCCCATTGAATGGTGTTGGCACCTTTGTTGAAATCAATTGACCATCAGTGTAAAGGGTTATTTCTGGACTCTGGATTCTACTCCATTGATCTGTATGTCTATCTTTGTGCCTGTACCACATTGCCTTGATTAATGTAACTTTGTGGAAAGTTTTGAAGTTGGGGAGTGTCTGTCCTTCAACCTTTTTTTTTTCCTTATCAGTTGCAGGTTTGGTGCCAGACATCAGTCCATGCTGTACCGCAGAGCCCTCTGCTCAGACGGTTCGGAATGCAACTCTCAGGTAGAAGATACCCGACCGCTATCATCCTTGATGTCCTGGCCTGAGGGAACTGCTCTGACTTTCAGGATGTTCAGCACAGAGCTCAGAGGGGCAGGACCCCTCTTCCCACCCAGCCCTCTCCCTCATCCAGCCTCGTGGTCCTCTTTGTGGGTCAGGCCCTCTCTGGTGTGTGTTTATTTGGCACCAGGTGCTCCAGGCTGTGGTTGGTTGGCAGGGGCTGAGATGCCCACCTGGAAAACCCACCATTTTCATGAGGACCTTCCATGAGTGACAGCCTAGGGATGAAAGGGCCTGCAGACCGAAGTCACACATGTGGGTAAAGTGACCCATGTCAGAGACTCCTGCTGGGAGGCCCTGACAGGCAGAGGCCGTGGTTGCGAGTGAAGGGCAGAGGGGGTGAAGTGAGGTGAGCCCGTCAACTGCATCATGAGTGTCACAGGGCTGCTCCCCACCCGTCCTCCTTGGTTTTGTTCCAGACCATAAAAAAGACAAGTTCTCCCTAACTGGAAGCTTTCATGTCTCATCATACTTAGTCCTGGCTGGTCTGAACAAGGGATTTAATGAAAAGAAAAGGAAAAAGAAAGAGACAGAGAGAGAGGGGAAGAAAAACAAGTTGCAAAGCTCTCATTTCATTTGACTGTCAGCCATCTCCAAGAAAATAGTTGGCAAATGATCTCCGAGTTTCCCATAAATAATTGCAAAAGCACCAATCATTTCACGGGTGTCAAGAGGCCCAAGTTGTTTCTATTTGTAACTTCTCCTTTAAACAACCTCAAAATGTCACTCAGGTGTCAGAACTGCAAGCGATGGTCTTGAAGCAGGTGAAGGCTCCTCGGCACGGAACTGGCATCTCGGAGGAGAGCTCTGTGCTCTGGAGTGTTTGAGAAGGAGTTTCTGGGGACCTCGCTCTCCACCACCCCTGGGTCAAAGGGCGTGGCCCTTCCCCCTCTCCTCTGCAACCAGTGGTGTCAGCATCAGATAGAAGCCACACCACATACCTCCAGGCCCAAGTCTGTGTCGAGAGAAATGATCTCGCAAGAAGCGTGTCCAACTGGGCTTCCTAGAAAGGCGCTCACAGTCCAGAGTCACCCAGAGGGCACATCTTTCTGGGGGAACCTGCCCAGGAGAGTTTCTGTTGGGACACTATCTGGAGAAGCCACATGAGACCCTGTCCACATGGTGGATTTCTTTCTTTCTTTCCTTTTTTTTTTTTTACCACTTTTTCAAACATTTATTTTTCTTAGTTTCCTTCTTTCTTTCTTTTTTCATCCCTCCCTCCCTCCCTTGCTCTCTCCCCCTCACCCTCTCTTTCTTTCTTCCTTCTTTCCTTCCTTCCTTCCTTCTTTTCGTTTTTGCAGGGCCAAGCAAAGAGAGGGCTTCCCCGGTGGCTCAGTGGTAAAGAATCCATCTGCCAATTCAGGAGACACAGATTTGATCCCTGGTCCAGGAAGATCCCCTGGAGAAAGAAATGGCAAGCCCCTCCCCCCAGTATTCTTGCCTGAAAAGTCCCATGGACAGAGGAGCCACGTGGGCTACAGTCCATGGGGTCACAAAGAATTGAACACAACTTAGTGACTAAACACGAACAACAAGCAAAGAGATTGGGTGGCTCATGCTCAAAATTGATGGATTTTGGTAGATGTTCATCTCCACTGCTGTGTGACTGGGTTCCTTAGTCAGGACAGGCACGCTGATCTGGAGGGGTGTGGCTGTAGGCTTGTGGGGGGGCATCTTGCCCCCTCTTGTCTGCAAAAAGTCACTTTCACCTTATCAGCATCATCCAGATTTGCCTGCCTCTTCTGCTGCACCTGGAGGAGGCTTCTGAAAGCATCTTGAGCATCTAGGCATTTCTTTCTTTCTTTCTTTTTTTTTTTACTTCCTTCTTCTTTTGCTTCTCAAAACCTCTTTTCACTCCACTTGGTGCCCTTGTTCTCCTTTGGAAATGTACTTACCTTCAGTTTTTTTTAAAAAAAAACCTATGTATTTTTCTCCCATCCTTGAGGTCGTCTGTGGTTACATCTGTCAGTAAATCATAGTCATCATCACATCCCAGATCTTGGGTATATTCCCCTAATCAGTGGATTTATATGAAACTGCGGAGTAGCTTTGACCTAATGTTCCAAAGAAATCTCTGGGATATTACAGATAATCAGAAAGCATTTGTTATAATGGAGAACTCACCGCTTCTCGGAGAAATTTCACATGGGAACGTCAGCAGGAGCACTGGCAGCGCCGTGGCTGTTTCTGCCTTTTCCTCCCTGTATCTCTTCCCTTCTTCAAGTGTTTGGTGGCAGAGGAGTGGCAGAGGGGAGCAGAAGATGGTGGTGAAAAGGGGGCCCCAGAGAGCAGATGTTACTGAAATAATACCAGGAAACCAAGCCATAGGCAGGAAGTCTGTGAGCCCCTTCTGTTCCATCTAACAAATACATGCTGAGCATAGTTCAGCCTCACAAGCTGCATTTGTCTGTGCTGTTGCTCAGTTGTGTCCGACTCTTTGTGACCCCATGGACTGTAGCCCACCAGGTTCCTCTGTCCCTGGGAGTTTCCAGGCAAGAATACTGGAGTGGGTTGCCACATAAAACTAAGCAGGTGGCAGGCCTGGATGAAGCTCAGCCTTGGAATGTGAGGGAGGCTAGCCACTCAAGCTACTTAAAGAAGGGCCATGGATTGTGACCTCCCTAGGGAGCGCTGTTCAGCGAGAGTAGGTGGAATAAATGAACGAGTGGGGATTTGAAGAGCTCCCTCAGGGCCTGTTTTCTGGAGCTGTCATTCCTTGTTTGCTTATACAACCTAGCCCTGGCTCAGGAGCCTTCATGTGTCACTCACAGCTTATACACTAGCCTTCCTGCCCAGGCCTGTGGCCAGCTGTGGCCTTCGTGTTTTGGGTCTGTGGGTTTTTGTATTAGTTTTCATTGCACTGTAACAGATGGCCACACATTTAGCTATTTAAAATGCCACACTCATGTGTTATCTCTTAGCTTCTGTGGGTCAGGGGTTCAAGCACGGCTTAGCTGGGTCCTCTGCTAGGTGTTCCATGGGAGGCTGCCATCACCATGTTGGCTGGACTGTGTCTGAAGGATGAAGGATCTATCTGAAGGCTGGATGGAGGATGAATCTGTACCCAAGTTCCTCAGTCATTGTGAGAACGCATTTCCTGGTGATAGCATGTGTAAGGCCCTGGCTTCTTGCTGGCTGGGAGCTGGCGGCTGCCCTCAGGTCCTAGAGGCTGCCCATCATCCCTGGCCAGGGGTACAGTCTCCCAAAGGCAGAACCAGGAGGCTGGGGATCACTGAGGCCCACAGCCTCAGGTCCTCCAGGAGTCAGCTAGGCCTCTTCCTCATCAGTTAGCATCTGCGCTCTCTCACCTTCCATAACCTCTGTGTTACGTGGAAATGAGGAGGAGCTTCACGCTGTGAGATCAGGCGAGGGTCTGCCATGGAGATCTCAGAGTGGGGTCAGTCAGGCCCCTCCTCCAGACACTGAGCCTGACCCCGGCAGGTGAGGCCTGGGTCCTGGGGGAGGGGCATCCGTGTGGAGGAGACAGGTGACAGGCGAGGGGTGGGGTGCCAGTCCAAGTGGAGATGGTGCCATGAAGGAAACCAGTGAGGCAATGGGATGGAGACAGACCGGAGACATTGTTCCTTGGACAGAACCATTGGCTTCCCTGCAGGTGGCCCGGCAGCCCCAGAAGGCTGTGTTTGTGGGGCTGTTGTGAGTTGGCAGTACACATGTTCCTACCCTGCCCTCTGCACTTCTATCTTTCAGCCCCAGCAGCACAGAGAAAATGTAACAGAGAACAAACCTGTCTCCATGTGGGATCTATTCCTTTAGCTCTAACCCTTGTGCTCTATTAGTTGTCAACCAAAAGAATAATAATAATGATGACCACGATGATGATTACAATGCAAGAGGCTGCAAAGAAGAAAAAGTTTACTTGAGCATCTTAAGAATTGCAGTTGGGGAAACAGAGTTGGGAAAGCCGGAAAGAGCATTTCAAGGAAGAGAAAGAGTTAGGGGCTTATGCAGACAGAAGGTCATGACCGGTCCTGGTCAGAAAATATTTGTCTTCAAGGAGTCACACGCTGTCTCAGGGTGGGGGATCTGACAGGGAGGTGGACTGTCCCGAGTTTCTGGCAGATGTTCTGTATGGACCAGGTCAAGTCAGCAAGTCTGACTCCACTTGGGCTGAGTCCCTTTCAGGGGCTCCACCTGGAAGAGCCCTTTTAGCAACACTGACCCTGTTTTGATTTTCCATCCACAGAGTGAGTGTTCTGCCTTCTGCAAGCCTTGGTGGTGTGTCCCCAGGCCTCTCAGCCTTCCTCTGGTCATCTTTTGGTCTGAGGAGCCCCTTGACAGACTCACCTTCTTCTGAAGCCCATAGAAGCCTCCCCTCTCCTGTTTCCTGTGATGTTCCTGAACACTGTGGCACCACCTTTATTGTAGGTGATGGCACACAGGTCACGCAGGTGATGGTCCCCTGCTGAGCTGGACACTCCCTTGGGGGAGCGTAACCTTGCACATTTTTTTACACCCGTGGTGTGCAGCCTCCAGCCAGCCAGGCCCGCTGAGGAGGCTACAGGGCCATCCCCTTTCCCCACCCTTTTCTGAGCCTCACCCCTGCTTCTCTGTTGATCATCAGAGGAACAGCTTGGACTCTAACGTCTCCTGAGTTGGGGCCCTGCTGGAGGAAGCTCTTTGGGGAAACAGTTCTGTTCTCACATAGCCCTTCTTGTGGATTTTGGCATCATGTTGACTGTTTTAAAAATATATATTTATTTATTTATGTGGCTGCACTGAGTCTTCGTTGCAGCATGTGGGATCTTTAGTTGTAGTTTGCAAACTCTTAGTTGTGGCATGTGGGAGACAGAAGGTCATGACCGGTCCTGGTCAGAAAATATTTGTCTTCAAGGAGTCACACGCTGTCTTAGGGTGGGGAATCTGACAGGGAGGTGGACTGTCCCGAGTTTCTGGCAGATGTTCTGAATGAACCAGATCAAGTCAGCAAGTCTGACTCCACTTGGGCTGAGTCCGTTTTAGGGGCTGACCAGGGGTTGAACTTGGGCCCCCTGCATTGGGAGTGTAGAGTTTTGGCCCCTGGATCACCAGGGAAGTACCCCCCCACCACCCTGGCTATTTTTAATGCAAGATCCCACTGGGGCTGCAGTCGCCTGGGTGTGTCCCCAAGTGGATTTCTGCCTGATCATTTTGGAGGAGGTGGTTTTCCACGAATCTCCTGGCCACAGTGTCATTGCACCAGAGTAGCCTCAGTGCATACCTGTAAACACAGCTAAGTTGCCTTTTAAGCTGACTGCAGACACCCATCTGAGTCACACGTCTTTTATTGATTATTCTCCGTTTCAGCAATGTAGGGCTCTCTTTGTTTGCTTCCTGTGATTAAAGACAAGAATTGCCAGGAACTAAAGAAAGCTTTAGTGTTTGTTCCCTAAATCAGTGTTGTTGCTTCATATAAAACCAAAGCGTCCTGTAAACATTTTTATTTGCCAAGTTACGCCACCTCCTCTAGGGACACAGGCACCCCAGCACTTAGAAGTTGGCTTTCTCTCAAACTTGTTTGCAAGAAGTTTCTGGGGAAAACTTTTTAATAACAGGCCCACAGAACAAGATCCATTCAATTTTCTCCAATTATACATGGAAAGTAACTTTTGCCCACTCCGTAGTTTTTTTCATTGCCTCAGGTCTTTTGAGGGCTGGATTTAAATCAAAGCCTGTGAGAGGGAGAAGAAAAGCTTTGTGATCTCTTTGCTGAGGCTGTCTTACAACAAATTAGAAAGAAATGAAACATTCCCACACTAGTCAAGTGCCTTTATTGGGTCTTCTACACTAGCAATTACATTTTTATATTTCATATTGCAGGAGTGTGTGAACCATCTTCCAGAGCTGAATCGGAGGGTTTGGTTTGTTTGCTTTTGATGGAGACTTGAGTTGGGATCTGATGCAGGTCCTAGAAAAAGCTGGAACCAACTCCTAGTCTGGTAACTATAGGCAGGTGGCTAAGGACCAGGCAAGGAAAATGAAGCACCTCAGGGGCAGAATTTGAGGAGATGCTTCTCATGTCTGAGCAGGTGTTGGTCCTGCATGTACATGACCCTGGGAGAAGGAGGCCTCCTGCCTCACCCTGTCCTGCCCTGACATCACTCTAACTGATTGACCACTGGTCCACCTGCCAAATATTTACTCATCTTATTCGTGGAAAGAGTTCCTGGGTTATTCGATGGGTTTGTGAATTCAAGCCAATTCAAGCTGATCTGATTTTCCATAGCCTCACCGGATACAATGTGCAACATTTTTGGCATCAGGAATGAGTTTCCTAAAGGACAATTTTTCCATGATGTGGACTGGGAGGAAGGTTTTGGGGTGATTCAAGCACATTACACTTATTGTGAACTTTATATCCATTATTATTGCATCAGCTCCACCTCAGATCATCAGGCATCAAATCCTGGAGGTTAGGGACCCCTGCTACAAGTCCTTGGATGAGATTGAAAACAACTCTTCCATCCATGTTACTGGTTGAATCATGTTCCTCCCAAATTGGTTTGTTGAAGGCCTAACCACCAGAAAAGAAAACCTTCCTCAGGGATCAGTGCAAAGAAATAAAGGAAAACAACAGAATGGGAAAAACTAGAGATCTCTTCAAGAAAATTAGAGATACCAAGGGAACATTTCATGCAAAGATGGACTCAATAAAGGACAGAAATGTTATGGACCTAACAGAAGCAGAAGATATTAAGAAGAGGTGGCAAGAATACACAGAAGAACTGTACAGAAATAATTTTCACAACCCAGAGAATCACCATGGTGTGATCACTCACCTAGAGCCAGACATCCTGGAATGCAAAGTCAAGGGGGCCTTAGGAAGCATCACTGTGAACAAAGCTAGTGGAGGTGATGGAATTCCAGTTGAGCTATTTCAAATCCTAAAAGATGATGCTGTGAAAGTGCTGCACTCAATCTGCCAGCATATTTGGAAAACTCAGCAGTGGCCGCAGGACAGGAGAAGGTCATTTTTCATTCCAATCCCAAAGAAAGGCAATGCCAAAGAATGCTCAGACTACTGCACAATTGCACTCATCTCACATGCTAGTAAAGGAATGCTCAGAGGTCTCCAAGCCAGGCTTCAGCAATATGTGAACCGTGAACTTCCAGATGTTTAAGCTGGTTTTAGAAAAGGCAGAGGAACCAGAGATCAAATTGCCAACATCTGCTGGATCATCAAAAAGCAGGAGAGTTCTAGGAAAACATCTATTTCTGCTTCATTGACTATGCCAGAGCCTTCGACTGTGTGGATCACAATAAACTGTGGGAAATTCTTCAAGAGATGGGAATACCAGACCCCCTGACCTGCCTCCTGATAAACCTGTATGCAGATCAAAAAGCAATAGTTAGAATTGGACATGGAACAACAGACTGGTTCCAAATTAGGAAAGGAGTACAGCAAGGCTGTGTATTGTCACTCTGCTTAATTAACTTATATGCAGAGAACATCATGCGAAATACTGGGCTGGATGAAGCACAAGCTGGAATCAAGATTGTTGGGAGAAATATCAATAACTTCAGATATACAGATGACACCACCCTTATGGCAGAAAGTGAAGAGGAACTAAACAACCTCTTGATGAAGGTAAAAGAGGAGAGTGAAAAAGCTGGCTTAGAACTCAACTTTCAAAAAAAGAAAACCATGGCATCTGATCCCATTACTTCATGGAAAATAGATGGGGAAATGATGGAAACAGTGACAGACATTATTTTCTTTCTTTTTTTTTTTCAGTGCTCAGCTTTCTTTCTTTCTTTTTTTTTTTATTGTTTTTGCCATACAATGTCATGATATCACCATGGGTTTACATATGCTTCCCCTCCAGAACTCCCCTCCGTCCTCCCTCCCCCCCGGGAAATCTCGCTGCACCAGCCCCGAGCATCAATCCTGGGCTGGCGATTGATTAGACATATGATAATTAACTTGTTTCAATGTCCTTCTCCCATATCATCCCACCCTTACCCTCATCCACAAAGTCCACGAGTCTATTCTATACATCTGCGTTCCTTTTGCTGTCTCGCATGCTGGGTTCTCGTTACCGTCTTTCTAAATTCCATATATATGTGTTAATATACTGTATTGTTGTTTTTGCTTCTGGCTTACTTCACTCTGGATAATGGGCTCCAGTTTCGTCCATCTGAGTAGAATTGCTTCAAATGAATTTTTTTTTAATGCTGAGTAATATTCCATTGTGTATATGTACCACAGCTTTCTTATCCATTCGTCAGTTGATGGGCATCTAGGTTGCTTCCATGTCCTGGCTATTGTAAACAATGCAGCGATGAACAATGGGGTACACGTGGCTCTTTCAATTCTGGTTTCCTCGGTGTATATGCCCAGCAGTGGGATTGCTGGGTCATATGGCAGGACTATTTGCAGCTTTTTAAGGAACCTCCACACTGTTTTCCATAGTGGCTGTACTAGTTTACATTCCCACCAACAGTGTAAGAGGGTTCCCTTTTCTCCACATCCTCTCCAGCATTTATTGCTTGTAGACTTTTGGATGGCAGCCATTCTGACTGGTGTAAAGTGGTACCTCATTGTGGTTTTGATTTGCATTTCTCTGATAATGAGTGATGTTGAACATCTTTTCATGTGTTTGTTAGCCATTTTTATATCTTCTTTGGAGAAATGTCTGTTAAGTTCTTTGGCCCACTTTTTAATTGGGTTGTTTATTTTTCTAGAATGGAGCTGCAGGAGTTGCTTGTATATTTTTGAGATTAATTGTTTGTCCGTTGCTTCATTGGCTATTATTTTCTCCCATTCTGAAGGCTGTCTTTTCACCTTGCTTATAGTTTCCTTTGTTGTGCAAAAGCTTTTAATTTTAATTAGGTCCCATTTGTTTATTCGTGTTTTTATTTCCAATATACTGGGAGGTGGGTCATGGAGTATCCTGCTTTGGGTTATGGTAGAGAGTGTTTTGCCTATGTTATCCTCTAGGAGTTTTATAGTTTCTGGTCTTATGCTTAAATCTTTGATCCATTTTGAGTTTATCTTTGTGTATGGTGTTAGAAAGTGATCTAGTTTCATTCTTTTACAAGTGGCTGTCCAGTTTTCCCAGCACCACTTGTTAAAGAGGTTGGACAGACAGTATTTTCTTGGGCTTCAAAATCACTGCAGATGGTGACTGCTGCCATGAAATTAAAAGACGCTTACTCCTTGGAAGAAAAGTTATGACCAATCTAAACAGCATATTAAAAAGGAGAGACATTGCTTTTCTGACAAAGGTCCTTATAGTCAAAGCTATGGTTTTTCCAGTAGTCTTGTATGGATGTGAGAGTTGGACCATGATGATGGCCAAAGAATTTATGTTTTTGAACTGTGGTGTTGGAGAAGATTCTTGAGAGTCCCTTGGACTGCAAGGAGATCAAACCAGTCAATCCTAAAGGAAATCAGTCCTGAGTATTCAGGAAGGATCCTTCCCATTGAAAGGATTGATGCTGAAGCTCCAATACTTTGGCCACCTGATGTGGAGAGCTGACTCATTGTAAAAGACCCTGATGCTGGTAAAGATGAAGGCAAGAGGGGAAGGGGACGACAGAGGATGAGGTGGTTGGATGGCATCACCGACTTGGTGGATGTAAGTTTGAGCATGCTCTGGGAGATGGTGAAGGACAGGGAAGCTTGATGTGCTGCAGTCCATGGGGTCGTAAAGAGTCAGACATGATTGAGTGACTGAACAACAACAATAATTAGGAATGTTGAGCATCTCTTCATGGGGCCTTTCAGCCATCTATATGACTTCTTTGGAGAAATGTCTATTAGGTTTTCTGCCAATTTTTGGATTTTTTTTTTATACTGAGCTGCATAAGCTCTTTATATATTCTAGGAGTTTAATCCCTTGTCAGTTTCGTCATTTGCAAATATTTTCTCCCTTTTTGAGGGTTGCCTTTTCGTTTTGTTTATGATTTCCTTTGTTGTGCAATAGTTTTTATGTTTAATTTGGTCCCATTTTTTAATTTTTGTTTTTTTTTAATTTTTAATTTTTTTAAATTGCTTTTTCCATACAATGCCATGATATCACCATAATTTTTGTTTTTATTATTTATCAGAGAAAAGATCTTAAAGGCAGGCTGAGGGAGAGGGTCTTAGGGTATGCGATTAGTTTGTGGATACTATTTCGATTGGTGGGTGGTGAGGTAATGGGGACTCAACACCATCTACCTTCTGGTTACAACCTGTCTGGGGTCTACTTGGTTGTGGGCAGCATGCAGTTAACTTCTTTCACGTGGTGGGGGTTTCAATATCTGCGAAACAGCTCAAAGGCCATGGCTCAGAATATTATCTAGAGCCCTTGAGGAAGAACTAAAAGTCCTTGACTTTTGCTGAGTGGCTAAAGCATTATTATTTTGTCTTGCTTGACTGTTTTCCATTCTTTCTGCATTTTTTTTCACCTCTAGGATTAAATCTGCTCTTTGAACTCGGGGAAAGACTAGGAGGCTAAAGTTTTTCTATAAACTTGAGATAGAGGTCCTGCTTGGTTTCAACCTTATTTGGAAATAGGGTCATTGCAGATGTAATTAGTTGAATGAGGTCCTACTGGAGAAGGGTGAGCCGTAATGACAGGCTTGGCACAGCTCCCTGGCACCTTCAGAGGGAGCATGGCTGTTCGACACCTTGATTCTGTACTTCTTGAGACAATGAATTTCTTTCTATCTTTCTATTTGTTTCTTTATTTGGCTGCTTCGGGTCTTAGTTGTGGCACATGAGCTTAGTTGGTCTGTGGTATGTGGTATGTGGGCTGAGCCCACATCCCCTGCATTGCAAGGCAGATTATTAACCAGTGGACCACCAGAGGAGTCCCACAGTGAATTTCTAATGTTTCAATGGACCACCAGGGGAGTCCCACAGTGAATTTCTAATGTTTCAATGACCCCATTTGTAGCCCTTTGTTACAACAGCCCTGGAGAAGGAACACGACCTATTAATCCAGAGGCATTTCTGTGCTTCCACCTTGTCCTTCCTGCAGCGTCTCTTTTTAATGGGTTACAGCTATGCTATTTTATTTACTCTCTTTCAATTGTACCTGCTTTAGCATCACTGAGGTTTCTATTCAAGCCTGTCTTTTCAGGACAAGTGAGACTGCTGCTTGGCTCAGAGCAGGGCGGACAGTCCAGTTGGAAAGTATTTCTTGGGGTCCCTTTGCAGCCGTTCCAGCCTGAGTCCACAGGTCATGACTGGCCTCTTATCCTTCAGAGGTAAAAGAGTTTAATCTTCTCGGCCAGTTGCTGGATATTTTTCTCCTGAAGGATGATTGTTTGGAAATGCCACATCAAAGGCAAGACACCACACAGAGGAGCCGTAGCCTTGTGCTAATTAATTACGACCTAGGGTATTTGCGGAAAGCTTGTGTCGGGGAGAATTCTCTATGCCGTGGCTGGGTTTATGGTGCTCAGAAAGCATAACATGAACACCCAGCAGTGGAAACACCATGCATTTGCATATTTCTCAGGATGTGACCACATAATACAGGAAACCTAGATGCTGATGAATGCCATTTAAAGTTCACGCCTGCGTGTGTTGCTCTCTTGTACTTTAAACTGAAAATGGTGCATGGATATGTACGGTGGGGACCAGAATCCACAGAAACTGCTTTGCGTTCTGGTCAGCTTCACTCAGGGGGCTCACACAGCTGGGCAGACTGCTTTCTGTGCTGTTACTCCAGACCCTTGAGCCATAGTGAGGACTCAGGGGGTGGAGTGTCTGTGTCTCTGTATAACACAGCCCCACAGTCTGCACCTGGCCTCGGGGTGGGCGACTGTGTCTCTGGATCTGGTTAAATCGCACCTGAGATGCGCATGTGAACATACCAGGGGTTCTTTTGTGCTGAGACCGTTGACCTCAGGTCTCACACTGGAAGCTGACCTCAGGATGCCTTTCAGAGTTTTAGATTTCATTTTTAAATTTTTATTTTATGTGGGAATATAGTTGATTTATGAGACTTCCCTGGTAGTCAGCTGGTAAATAATCCACCTGTAATGCAGGAGACCCTGGTTCGATTGCTAGGTTGGGAAGATCCCCTGGAGGAGGGCATGGCAATCCACTCCAGTATTCTTGCCTGGAGAATTCCTGTGGACAGAGGAGCCTGGTGGGCTGCAGTCCATGAGGTCGCAAAGAGTCGGACACGACTGAGAGACTAAGCACAGCACAGCCTAGTTGATTTGCAATGATGTGTTAGTTTCTGGTCAATAGCAAAGCGATTTGGTTACACATATACATCTATCTATTCTTTTTCAGATTCTTTTTCTCTTATAGATTATTGGAGAAGACTCTTGAGAGTCCCTTGTACAGCATGGAGATCAAACCAGTCCATCCTAAAGGAAATCAACCCTGAATAGTCATTGGAAGGACTGATGCTGAGGCTGAAGCTGCAATACTTCAGCCACCTGATGGGAAGAGCTGACTCATTAGAAAAGACGCTGATGCTGGGAAAGGTTGAAGGCAGGAGGCAAAGGGACAACAGAGGATGAGATGGTTGGATGGCATCACCAACTCAATGAATATGAGTTTGAGCAAACTCTGGGAGATAGTGAAGGACAAGGAAGCCTGGTGTGCTGCAGTTCATGGGGTCACATGACTAGGACATGGTAGGACACGACTGAGCAACTGAATAACAACAATGACCACATTTTAACTGATTCCATCCAAAAGAATACTATTTCCTTCTAAGGTTACATCCTGAGGGTGAGGATGTAGCACATTTTTTTGGGGGGGGTCTTGATCCTACCTGTAACAGTCACCTTGGACAAGTTACTCAACCTCTCTAGCCCCTAATTTTTTCCGTAAGATAGGTACAGTGGCAGCACCTGCCTAAAGGCTGTTCTGAGGATGAAAAGAGTAGATCGATGCACATTTCAGGTAGTGATGCTCTGTAAGGGTTCAGACATGTCACACCTGGAGTCCTGGGACCCTCGGTGTCAAGGGCAGTGAGCCGGGGACTGTGTCACATTCATGTCAAGGTTGTGAAAAGGGCAGAGGGCACAGGGATGTGGAAGGTAACATGTTCTCAGGATGGTCCAAGGCATTGTTTATTCCTCCATATCATTGATGAGCAAGATGTGGGGAAATGTGCTGATATTTTCAATCTGTGCATTTTGTGTACATGTGGATTATTTCCCAACATGTGGAGTCAGTGAAAGAGAATAAAAAATGCAACTTTCCTCAGAGGTTAAAAGATTGAGAATCCTGCCTTGGAGTCTTCCACACTGAATCATTTAACGATCCTACAAACCACCCGGAGGGGCTGTGGGTGGATGTCCTCCAAGGAGATCGGGGGTCAGCTGCTGTCCTTGTCTGCACAGCCTGTGACAATCCCAAAGATGAATTGGGTCTTGCCGGCTCCGGCTTCACCTGAGAACGACACTCATCAAGGTGCCCTTGCGAGGGATGCCCAAGGATTTGTTTATTCTGCAGATAACAAAGGACACAGACGTCTGTGTTTTTCAGGATATGCCAACATGTTAGCAAAAGGCATTAACGTTCCCTTCTTATCTCCCTTATACCTTTAGTTCTATTTTCCTAATTCGTTGTTGCTGTTGCTGCAGAGGAAGCCATGCACGTGCCCGACCTGTGATGTGAGCTCCTGTCCAAGTCAGGCCATCGGGAACGCGGCTGTCAGCTGTTTGTACCGGTCACCACAATCTGATTCTTTTCTATTTCCTCCTGCTGGGGAGGTTTCGCTTCCTGGCCTCTGTAATTTGGGAGTGGCCATGTGACTTTCTCTGACAAAGGAAACATGAGTGGAGGTGATGGTTTGGGGAGACGTGTTTAGTAGCTGGTTCCCAAATGCCAGCCCTCCCTTCCCACCAAGGCGATCTGGACAGTGTCTCTGGATACGTGTATTACTGCATCAGCCCGGAAGGACAGCGGCCCCAGAGAGGTGCAGCTGACTGTGCAGGAGAAACAAACCTGTGCTACACTGATGACATTTCGGGTTGGTGGTTATTGCAGATATTGTGGCTTATCTGGATGAAGGCACTGATTTCGTATATTTTCCAGAAAAGGCATATAAGCCAAAAGACGCAAGAATATAGGGAACCTGGAGTCTAGTTCTGATTGCAGGAAGTGAGTGTAACCACCTAAACTTTGGACCTTACTGGGTAAAAGAGACTTTGCAGATAGGATTAAATGAAAGATCTTGAGGTGAAGGGATTATACTGGATTATCAGGGTGGCCCAATACCACTGCAACTGTCCTTGTAAGAGAGAGGCAGGAGCATCAGAGTCCAAGGAGAAGTAACAACAGAAGCAGAGTTTGGACAGATGTATGTTGAAGAAGGAGGTGGGGCCACAAACCAAGGTATACAGGTGACCTTTAGAATCTAGAATAGGGTCTTTTAAAAAAAAATTAATTGAAGTATAATTGATTTACAACATTATGTTAATTTCTGCTGTACAGCGAAGTGACTCAGTTGTATATACATATATTCTTCTTTGTTGTTAGCTATGTTTGTGTACAGTTTGGTGTCAGTAAGTCTTCACCCTGTTGTATAACCATTACCAACAACCATCTCTAGAACCTGCAAAACTGAAGCTCAGTTCCCTGTTAAAAATTATTTTAAGCACACCTATGGGTATAGAGAGCAGATTTTAACAACAGGCACCACTATTTAGCAGGCAGTACCTATGCTTGAAAGAAAGGGAGAGTGAAAGTCGTTCAGTCATGTCTGACACTTGGCAATCCCATGGACTGTGCAGTCCAAGGAATTCTCCAGGCAAGAATACTGGAATGGGTAGCCTTTCCCTTCTCCAGCGGACCTTCCCAACCCAGGAATTGAACTGGGGACCTATGCTTACCAATTAATTATTGGAAAGTATTTAGTTAGAATCTATGCTTATCAACTGATTATTGTGCCTTTTGATTTTGCATACATTAAATATAAAAGGTTTTGGGGTGTCTGAACATTTAACAAAATGACATCCTATATCACCTGAAACAATTTTAAACTCAATATCAAGTTTTTAAAGATTTTTCCATGTTACATCTCAGGTCTTGTTCATTTATTTCAGCTACTGCAAAGCACATCGTTTTATAAAAATTTCACAATTTATCTATGTTTGCTACTCTGAGGAGTGGGAAAAATCTTGTGTTTAGATGTTTTTCCTGATTATCAGTGAGGTTCAGCATGTACATCAACTGAGATGCTCATATGTGCTTTCTTCTTTATGTGCGACAATGCTGTATTAAGGATTTTTTTGGATGTTGAAACATTCTTATCTCCAGGGATATCCTTGTCATGAAACACAATATTTTAAAAATGATACATGACACTTGATCAGCTAATGTATTTAAAAAATATTTTATGTATATATTTATGCATGAAATTGATCTGTTGTTTTATCATATTTGCCAGCTTTGCCATCAATTTTATACCAGTCTTATATAGTGAATTGTGTAGTTTTCCCTACTTTTAAGTCTCTGAAAATTTTTCTTCTTATTTTTCAAATCTCAGCATAATTCATTCTTTAGTTTATTAAAAAATTGCTGACAAACCACCTCTTCTTGGTGCCTTTTGAGGGAAGAAAAGAGACTTCTGATAATTGGTTTGTTTCTTTAATAGACATTGACTTACACAGATATTTTTTTATCAGTCTTTTGTCAGTTTTCTTAATTTTTCTATTGTAAATTATCTAGGTTTTCAAAGTTATTGGAAAATCAATGACACTTAAAAGACAGTAAGAGAAAATATTTCTATGATCTCAGGGTAGGGAAGAATTATTTAAACAAGGTATAAAAATTAACGGTAGCTATAAAGGAGAATATTGATCAATGTGACCATGTTAAAATTCAGAATGCCTGTTCAACAGAGGATGCTTTGAAGTGAAAGTCTGTGTCTGAAGTGAAAAGGGATTCCCCTGTGAATGAAAAGAAAAGAGGCACAGAGTGAGGAAGGTATGGGGAAACCTGTAAGGGTCGACTGAAGTTTTCAGTATGGGATATATATGAAAAATGATGGGGATGTTGAAAAGACGTAGGTGCTCTCCTTGGCTAAATCTGGGATAATAAGATCTTCAAAGAAAATCAGGACAGCAGTGAACTGTAAGTCCATGCTGATAATAAACAGGCAAACGAATAGTTCAGGAAATATGTAGGTCAGAGAGGGAGAAGGAGGGATCTTCATGGTTGAAGCTAGCTGATGAACATGAAGGGTGTTGGGGAACACAGCCACAATTTCACATCAACAGTGGTTGAGACTGGCTTGGGGGAGAGTCATCAATGGATTCTAAATGGGGTTGGAGGAATTGGTGAGGGTCAGGGCATGTGTGTGGTCTCAAAGTGCTTCTCTGTGAATAGGGAAAACGGTCTCCAGGCAGTGGATATGGTGGAAAACACCAGAGAGGTGATCCGAGTTGGCATCACCTGGAGAGAGGCAGGTGGACACCACATACCTGCAGAGGTGAAGCTGGAGGGGTCACAGGGTCATGTGGGTGGGGTCCTGGCCTACCTGCGTATCTCGAATCTGAGCACAGGGAAATACCAGACAAACCCAAGGGGATCTGCCCTCTGGGCTTACTGTCCTGTCTCTGTAAGAACTGTAAGCATGGTGAAAAACTAAGCGAGACCCAGCAGCTGTTCTGGGGACGGAGACTAAAGAGGGATGAACATGTGGCCCTGACCTGGGCCCTGTACCAGGGGGAAGTACTGTAAAGCACATGCCTGGGGAGACCAGCGGAACTGGAATAGAGGCTGTAGGTAGATATATTAATTTCTCTGGATATAATCACTGGACTCTGATTATGTAAGAGCCCACCCTCTACCTTAGTAGACACATAGCAGAGTATTAAAGGGAAAAAGGGCAACTTACTTTCAAACAATTCAGAGAAAATGAATATATATAGATATATATATATACATACACACACATACATATACATAGGAAAGGTGAGGAAAAGTGATGATGGCAACATGTTAAAACCTGGGGCATCTGGGTAAAGTGCCTGTGGGAGCTATCCATATTGCTCTTGCAACTATTTTGTAAGTTTGCAACTATTTCAAAATAAAAAATTTTAAAGTTTGATGTTCACCAATAAAAGGCAAATTACAGAATAGGGCAAGAGTTTATCACATAACGGAGAAGGCAATGGCAACCCACTCCAGTACTCTTGCCTGGAAAAGTTGCCTGTAGCCTGGTAGGCTACAGTCCAGGGGGTCGCGAAGAGTTGGAACCGACTGAGCGACTTCACTTTCACTTTTCACTTTCATGCATTGGAGAAGGCAATGGCAACCCACTCCAGTGTTCTTGCCTGGGGAATCCCAGGGACGGGGGAGCCTGATGGGCTGCCGTCTATGGGGTCGCACAGAGTCGGACACGACTGACGCGACTTTGCAGCAGCAGCTATCACATAAGGTTCAAAAACCTGGAAGGTGAAAATTGCTTAGGAATTGAAACATATGTGTTAGAGGATGAAGAAAAGACAGCTGGGGACTTCCCTGGTGGTCCAGTGGTTAAGAATCTGCCTGCCAATCTAGATTTGATCCCTGGTCTGGGAGGATCCTACATTCTGCAGGGCAACTAAGCCTGAGCACCACAACTATGCAGGAAGCCCGGACGCCTAGAGCCCGTGCTCTGCAATGAGAGAAGCCACTGTATTGAGAAGCCTGCACACTGCAGTCAGCGAGCAGCCCTACTCACCAGAATTAGAGAAAGCCTACTCACAGCGACGAAGACCCAGGGCAGTCAAAAAGCAAAGTAAATAAATGCAAACTTTTTTTGAAAAAGAAAAGACAATTTGGGAGGCACATAGAATTCGGGAAGATGTGGGTTCTGGGGTATGCAGAGGTGACTGAAAAGAGCAAGAAGACCCCATTATGGGTGATGCTCCTTCAGTTCGGGGGGTGGCTAGACAGTACTTGTTGTATTATTGTTCTTTTAGCTGTTTACATATGTTACATATACTCTTTTGAATGTATGGCATTTCATGACACATTTTAGAAAACCAAGAATGAAAATGAAGCTATTATCCATCCTCCCATTTTTTTTTTCCATTTAACAAGTGTGGAAATCAATACTCAGTGAGATTCAGCAGGGCTGGGATTTGAACCCAAGTCCTTTCTATCTCCTCTACCTGAAGAAAGAGACCTAATTAAGACAGAGAAAGCAAGGGAATGAGACCCAGTGGGCTGTTTGGAGAGGTACGGGGTCTCTCCTCTTCCGCCCCGTCTTTGTTTGTGGGACCATGCATGGTGCCAATGGTCAGGTCCCTTGATGGACTGGGAGGAGAGTGGTACCCAAGCCTGTGTTCTCTGGCACCTTTCCCAAGTCAATCAAAGGGATTTTAGAATAGATTTCCCTCCAAATTATCTTTTAACACAAAATTCTAAACGCACTTGTTTACTTAATTTTTTGGCTGCGCTGGGTCTTCATTGTCGCACATGGGCTTCCTCCAGTTTCATCGAGCAGGGTCTGCTGTCTAGTTGTGGTGCACAGGCTTCTCATTGTGGTGGCATTAGTTGTGGAGCATCAGCTCAGTAGTTGTGGCACAAGGGCTTAGTTTCTCCATGGCATGTGAGATCTCCCTGGACCAGGGATTGAGTTGGTGTCTGTTGCTTTGCAATGCAGATTCTTAACCACTGGGCCACTGGGGAAGCCCCTTTCCAAATTAATTTAAATGAAACATAGCAGCTGACAAGAAGGGCAAAGTTGCAATATCTGGCCCAAGCTCCCAACCGATTATAATTTCTGTGCTGACCATTGTGGGTGTCTCATCAGATGATGCTGGAACTAGCCCTAAAGAAGTGCCGTGTCCACCTGGGAAGAGGGAATCATTGTGGCTCCCCTGTTGGGACTTTCAATCAAATGACTGGATGGGCCCCCAGGTGTCATTATCTGCCCCTGTGTCCTCCTATCCTTGTACCAGGGCAGGTCATCTGAAGATCACCAATTTCTTCTCACTTTTCTGGAGCTGCTTTAAGTCCTCATATGTGAGTCTGGTTATTCACATGTCTGCAGTCTTGCGCCTGTGGATAATCAAATTTTGATCTGATAATTAGTTTCTAATTGGTATTTGCTTTCCGTGTTCAGTGTGGTGGGCAACTGTCAAACAATTTGATTCAAATTCCCTACAAGTCAGCTCTGCCTGATGTGTTTTTCTCTGTTCCCTTCTTCCCCAGTGAAAACATATATGCATTTAAAAATAAACACAGGTGTTGGAGGAGATGTTTTGAAATGTTCTCTTGTACCTGACAGCTGTACTCTCCATGGAAATCACAGCAATTGTTTTCACTGTGATGGCACGAGTTTTCCTGGAAGCCTCCGAAGGATTAGCACTTGAATGTATTAATATAGAAACTCAGCACAGCAAGAATGTATTATGGGCTCTCCTAAGATATTACCAAGAGCTTATGGAATTGTAGTAGTGTTCTTCAAAGTCTCTCAGAATAAAAACAGATGATCTTTCTCATCAAGGTGTTATCCTTGTTGGGTTGAGCACGTTGGTGAAAAATGCTCATCTCTTAGATACTCGAATGTGTTTATGCCAACTCTGTAGGCTGGGGAGTAATTTAAACCCTTCTGTCTAGTCTTGATGTCATGGACCAGACTCTGTGCTGAGTTGGTCAGACTCACAATCGGTTTCAGCAACTTCAGAATTCCTGTTTGCAGGAGAGGAAGATGCTGTTTTCCAGGTCAGTTGCATTCATTGGCTGGAAGCAAGAAAAAGCAAGTCAGAAGACGGGGAGGGAGACTGAGAGTGAAGACAGAGCTCAGACCAGCCCATTCTTGTCACAGGGTCCCCTTGGGCCTGTCTCCTGGGGACTAAAACCATTTCTCTTACTATAGTTTCAAAATGTGGGGGTCTTGGAGAAGTGCCTTTGGCCCTTGAGTGGAAAGATAAAATAGAAATCTAGCAACAGTACACAAGCCTGGACCCCTCATGTGGAACCAGCAGCCCAGAGCTGCTGCCTGAGTCTGTGGTGTCCAGAAAAATGGGCTTAAAAAAATTGTTCTGTTTTGTTTCACGCACACAATTCAAGTGCAAATCATCCGAAGGGCATGCAGAGCAGGGTCGGCCTTCCCTCTGGGTCCCAGGTTCCCTGAAATTCTCTTTGCAGGTCCTTCGGTGTGAGCTTTGGACAGCTGGGGTGGACAGGCGTGCAGTCAGGATGACCATGAATCTCTCTTTTCCAGCACAGTTTGCACATATACATCATTGCCCTCTGCCCCACCCTGCTCTTCTTCAGCAGGGCCCTGCAGACCTTTCTGTGGCTCAGCATGCACATTACTATTATCCCATCATTCGTTTAGTGGTGGCCAAGCAGTCCTTTGTGTGGCTGCACCACAGTTCATCAATCCATCCTCTGCTGATAGACACTAAGATTGTTTCCCCAACTTTTTTGCCTTTACAAACAATATTGCAATGAAGAGCCTTGGGCACACAACATCTTCTGCTCTTGAGCGAGTAAATTCCAGACTAAATACCTAGAAGTCATTTCCGGTTGAAATGGTGTGTGCACTCCCCACGGCCCTGGTGAAGGGGGACACGCTTTGCCTAGCACACCTGGCAGAGTTGGGAAGGACTGTGTCTCCATCCTGTGCTGTCATGTGTGTGACTATTATCCATCTGAACACTGAGAATGTCCCTCTCAGGAGTTTCATTTTCGCATTTCTCTGATTAGAAATGAGGTTTAAATTCTTCACTGTGTTTAAGAACCAGTTAATGTTCACAGCAACAGTTAAACTGGACATGGAACAATGGACTGGTTCAAAATTGGGAAAGGAGTATGACAAGGCTGTATATTGTCACCCTGCTCATTTAACTTCCATGCAGAGTATATCTACGCAGCCCAGTGAAATGCTGGGCTGGATGAATCACAAGCTGCAATCAAGATTGCCAGGAGAAATATCAACAACCTCAAGTATGTAGATGATACCACTCTAATGGCAGAAAGTGAAGCACTAAAGTGCCTCCTGATAAGTATGAAAGAGGAGAGTGAAAAAACTGGCTTAGAACTCAACATTCAGAAGGCTAAGATCATGGCATCTGGTCCCATCATTTAATGGCAAATAGAAGGGAAAAAGTGGAGAAGAAGTGACAGATTTTATTTTCTTGGGCTCCAAAATCACCATAGATGGTGACTGCGGCCACAAAATTAAAAGACACTTGCTCCTTGGATGGAAAGCTATGACAAACCACCTAGACAACTTATTAAAAATCAGAGACATCACTTTGCTGACACAGGACAATATACTCAAAACTACAGTTTTTTCAGTAGTCATGTACAGATGTGAGAGTTAGACCATAAAGACTGAGTGCTGGAGAATTGATGCTTCTGAATTGTGGTGATGGAGAAGACTCTTGAAAGTCCTTTGGACTACAAAAAGATAAAACCAGTCAAGCCTAAAGGGAATCAACCCAGAATATTCATTGGAAGGACTGATGTTGAAGCTGAAGCTTCAATACTTTGACCACCAGATGCGAACAGCTGACTCATTGGAAAAGACTGTGATGCTGAGAAAGGAGCATCAAAAAAGGCCAAAGGAGAAGTAAGTGGCAGAGGATGAAATGGTTAGATAACATCACTGAGTCAATGGACATGAATTTGAGCAAACTCTGGGAGACTGTGAAGGACAGGGGAGACTGGTATGTTGCAGTTCATGGGATCGCAGAGAGTTGACCATGACTTAATGACTGAACAACAATAACGATGTTCAGAGCAGTACTATTTACAACAGGTAAGACATGGAAGCACCTCAGTGTCCATGGACAGATGAATGAATAAAGAAGATGTGGTAAATACATACGATGGAATACCTCTCAGCCATAACAAGGAATGAAGTGATGGCTTTTGCAGTAACATGGATGGACCTGGAGATGATCATACTAAGTGAAGAAAGTGAAAGTGTTAGTCGCTCAGTTGTGTCTGACTCTGTGACCCCATGGTCTGTTCATGGAATTCTCCAGGCAAGAATATTGGAGTGGATTGCCTTTCCCTTCTCCAGGAGATCTTCCTGGCCCAGGGGTCAAACCTGGGTCTCCTGCATTGCATGCAGATTTCTTTACCATCTGAGCTACTAGGGAAGCCCAGTACTAAGTCAAATAAGTAAGAAAAAAAAAGACAAATACTTATATGTGGAATCTAAAAAGGTGATATAAATGAATTTATTTAGAAAACAAATAGACTCACAGAAAATGAACTTACAGTTACCAAAGGGGATAGTGGATGGCTGGGGAACAGAGAGATAAATTAGGAGGTTGGGATTAACGTATACACACTATTATATATAAAAATTGATAAAACAACAAGGAGCTACTGTATAGCACAGGGAACTATCCTCAATATCTTATAATAATCTATAATAGAAAAGAATCTGAAAAAGAATATATATGGATATATGTATAACTGAATCACTTTGCTGTAGATTGAAACTAACATCATGTAAATTAACTCTACTTCAATAAAAATGGTTAGAAAAACCATATAAAACCTTTGAATGTCCATTATGCTTTAAGTTTTTGAAATCAATCAATTAGATCAAATCAATCAACATTTCTGAATTTCTCTGTCTCAGAGCCTGATACATAGTAGAAACTCAATAAAGATCTGTTAAATGTGCATCAAAGACTCTGCAGCCATTGAATGAGACTGGAGATTAAATAGACACAGAAAAAAAAAAGGAATCACATGTGCTGTCTTGTTTACGAATGATAATTTCCTATTCTTTGTCCATTCTCTGGGCAGTTGGTTGTTCTTTTAAAGATTTTTAGGTGCTCTTCGTGCATTAAAGAAATTAGCTTTAATCTGTTATATGAAGTGTGTCTTTCTCCTTCCTTCTTTCTTTTCGTACTCCCTCCCTTCCTCTCTCCCTTTATTTCTCTTATAATATTTGCTGTTGGCATTTGACTTTTGAATGTGCTTCTGATGCTTTTTTTTCATCCTGCAGAAAATTTTATTTTTACATAACCAAATATGAATGTTTTCTTTTGTAGCTTCAGATTTTAGAATTTACCCGGTAAAACCTTTCCTGCTGGGTGATTATGCAATCATAATTTCCTGTTTTGATTTTTTACATTGACATTTTTGATTCACCTGAAATTACTTTAGTGAAATATATGCAGTAGAGATCATTTTTTTTTAACAAAAAGTCTCCAAGTGGTTGTTCACTTGTCTCCAGCCCTCATTTTCTCTGGCACTTAGGTTGGGGCCAGTGACTGAGCGTTCAGTGGTCTGAGGGCAGAGCCTGGCCCTTGGGAACTTTCTACTCATTTCACTCCTCTCTTTGCTCTGGCGACCCCGCAGACCTCCTGTCCCAGATAGTGTAGCTGCCAGACATAGGAGGGCTGCCTGACCACACTGGACATTGGACGGGGATGGGGATGAGGGAGCTAGAATTCCTATGCAGTAGAGACAGATCACCTTTTCCAGAGTACCCTCCCAATTCTGTCCCAGATGCAGTGAATCAGGTTTGTAGGTGTTCCACCAGCAGTCAGGATACCCTCTTCTATTTCATTTCAGTCATTCTGATAGACATGCAGTAGTATCTCTAGTTTTCCTTGTTTTTAATTTACTTTTTATTTTTGACTATGCTGGGTCTTTGTTGCTGCATGCAGCTCTCTCTAGTTGCAGTGAGCAGGGGCTACTCTTCATTGCAGTGCATCGGCTTCTCTTGCTGTAGGGCACGCAGGCTTCAGCAGTTGTGGCACAGGGGCTTAGCTGCTCCATGGAATGTGGGATCTTCCTGGACCAAGGATCAGACCTGTGGCCTCTGCATTGGCAGGTGGATTTTTAACCACTGGACCACCAGAGAAGTCCTCTCAGTGTAGTTTTAATTTGTATTAATAGCTCCCTGACGATGAATGAATTTGAACACCTTAATATAGTTATTACCACACGTGCACCCCACATTCTGAAGCTCCAATTTAAAGCTGCTGCCCATTTTTTCTATGAGATTGCCTTCTTATTCATTTGTGAGAGCTCTTTACGTATTCTAGAAATGAGTCTTTATCAGATGTGTGTATAGAAAATATTTCTCTCCTCTGTGATTTGGATTTTCAATCTCTGATGAGTTTTTGATTTTTTGGAGTCTAATTTATCTTAGACCAGATAAGAAAGAGTTATCAGATAAAGAAATTTTTTTTAAAAATTTTCTTTACTTTATTGTGTTGGTTTTGCCATACATTGACATGAATCTGCCATGGGTATACATAAGTTCCCCCTCCAGAACCCCCCTCCCACCTCCCTCCCGATTCCCTCTCCCTGGGTCATCCCGGTGCACCAGCCCCGAGCATCAAAACTGGGCTGGCGATTGATTTCACATATGATAATTAACATGTTTCAATGCCGTTCTCCCATATCATCCCACCCCTGCCCTCTTCCACAGAGTCCATGAGACTGTTCTTTACATCTGCGTTTCTTTTGCTGTCTCGCATGCAGGGTTCTCGTTACCATCTTTCTAAATTCCACATATATGCGTTAGTATACTGTATTGTTATTTTTCCTTCATTTGAATCAGTTCTACTCAGGTGGACGGAACTGGAGCCTATTATCCAGATAAAGAAATTTTTATCTGTCCTAAGGTCCTAAATTTATTCTCTTATGTTTTCTTTTTTCTGTTTGTTTGTTTTTTTTTCATAACGATAATAATTAAAATGTGTTTGCATTGATTTAGTTTAAATTAATCACAAATATTTTTCTCTTTTGAAGAGCAAACATCTGAGGCTTTTGATCACTTTTTCATCAGCTAAAAATACAAGGTTTCTTTCAGATGCTTTATGGTTTCACCTTTCATATTTAGAGCTATAGTCCAAATGGAGTTTGGTTGATTACTGTGTGGTGTGAGGTAAGGGTAAAGAAAGTTGGCTTCCCAAATGAACAATCAGTTGGCTCCGTATAATTTCCCATCATTCTCTGAAGCACTGTCACTTTTGTCCTAAATTGAATGACTGGGTGTATGGTAGTCACTTCTGGACACTCTAGTCTGTTCCATTTGTCTGTCCTTGACCCAGTGCCCACTGCTTTAATTACTGTAGCTTTGGAATATACCCTGATATCTGATGGATAAGTGTTCCAGTTTTATTTTTCTTCTAGATTATCTTGGCTAGTCTTGTTCATTTTCATGCAAATTTTAGAACTAGGTTTTTAATTTTCACAAATATTTCTGGGATTCTGATTACTATTACAGTACATTTACAGATCATTAGAGAATTATCATCTTTACAACATTTAGTGTTCCTAATCATAGACTTGACATGTCTCTATTGAGGCCCACAAACCACAGTAAAAATGCCACCACTTATTTACATTTTTTCAGTAATGTTCTGTAAATTTATTATAGAGATCTTTGCACATCATGTGTTAGGTTAATTTCTAGTATTTTTATTTCATTGTAAATTATATCACTTAAATAGTTGTTTTCTGTTTGTTTCTTGTTCTTATATAGCCTTCCTTTTGATTCTTTTCCATATTGGCTCTCTATACAGGAACTTGCTAAATTCACTTTTAGTTCTACTATTTGTATATTCTTTTGTATTTGTTACATACCCAACTGCAAAAAAAATGAAAGTGTTAGTTGTGCAGTCTGTTCCAACTCTTTATGACACCATGGACTGTAGCATACCAGGCTTCTCTGTCCATGGAATTCTCCAGGCAAGAATATTGGAGTGGGTTGCCATTTCTTACTCCAGTGAATCTTCCCAACCCAGGGATCAAACTTGCATCTCTTAAGTCTTCCACGTTGGCAGATGTGTCCTTTCCTACCAGAACCAACTGGGAAGCATTCCAACAACGTGCTAAATCACTTCAGTCGTGTCCAACTCTTTGTGATCCATGGACTGCAGCATGCTGGACTTCCCTGTCCATCACCAATTATCAGAGCTTGCTCAAACTCATGTCCATCGAGTCTGTGATGCCATCTAACCATCTCATTCTCTGTCGTCCCCTACCCCTCCTGCCTTCAATCTTTCCCTGCATCAAGGTCTTTTCCAGTGAGTCAGTTCTTCACATCAGGTGGCCAAAGTATTGGAGTTTAGGCTTCAGCATCAGTCCTTCTGAGAATATTCAGGACTGATTTCCTTTAGGATGGACTTGTTTGACCTCCTTGCGGTCCAAGGGACTCTCAAGAGTCTTCTTCAACACCACAGTTCAAGAGCATCAATTCTTCAGCACTTAGCTTTCTTTATGGTCTAACTCTCATGTCCATACATGACTACTAGAAAAACCATAACTTTGACTAGATGGACCTTTGTTGGCAAGTTAATGTCTCTGTTTTGTAGTATGCTGTCTAGGTTGGCCATAGATTTTCTTCCAAGGAGAAAGTGCCTTTTAATTTCATGGCTGCAGTCACCATCTGCAGTAATTTTGGAGCTCCAAAAATAAAGTCTGTCACTGTTCCCATTGTATCGCCATCTACTTGCCATGAAGAGATGAGACTGGATGCCATGATCTTGGTTTTCTGAATGTTGAGTTTTAAGACAACTTTTTCACTCTCCTCTTTCACTTTCATCAAGAGGCTCTTTAGTTTCTGCCATAGGGGTGGTGTCATCTGCGTATCTCACTCCTGGCAATCTTGGTTCCAGCTTGGCCTCCATCTGGCCTGGTATTTCGCATGATGTATTCTGCATATAAGTTAAATGAGCAGGGTGACAACATACAGCCTTGACGTACTCTTTTTCCAATTTTGAACCAGTCTGTTGTTCCAGCTTCTTGATCTGCATACAGATTTCTCCAAACGCAGGTCAGGTGGTCTGGTATTCCCATCTCAGAGTTTTCCACAGTTTGTTGTGATCCACACAGTCAAAGGCTTTGGCATAGTCAATGAAGCAGAAGTAGATGGTTTTCTGGAACTCTCTTGCTTTTTCAATGATCCAACGGATGTTGGCAATTTGATCTCTGGTTCCTCTGCCTTTTCGAAATCCAGCTTGAATATCTGGAAGTTCATACTTCACGTACTGTTGAAGCCTGACTTGGAGAATTTTGAGCATTATTTTGCTAGTGTTTGAGATGAGTGCAATTGTGGGGTAGTTTGAGCATTCTTTGGCATTGCCTTTCTTTGGGACTGTAATGAAAAATGACCTTTCCAGTCCTATGGCACTGCTGAGTTTTCCAAATTTGTTGACAGATTAGTGTAGCACTTTCCCAGCATCATCTTTTAGGATTTGAAATAGCTCAACTGGAAATCCATCACCTCCACTAGCTTTGTTCTTGGTGATGCTTCCTAAGGCCCACTTGACTTCACATTCCAGGATGTCTGGCTCTAGGTGAGTGATCACACCATTGTGGTTATCTGGGTCATGAAGATTATTTCTGTACAGTTCTTCTGTGTATTCTTGCCACCTCTTCTTAATATCTTTTGCTTCTGTTAGGTCCATACCATTTCTGGCCTTTATTTTTTCCATCTTTGTATGAAATGTTCCCTTGGTATCTCTAATTTTCTTGAAGAGATCTCTAGTCTTTCCCATTCGATTGTTTCTCTCTATTTCTTTGCACTGATCACTGAGGAGGGCTTTCTTATCTCTCATTGCTATTCTTTGGGACTCTGCATTCAAATGAGTATATCTTTCCTTTTTTCTTTTGTCTTTAGCTTCTCTTCTTTTCTCAATTATTTGTAAGGCCTCCCCAGACAAACATTTTACCTTTTTGCATTTCTTTTTCTTGCAGATGTCTTGATCTCTGCCTCCTGTACAATGTCATGAACCTCTGTCCATTGTTCTTTAGGCACTCTGTCTATTAGATCTTGAAATTTTTTTTGTCAGTTCCACTGTATAACCATAAGGGATTTGATTTAGGTCATACCTGGATGGTCTAGTGGTTTTCCCTACTTTCTTCAATTTGAGTCTGAATTTGGCAATAAGGAGTTCATGATCTGAGCCACAATCAGCTCCTGGTCTTGTTTCTGCTGACTGTATAGAGCTTCTCCATTTTTGGCTGCAAAGAATATAATCAATCTAATTTCAGTTTTGACCATCTGTGATGTCATGTGTAGCGTTTTCTCTTGTGTTGTTGGAAGAGGGTGTTTGCTATGACTGATGCATTCTCTTGGCAAAACTCTGTTAGCCACTGCCCTGCTTCATTTTGTACTCCAGGGCCAAATTTGCCTGTTACTTCCGTTATCTCTTGACTTCCTATTTTTGCATTCCAGTCCCCTATAATGAAAAGGACATCTTTTTTGGGTATTAGTTCTAGAAGGTCTTGTAGATTTTCCTAGAACTCTTTATTTTATATCCTCCTATTTTCTCTTCATTATGTTCATATTTTCTTTTAAATCCTCCCACATATTAATAACAGCTATTTGAAAGTACTTGGCAGATGATTTCAGAATCTTTATCATTCCTGGGTCTGTTTCAATGACTAATATTTTCCTTGATTGTGATCTCATTTTTTACTTTTAGTCTAACTAGTAATTTTGGATTGGTTGTTGAACTTTGTGAATTCTACATAGTTTAGTGCTGGATTTTGTTGTATTTTTATTTTTTTTCAGTTTTTTATTTTTATTTATTTATTTATTTTTACATTATCATGTTGTTTTTGCCATACATTGACATGAATCCACCATGGGTATACATATGTTCCCCTTCCAGAACCCCCCTCCCACCTTCCTCCTGATTCCCTCTCTCTGGGTCATCCCGGTGTCCCAGCCCTGAGCATCAAACCTGGGCTGGTGATTGATTTCACATATGATAATTAACATGTTTCAATGCCATTTTCCCATATCATCCCATTCTTGCCCTCTCCCATAGAGTCCAAAAGACTGTTCTATACATCTGCATTTCTTTGGCTGTCTCACATACAGGGTTCTTGTTACTATCTTTCTAAATTCCATATATATGCGTTAGTATACTGTATTTTTGTTTTTCCTTCTGGCTTACTTCACTCTGGATAATAGACTCCAGTTTTGTCCACCTGAGTAGAACTGATTCAAATGTATTCTTTTTAATGGCTGAGTAATATCCCATTGTGGATATGTACCACAGCTTTCTTATCCATTCATCTGTTGATGGACATCTAGGTTGCTTCCATGTTCTGGCTATTGTAAACAGTGCGGCGATGAACACTGGGGTACACGTGTCTCTTTCAATTCTGGTTTCCTCGGTGTGTATGCCCAGCAGTGGGATTTCTGGGTCATATGGCAGTTCTATTTCCAGTTTTTTAAGAAATCTCCACACTGTTCTCCATAGTGGCTGTACTAGTTTGCATTCCCACCAACAGTGTAAGAGAGGGTTCCCTTTTCTCCACATCCTCTCCAGCATTTTTTGCTTGTAGACTTTTGGATGGCAAGAAGAGGCCTGGGCTTTGTTCTGGAAGCCTGTTAAGGAAGTTGAGGATGAGCTCCATCCTTTCAAGGCTTGTGTTTAGATTTTTTAAAGGAAGGTTCTATATTAGCTTTTACTTTGGCTCTTTATTAATTTATTCCTACCCCTAGAGTGTGGTCCTTCTGCATTTTCTGCTAGGTGTTCAAAACAAGGGCTCTTCTTCATTTTGGCTCACTGGATCCAAAATTTCCCAGTCTTATATGTGAACTACATGTTGTTCAGTTTTTCTTTGTCTGATTTCATGAAGTTTCATCCTGTTCTAGTGAGGTTCCATCCCCAGTAAAACACTCAGGGAGATGCCTGTGCAGTTTGGGAACTCCATTTCAGTGCAGCACCTTTGGGCCAATGGTCCACACGTTGATCTGTGTCAGCTTCCCCATCTTCTGAGTGCTCTGCTCAACTCGTGATTCTGCTGTTCTCTACTTGTGTTCACCCTCCTTGGGCTTCCCTGGTGGCTCCACTGGTAAAGAAACCACCTGTAATGCAGAAGAACCCAGTTCAATTCCTGGGTCAGGAAGAGTCCTGGGAGAATTAGGCTACGCACTCCAGTTTTCTTGGGTTTCTCTGGTGGCTCAGAGGGTAAAGAATCTGCCTATAATGAGAGCGATATGGGTTCAGTCCCTGGGTTGGAAAGATCCCCTGGAGAAGGGAAGAGTTAAAAATGTGTGTGTGTGTGTGTGTGTGTGTGTGTGTGTGTGTGTGTGTATTTTTTTTTTTTTACAAAAAGGGATCATACAGGACACACTGCTGATAGTTAATTTTATGGCACATCCTTCCAGATCTGATCATGCATTTTTCTTGCGATAAATCTTCAAAAATTTCATATTTACTGCTGGACATAAAGACCAGACCCCTTGTCCTAGCATAGTTCCCCTTTCTTGTGTTCTCCTGGCATCCAGTACCTCCCTCTGTCATGTCACCTTTTCTGTTCTGAATGGTAATCTCTGAACTGCCTGCCCACTTATATTGACTGAAGCATGAGACAGGCACCATTGCCAGTTATCTCCAAGACCTTTGCATTGTTTTTGACCCTTAGAAGTCTTGATACTTTTCTTGAAAATCAATTATTTATATTGATTAATGAAGGAATAACTTTGTTGCATTTTAGGCTAACATTTCCTGGGCATGCATCTGCACTGGGAACCCTTCAAAGTTATTTTATGTATAATCTTATTTAATCCCCAAGTCATCACAATAAGGTAGACACAGTTTATGGAAGATTAGTAACTCAGTCATGCCTTTGCCATTCTAAGTGGTACAAGATTCCATTTTGGGCACTCTGACACTGAAATCTGTACTCTGTATTTCATTCTTGTCTTGATCGTTGCCATTCCCCAAATTCATAACCATGTAGTAAAATCCTACATCGTAGTTTTCCATTAGTTCTTCTAGTGTCAAAGGCTCAAATCTTGGAAAACAGCCCATGGAGATCTCAGAGGAAGCTGCCGGAGCCCCAAAGAGCCGCAGACAGCAGTTTACTCATTTAATTTTTCCGGGGTGAGATGGTCCTGGCAATTCATTCCATGCTCTCATTAGAGCAATTATCTAGCTAATTGCTCTGATCTGGATCTGGCCGAGGCAGTGACTGCAGCTGGGGAGCCCTGGAGAACAAACAGGTGGACTGCAAGAGAGTTCTGAAGGAGGCCTGGGTGGGGGGGCTGGTCTCTGCGCCCCGAACATGCTGTTCCACTCCAGTCAGTCCGCATTTATTCATAGGACTAGCTTCTCTTCTCTACCACTGTCAGCAGATAAGGCCTTCTGGGAGGTTCTGGTAAAGGTGACCCTTGAAACTTGGGAACAGCAGAAATGAGGCTGTTATTTGAGAGGATGTCTATCTGATCATCAGGTCATGGATTGGGCCAGAGATATGCAAAGTCACCAAGGTGATGGAATTGTTCCCAGGTCAGTGAGGCTCGACTGTCACCCAACCTGATTGTTAAAGCAGCTAAAAATAGGATGTTTCAATCAGAGATAGGGTGGAGGCTGGTTAATGTTTTAACGACGTAGTTTGATTCTGTTTCTTCACTCCCATACAGAAATTGTTCCTAAGGACACCTCCCCCCGCCCAATGATACCCCTCACTAGGCTCAAGGACCTACTCGGTGGTCATTTCTCTGACTCTGCAGTGTATGATTAGAACCTTTAACATTGGTTAATTCCCTAGCTGTCTCCATGGTCTTTGGGGTCAGAACTATTATAGAGAGGACATGTCTGGACCATCAGCCTTCTCTGGTTAAGAGTCAAAACCAAAATAAATAAAAAACAGCACGATATACTGGGGGATGAGAGACACCCTTAAAGTTGTAATGTGTGTATATGCGTGCTCAATTGTGTCTGACTTTTTGTGACCCCATGGACTGTAGCTTGCCAGGCACCTCTGTCTGTAGGATTCTCCAAGCAAGAAGATGGAGTAGGTTGCCATTTCCACCTCCAGGGGATCTTCCTGACCCAGGGATTGAACCCAGGTCTTTTGCATTGCAGGCAGATTCTTTACCATCTGAGCCATCAGGGAAACTACCTAAAGATGTAATGGATACATCTAATCCACAGTCTGGTGCACAAAGACCAGATGGATCCCGGAGGGTGGCAGTGGACAGCTGCAAACACAGCCGAGTAATGGAGTATCACTGCTGTGCTGGGTTTGCATCTTCACTAGAGGAGGTGGACACAGTCCCAGGTGGCTGGGTGCAGTCCTGGACCCACTGAGCGGGGTCTTTTTACACCTTATCAGGAGGAATGAGAAGCAATTTGCCTGCACATGGGTGGACCTCAGCACACATGTCTGCTCTTGTCTCAGGCCCCATATCCTCTGCCCTGACACCACAAAACCCAAAGGGATGTGGACCATCTGCACTTCCTGCAAACATCACATCGGCCCATCCTATCAATGACATCATGCTACTTGAACTGAATGGACAATTAGTGGTGAGTATGCTGGTGGTCTTGGTGAAGGAGAGACTCTAGAAGGTGGGAGGAAAAACTCTACAAAGATTCAGGGTTCTACCCCATCCATGATGTCTTGGGGTCCAGTGATTTGCCTTGCTAGTGTTGTCCCTGCAAAATTAAGGACAAACACATGCATCTCAGTGCTCCCATCAGTGAGAGTGGGAATAATGCTTTGGAGAACTGTTGGGTCCAGGAGGTGATGTGTTCCCTACTTGAGATCCTCCCTTTTGATGAGTGAGCCAGAGCTCACCAGCTTTGAGTGGGACCCGAAGTGGGTCCAGAGGTGGTACCAGCAGGTTACTAGGTGAGCCTCATGACCTGGCAGGCCCCGGACAGCAGAGGTATCCATGGTGGGAAAACATACCTGGGAGCTTTACGGCAGACCCAGTAGAAGAGTCTCAGGTTCCAGAGGAAGGATGAACCCTCCGTAGTGTGAAGGCTGTGCTAAGACAGATTTGTTGCTGCTCTTGCTCACTCGGGATCCCCTGGGGCTCTGTCCCTGTCAGTGAACTTGAATTGGGGGAATGAAAGTCCCTGCTGAGGCAGAAGCTCCCATGTTTAGACCCCAACCGTCTCCTGGTCTTACTTCTTATTCAATCTGATTTCTTACCCACCTCTCACTCTCAAGCTCCAGCCTCATTGTCCCCTTGCTGTGACTCAGGGTCTAGCCCCCCTGCCGCCCCGTCCTGGGACACGGTCTAGATGTCCCACGGCCCTGCCCTCTCTTCACTCAGCTCTGCTCCTGTGAGCATGTCCACACACCATGGGGAAGGTCCAGCAGTCCTCGACCTCTTTGGTTTTTCTGCAGTAGCATCACGGCTCACTGTGTGTCTCCTTCCTAGAAAACAGGCCCAGGGGAGGGGAACAGGGGTTCACTTTCTTCATTGCTGTCCCCCAGGTCCCACGACATTGCCTGGCACACAGTCTGCATTCAACAAGCATGAAGTTCAAGGGGTGGCTGCGTGTGACAAAGTTGAACCAGACTCTTTGCTGTGACGTTGCTCAGAGCCTTCAGCGTGCAGTGTGCATGTGGGTTTCTTGAATGGGGGAGGCAGTAGGAAGAAGAATTTCCAAAGTCCATTTCACTATGGACTCATCTTTGACAACTCCCAAGGCAGTAAATAGTGGGAAACTAAGGCACTTTAGGTCCAGGAGAGGGATGCTGGTAGGGAAAGGAGAGATGCTGGGGTGGGGGAAGAGAGACATACTGGAAGGGGAGGGAGGGAGGAATGCTGGCAAGGAAGGGCTGGTTGGTCCTCTTCTGCAGTATCCTCTGTGCTTTCAATTCTTCCCCATTTGCTCTTCTAAAACTGACTCCACATTTGAGCCATATCATCTTCCTTGGTCTTTGCTCATCCCAGTGACCAGCATTCTTCTCTGCTGCCAGGAATTGACCTTGATGCTAAGAAAGAAAGTGGGCCCACGAGCCTACCAGTATTCCATATTGCTGCCTTACTAGTGTGTCACCACCTACTTGTGTGGATATGTACCCTCCTGCTTAGACACCAGGCTGGTTGATGATGGGAGACAGATATGCTCTCATCAGAGGACTGAGTCAGTGGCTGTGAGAGGAATGAACAGACTTACCCCATCAACCTCAATGGCTAAATTTCCTCTCTTTTTAGAAATCCTTTGGGCTTTCTATGAGCTCCTGAGGGTCTCATGTAATGGGAATTTCATAGGATGAGTTTGGTTCAAGCCCAAATGGGGGTTCTGACTGGGGAGTGATTGGAGGGGAGCAGCCTTGGGAATTGGGGTGCTGTTGGAAGAGAGTTCCCTGTGGTGGCCTAAAGCAGAAGCAGCCATAGATGGGGACCAAGGAAAGTGCAATGCTTTGACATCACATCCAGCGTGTCCTCAACTTAGAAACTGAAGGGAAATACACAGATTCCAGGAATGGATTCTCAAGACAGGGAAACATGGAGCTGCGGCAGGGAGGCTCAGGGGTCCAGGCAGGTGGGCCCATGGGGATCCCAGGACTTGACGCAATCATTGTAGCTGGAGGCCAGTGCATGGAATGGGGTTGAGTAAACTTTGAGAGAATAACATGTAAATGAACTGATCTTGGCAGCTGCAACAGAGGAGGTGCTGGTCAGGGAAGACCTCAGACCAGAATTTTGAAGATGCCTTCTGATAAGACCCATAGCTACTCTCCTAGTTAAGTTCTTGGCAGTGAGCATGGCTGGCCTTGCATCCCCAGAATAGTGCTTGCCACTCCTATTACAAGTGGCGCTGGTGGGGATGTGTTGTGGGGCAAGGCTATCTGGGCATTTCTCGCAGCTGGAAATGCCTTGGTTGGAATTAAATCCCAGGTTTAAATCCCAGGGTTTGTAGCCCAAGGCCACCGAACTGGGTTTGAGCTGTGTCACTTGCGCAAGTGATTCAATGTGTTAAACTTCTGTTTATTCCTAGACTTAAATTAGACAGTGATTATAATGTTTTTGAATGAATATCACTGTTTTTCCATTTGTCACCATCATCATCATCATCACTAGGGTCTATTGAAATTTGATAGTGAGTATGGATTGAGCAGATAAAATGAATTTTTTATGTTCTGGAATAGAAATAATAGGAGATGAGGGGACAAAGTTCTTTTAAAAAGGTAGGGTTACCAGAGGTACAGGTGGTGCAGTGGTAAAGCATTCACTTGTCAAGCAGGAGATGCTGGTTCCATCTTTGGGTCAGGAAGATCCCCTGGAGAAGGAAATGGCAACCCCCTCCAGTATTCTTGCCTGCAAAATTCCATGGACAGAGGAGCCTCGTGGGCCATAGTCCATGGGGTCGCTCAGAGTTGGACATGACTTAGCGACTAAGCATGCATGTGCTGCTTGCCTGCTTTTGGGCATCAAATTCCTTCTTTTGGATTCTGTTTCTTAATTTCAGAGAAGTCTGTTCCATCATCTAAAGACATGGCTGGTTTCATCTGGGTTCTGTTGTTCTGCTGAGATGCTGCTGTAGGTTTAAACGTGGCTCCTCTTCCAGGAAGTCTGTCTTTTCTCTCTTACTGACTTGAACAGTGTCTTTTTGTCTTTGATGTTCTGCAGTTGCATTACAACATGTCTGGACAGTTTTTCTATTTATTTATACTTTTTGGGATCCAAACCCCCTATATCTGAGGAGTTACTTCTTTCATCCATTCTGGAAAATTCACTGCTGTTACTTTCTCTAATTTTCCCTCCCACTCAGCCTCCCTCTGCTACTTTTCTGCTAAACTTTGACATCTGTTAGACCTTTTTCACTCTAATCCCATGTCTCCTAATGGCTCCTTCATAAAATTTTATTTTTAAACCTCCTCGTGCTCTGTGAGTGCATTCCTAGGTCTCCCCTCCAGCTGCCCATTTTGCCTTTGGCTTTTAAACCCATCAGCTGAATTTTAAATTTTGGTGGTTGGCAGTTGATTTTGGTTCATGTTGAAGTATGATCTATTAGTTTAACTGGGGTCATATATTTTTCCCACAGTCCCTTCCTTGGGGTGGGCTCCCTGCCTGTGAAATCTGTGGCCTCCTCCCTGCCTTGTGTGGGATGCAGAGACCACACAGGGGCCCCTCCCTGGACTGCAGGTACACCAGGGACAGACATGTTCACGCATAAGCTATGGGACACACACACACAGACACATACGTACACAAACACATAAAGTTACAAACTTGCACAGATGCACACATCCAGACAAACACAGACACAGATCTATAGACACACAAGCCTAGAGACACACAAACACACATATGCACAGGTATGTGAAGACACACAAACATACACACAGATGCACACCTTGCTCCAGCCAGGGGCTGTGGCCTCAACCTAGGTGCTTCCAGCTCTGTTTGTCAGGACCTCTATTTCAGCCTCCAGGATTTCCCTCCCCTGTGGAGAGTCCAGCGGTGCATTGACATCTGTTTGAGTATTTTACCCTGGTCTGTAGGACTTCGCAGTGGGAAGATGTCAGGTGAGTCTCACCCTTACAGAGGTGAGGTATGGTGACTTTCAGATGCTCTGTGGGCCTCTCTGCATGAAGCTTTCCACCTTCATGAGGAGTCTTGAGAGATCCTGGCTCCTGCACACCTGTGTCCTCTTGCTAGGTGAGTGGTGTGCCCACATCCTAGTCCCTTCAGCCTCTTGTCTGTTGATGCTCCTTGGTATTTTCCTCAAGTCTTGGTATTAATAAAAATTGTGTGTGTGTTTCTGTTCACATGCTTTCAGAGTTTCTCTGTGGTAGAAACAGTGGTGGGTTAAATGGTTATTGTTGTGGTTGTTTAATCACTAAATCGTGTCCAACTCTTTGTGACCCCAAGGACTCTAGCCTGCCAGGCTCCTTTGTCCATGGGTTTCTCCAGCCAAGAATCCTGGAGTGGGTTGCCATTCCTTTCTCCAGGGGATCTTCCCAACCCAGGCATCAAACCTGCGTCTCTTGCATTGGCAGGCAGATTCTTTACTGCTGAGCCATCAGGGAAGACCTTGGGTTAAACAGTGCATCATGTTTAATTTGAAAACTATCACCATATTTCTCCAAATAACAAGGTGGGTCCCCACTCACTGGTGATGTGTGAGTGGGTTCGCTTCACTCCAACCTCAACTCCAAGTCGCAATAAGAAGAGATTTCTTCCTATTAGTCTTGTTTGTTGTGCGGTGACAGCGACCACGCAGGGAGAGGAAGCAGGGTAAGGGCACAGAGAGGTGGGGCCTCACACTGGGACTGGTTGTGAGGTTGCCTGAAGGGAGGGACCAGGCAGATGGCTGGGAAGAGGCATTTCAGGAAAGGAGCCAGAAAACGCAGAGGCCCTGGGGCAGCAGGTCGCTGGACAGGGAAGCAGGGCAGAGAAAGGGAGGCGAAGGGGTGGGAGCAGGAATGGGGTCTGGAATTTCTCCGTGTGGATGCTAGAGGTGATTCTGAGGGAACAGAAGACCGTTCACAGCCTTGGAGCCAAGATGGGAAAACATTGACTTTTGTCTTAGGAGGTCATTTTGGCTGTGGTGTCAGGACTGTGACGGGACCTTGCAGATGTGCAGAAATCAGGCAGGAGGCTCCTGTGGAAACCAAACTTTGAGGGAACTGGTGCAAGTCACGAGAAAGTGAGTGACTGGGGATCTGTTTGAAGGTGGAGCCAACAGGATTTGCTGAGACTGTGTGTGTGGGTGTGTTTGAGCTATGTATGAGTACTCAGAGAGATGGTAGAAAGATATATACATAGATATTGGGTTGGCCAAAAAGTAACTTTGTAAGGGTTTTTCTGTAACATCTTACGGAAAAAAAATCGAATGAACTTTTTGACCAATCCAATAGATAGATGCCTGTACATCCGTGCTCGTGTCAGACTCTGTGGCACCATGAAGTATACCCTGCCAGGCTCCTCTGTCCATAGGATTCTCCAGGAAAGCATACTGGAGTGGGTTGTCGTTTCCTCCTCCAGGGGATCTTCCTGACCCAGGGATCGAATCTGCATCTTCTGTATCTCCTGCATTGGCAGGTGGGTTCTTTACTACTGAACTACTGGAGAAAGACAGATGCAGTGAGAGATGGTGGATAGATAGACAGAGAGACAAATAGATAAATGATAGGCTGATAACAGCGACAAATAGATGTAGATGCACAGATTGACAGACAGATAATAGATTGATATTATGCATAGATGGACATGTTGAGAGATGATTGGATGGATAGATACTTGACAAGTTGGTAACAGATAAGTAGAAAAGTGGAGAAAAGTGGGCAAATAGAGAAGGGGCCCATGTGATTGGGTGGGCAGGATAAAGTTTGATGAGATGGTGAAGAAAATGAGAAGCAGGCTTGGGGGTGTGTGGGTTTGCCCAGTTACCATGACAAAATTCCAACGACTTGTGCAGCGTGAACAACAGACTTTGATCTTCTCACAGTTCCACAGGCCAAAATTCCAAGACAAAAGTATGGGCAGATTCAGGGTCTGGTCAGGGCCCTCTTGCTCTCTGGCTTGGAGATGGCTATCTTCTCATTGCAGGCTCTCATGGCTTTTCTGTGTGTGGGTGGAGAGAAAGCTTTAGTGTCTCCTCCTCTTCTTATAAGACACCAGTCCTATTGTATCAGGGTCTCCAAAAAGGTCCATGAACCTAATTCCAGTGTGTGTGTGTGTGTGTGTGTGTGTGTGTGTGTGTGTGCGCGTGTGTGTTGGTGATCTGAGAATCACCAACAGGTGATTCTCGGATGCCATCAGTATCTCTGAGAAGCCCACTCAATTCTACTACTCTCTACCCAGAGATGAATCAGTTGCCACGTGTGCAGGACTCAGTCCCCAAAGACTACCTCCACTTCAGATGCCAGCCCCAAACCCAGGTTGTCACCTGTGCTTCTGATGACTGGCTATAAATCAAATCTTCCCATGACCACCATTTTGGGTTCACTTCATTTGGTAGAACTGCTCACAGAACTCAAGAACACCAGTTTGGGGCTTCCCTGGTGGCCCAGTGGTTAGGACTTTGCCTTCTAATGCAGGGGGCATGGGTTCCATCTCTGGTCATGGAGCTAAAATCTCTCATGCCTTGTGGGCAAAAAACCAGAACATAAACAACAGAAGCAATATTGGAACAAGTTCAATAAAGACTTAAAAAATAAAGAACACCAGTTAACTTACTAGATTACTGATTTATTATAAAAGGATGTGATGAACAGATGACCAGCCAGTGAGAAGATGCACAAGGCAAGGTTGTGGAGGAGGGGCAGGGGCTCCCAAGACTCTCCGGGTGCCCACTCTCTCCAACCTCCGTGAGTTCACCAATTTGTAAACTCTCCAAACCACATCCTTTTGGGTTGTTATGGAGGTGTCATTACAGAGATGCGATTGATTAAATTATTGGCCACTGGTGATTGGTTCAACCTCCAGCTCCTCCCTTCCCTCGTGGTCAGGGGTGGGATTGAAGGTTCTAAGCCTCTAACACAGAGTCAGTTCTCCTGGTGACCAGCCCCATACTTGGGTGGGGCCCAAGGTCACTTTCCTTATGTATATTCATGGATGGAGGACAAACATCCAGAGGCAGACTCTTTATTCCCTTGGTCTTGTTAATGTTGTGAATGAGACAACCATTTGTCCTGGGGGCTGTCCTGGGCATTGTGAGAGGTCCAGCAACATCCCAGCATCCCTGGTCTCCACTCATCTGATGCCAGTATCAACTCCCAATTGTAATTGCCAAGAATGTCTCCAGACATTGCCCCCCCTCCTCTGCTGAAAACTACTATTTGGTCTGGACCAACCTGATTTGCAAGGATGAGAACATTGTGGATCTATAGAAGATGATCATCTCTGGGCAGCCTTGTGTACACATCCCGGTTCCTGAGGGGCAAATGGATGGTGTCCTAGAACCACAGATCACATAGCATCCTGGTGCCTCCTGTCCTTACAAAATCACAGTGTGCACCTCCAACTATACAACTCATCATTTGTTAGAAAAAGCAAACATGATAATTGTGGCTTGAAAACTAAAAGTGTTAGTTGCTCAGTCATGTCCTACTCTTTGCAACCCCATGGACTGTAGCCCACCAGGCCCCTTTGTCCATGTAATTCTCCATGGCAAGAATACTGGAATGTGTAGCCATTCTCTTCTCCAGGGGATCTTTCTAACTCAGGAATTGAACCTGGGTCTTCCACATTGCAGGCAGATTCATTACTGGCTGAGCCACCAGGGAAGCCCCCAATCCTGGTTTAATAGAAATTAAAATAGTTTACTTTCATCAAATGATTACCTTGCCATCCATGGGCAAAAAGGTCAACTTCTGACACTTGGCCAGCCTGAGTTTAGCAGCTGACCACCGAGTCAATGGCTATCATGTTTTAATATGAATTATTTGCACACAGCTTGAGGAGTTTATCTAGCACAAACTGTAAAACCTGGAAGATTTAAAAACCAAATCTTTTTGCATAATTAACCAGCCAAGGGGAAACTCTCTGAAATAAGGTGTTGGAAGCTCTTACTCTGGGAAGCTGAGGGCAGAGCAGTGCTGCAATGCAATTAGTGGAGAACTGTCCAGCCTGCTGGCCTCAGCTTGGGAACAATTAAATAATCCTTTTCCTTGTCATTAGCCTCCAGCCCAGCTGCTGAGGGCGTGAATCCATACAAAAAGATCTGTGGAGATGCCCACATCACCTTCCCAGGATGCCTCTCTGAAGGATGCCTATGAACTCTGTCTGACCTTTGGGCTCTTTCTGGGCCCCCTGGTCCATCTGCCTCTGAGGTTCCTTGTTGAGAAGGGACAAGGGTTCTAGACTGCCACTCTGGGACCCCCGGGAACCCAGGAATGGAACGGTGCCTCCTGTGTTGAGGAGCTGTCCCTTTTCTTCTTACAAAGTGATGCTTCTATCACTTTGTCTCACGGTTTTCAGGAAGAACATGAAACAGAATGCTCAGAAGAGCTGGTTCCTGCAAACCAGTAGCTGAAGAGTTGCAATGTACTTGGGAGATGCTCGCTTTCCTTCTCCAAGGGGCAGGTGGCCCTGAGTTGGAAATCTGTCGGGGAGCAAGGGGTGAGCACTTCACCTCTGCCTTGCCTGTGGCTCACACGTCTCTCTGAGTATCAGTGTTGTCACCTGTGAAGTGGAGGAGTTACAGCTCCCACCTCCTGGCTCCCTCCCTCCCATGACATCCCAGCCCCTCCCATAGGCAAGGCTGGGGGAACAAGAAGCATAGGAGGCTGGGGCTGTGGACTTGGGTGCCAGGAAAGAGATGAATAAGGAGCCCACTCCCGGGAGTGACCGAGGTGACCAAGTAGGGTGACGTGCCGACCACAGAGGACCCTCAACCAGGGCTAGCAATATAGCATTCATGCTCCCTCCAGAAGTTTGGGAGGACTTGTCCCCAACTGCCTGAACTTCTCAACTGGGAAAGAGGAAGAAGTCTTTACGTTGATTTGACTCAGGAGCTGTGGTAAGAATGGGGGCCACCCTGGGGGTTAAGGTCACCTTCTTCAATGTTCCAACCCTGAGGGGTGAATTATCACTTCCAGGGTCTGCAGGGACTTCAGGCATGAATGAAGAGCAGTTGCTGTTTTGGGGCCTGGGACATTTTCTGGGAAAGGAGGGTGCAGATGGTCCCTGAAGAGCTGAGCTTCCAGCTCATGGACCCACCGGGTAGAACACATGGTCAGGAGGTTGGGTTTGTCCCCAGCCTCCTTCACTGGGGCCGGGCATGTGGCTAATCAGGAGCAAGTGTCTCACTTCATCAAGGATCACTCAGTACCATGCACCCTGAGTGATGTAAGACCTAAAGCTCAGCCTTGGTCCCTGAAGATCTCCTGGTCCTGGGATGTGACGATGTGCAGTCAACTGGCCAGGCCCAGGGAGCAGAGAGTCAGGCCTGAGAGTCACACTGGGTGGCCATGGGAAGGGAGGCTGCTGGGTGAGGGGTCTGCTGGAGAAGAGCCTGCACGCCAGAGGGACAGATAGAGATACTGGAGCCTTCTCTGCAGCAGAGAGAACATTCTAAAAACTCACCCACCAGCCTAGCCCTCTCTGCTGGCCCCAGCACCACTCTGCTCTTGGAGATGTGTGCACACTTGCTAAGTTGCTTCAGTCGTGTCTGACTCTTTGCAACCCCATGGACTGTAGTCTGCCAGGCTCCTCTGTCTATGGGATTCTCCAGGCAAGAACACTGGAGTGGGTTGCCATTTCCTACTCCAGGGGATCTTTCTGACCCAAGGATTGAAGCTACATCTGCTGTGACTCCCAATTTGCAGGTGGATTCTTTACCGCTGAGCCACTCTCATCCTACCCATCCCTTTGTGGTGTCTGTGTTTATCTGCTGTGCTTCTCTTCCCTCAATAACAGAACTCAAAGACTGAATTAATGTAGCAAAATTCCATCACAGACGCCTTGAAGCCATATGCCTTCCAAAGGCCACTCTGAGAAGGGTGGGGGAGACTGTCTCCCAGCTGGTCTCTCCTCAGGGTGCCCTAACATCCTTCCACCCAGACAGACAGCCACGACAGCATCTGCCTGACCTCAAAGCTGCAGTTATAGAGGCCATCTGATGGAACCAAGATCTGCTTTCCCCTTCTTTATTCTTCCACCTCAGATTGTTCAAATAAAATAGGAAAAGGCCAAAAGGAACAAAGCAAGAGTCAAAGGGAAGAATAAATAAAAGCAGAGCCGGGCTGCATCCCCAGACCTCAGCCACTTTTGCAAACAAAGCATTTTTTTTTTTTTTTGTGGAAGAGCCTCGGGTCCCCCTAATTCATTGTCAGAAATAGGAGGTTATTTGCTCCATCATGGCTGGACCAGGACTCTGTTGGACATTTTCCTCAAATAAAAGTGTTGGTTCCAGGATGATGAGAACTATGCTCTGTCCATGGTGCTCCGTATCGATTGTGTAGAAATTGGCTGTGGGTCCAGCCACTTGCTGGCTGATTCATTATTTTCAATCAAGTGGCTTGTTGGGCTGTTAAGGTCGTCAGCGTCTCCAGGGCCCAGGCCGGATTCAGTTATTTCCATTATTGAGACACAACCCAAATTAACTGAACCATCTATGTTTTCTTTTAGTGGGCATCTGGGGAGCAAATGCAAAATCCATCATGAGTTTTATTTTCCATGGAAACGTAACAGGATAATGAGAAAGCTCCTAGTCCTCTGGGAGACATCTGGGGAGCTGGGAGTGGGGTGTTTATTTGCCCTGCCCAGCTTCCCAGTGTCATCAAGAAGCTGATGTGTGTGATATGACAGAGGCGTGACAACCCTGTGACCTGTGGCATCCTTAATGGACTTTGCCTCGTACCACCCAGGTGCATTCTTGTTTGCACACGGGCTTTACCTGGGGCTCTTTTTTTGGGGTACAGTGCTGAAAACCCAGCTCCTCACTTCCTCTGGGTTAAAGAATCAAGGCAGCTCTGGCCTGAAGAGCAGAGAACCCCAGGACAGCTTCTGCCTCTGGCCAGGCTGGGTCAGGCTCACTGTTGTGGCCTCTGCCCTCAGGGGTTGGCCTCACTCTCAGGCAGCCCTTGGGGTTATAGCTTTCCCCTCTCTGGTTCATGAGAATCACATGAAACAGAGTCTTCCAGTGCTGCCTGTAGAAGCCAGAGGGTCTTTCCTTTCCCATTAAGTAGCCTGAAGGCAGGCCCCTTGGAGGTCACCTGTGGGATGGATCCCATGACCATCCCTGAATCAGTCTCTGTTGTCAAGGGGCTGAACCTAGATCAGCTGACAGTGGTCCTGGTGAAACTTTGGAGCTGGGGTTTATACCTTCTAATCTCATGGCTGGGAGTGGAGGGGTTTTCTCCTCTAGGGCAGCCGGAGTGCTAGGGGGAAGTGAATCATGCCCACCATGAAGCCCCCTGCCCACTCTCCATATGTCCCCACCACCCAGCAGGAGGAGAGCTGACTCTTCTTTTCCACATCCTTCCAGTCTTGACAACAGAAGAGTTTATAGGGCTCTGTCTTCAGATGGGAAGACTGAAAGCTTCCCCAAATGTCCATCAGCTCCCAGGGACCCTCCACCACTCAGCCTCCCTCTTGGAGATGGTGACATTGCTCTGCAGTTGACCTCATACCCTGTGCCTCTTAACCTGGGCTCTGGGGGGTGGGTGGATGGTCCCAGAGCCAGGGTCAAACCTGACCTCCACATCCTGTGAATACTTCTTGATGGTCAGCCCAGGACCATGGGGCTCACCTTTGCCTTGGCTTACTTTTATCAGCTCCTCTCTTCCAAACTAACCTAAATATTAAAAGAAAATTTGACCATTACATGAATTCATTTTTTTGTCATAAATTCCAACTAGAGAAATATGATCATCTTGCCCCTCCCAATCTTGACCCCCTTCCTCAGGAGCAACCCTGGTTGAGACCTTTCTAGAAACTCCTAAATGACATTTTATTCTGTATTTCTTCTCAGGAGTTTCTCAAGATTTTGCTTTTAACACCTGCTCTGCAAAGCATTTCTTTCTTTCTTTAATGAGTTATTTATTTATTTGGCTATGTCAGGTCTTAGTTGCAGTATGAGAGATCTTTTGTTGGGGCTCATGGACCCTCCAGTAGTGGTGTGCAGACTCAGCAGTTGTGGTGTTCTGGTTAGTTGCTCCATGGCATGTGGGATCTTACCTGCGTCCCCTGCATTGGAAGGAGGGGGAAGGGAAGGACTTCATTGGACCACCAGGGAAGTCCCCAAGCATTGCTTTCTGTAATTTACTTGACAGTATTCAGTTGAAGCCATGAAGCCCCAATCCAGGCTATTTGGACCTGGTGAAGGAGAGGTGTCAGCAGTTCACACTCCCAGACTTGCCCTTGTGTCATGAATGGGCCAAGCATCCCTGGGCTTCTGAACTTTTACCTTTGGCCAGGGGACCCTGCCCAGAATAACTCCCCTGCCCTGGTTGGACTGCACTCTGTGAGGTGTGGAGGGGGTCTTGCTGCAGAGCAGCTGTGGTCAGGAGCATGATGGATGGTGCCTGGGGAAGTAGCTGTCAGGAGATTGGGAATTAAGCTGTCTTGGTGCTGAGGATGGGCAGCAGCTGGATGGAGGCAAGGAAGGGCTAATGCAGGGCACAGGCCAGACAGATGGAAGGGACCCAGAATTCTGAGCAATGGGGCTTGGAACGTACAAGGCCATGGGGCGGTTTCCTCCCCAGGTCAGTTGCTGGGGTCCTGTTCCCTTGTTTGTTCTCACCTGGAGTGTCCTTTTCCAAATGTGGTTCCCTCATGTTTATGCTTTCCTCCCCTGACCCTCCCTCTTTCCCTCCTTCCTTCTTTCTTTCTTGTTATTTAAAACCCTGCTCCACCCCAGGGCACTTGTATTCTTGGGGGTTTGGTAAGCAAGGAGACAGCTCTCTGTCCTAATTGTTGACTCCTGGGTAATCAGCCAGCAGTTCAGAGATGATCCAGCATAACTGCAAAGAGCAGGAGGGCCTATTTGGGGTTGTTGTTGTTCAGTCACTAAAGTTATGTCCGACTCTTTGCAACCACACGGATTGCAGCTCTGCTATGATCCCTGTCCTTCTCTATCTCCCAGAGTTTGCACAAATTCATGTCCATTGAGTCGGCAATGCCATCCAACCATCTTATCCTCTGTCATCCCCTTCTCCTCCTGCCTTCAATTTTCCCCAGCATCAGAGTCTTTTCCAATGAGTTGGCTCTTCACGTCAAGTGAACGAAGTATTGGAGCTTCAGCATCAATCCTTCCAATGAATATTCAGGGTTGATTTCCTTTAGAATTGACTGATTCGGTCTCTTTGCAGTCCAAGGGACTCTCAAGAGTCTTCTCCAGTGCCACAGTTTGAAAGCATCAATTCTTTGGCACTCAGCCTTCTTTATGATCCAACTCTCACATCTGTACATGACTACTGGAAAAATCATAGCTTTGACTATACAGACTCTGTGTCGGCAAAGTGATGTCTCTGATTTTTAATATGCTCTCTAGGTTTGTCATAGCTTTTCTCCCAAGGAACCAATGTCACAGCTATAGTCACCATCCACAGTGATTTTGGAGCCCAAGAAAATAAAGTCTCTCACTGTTTCCATTGTTTCCCCATCTTTGCCATGAAGTGATGGGACTGCATGCCATGATCTTAGTTTTTTTAATGTTGAGTTTTAAGCCAGCTTTTTCACTCTCCTCTTTCACCTTCATTAAGAGGCTGTTTAGTTCTCCTTCACTTTCTGCCATAAGGGTGATGTTATCTGCATATCTGAGGTTATTAATATTTCTCCCTGCACCCGTGATTCCAGCTTGTGCTTCATCCAGTCTGGCACTTCACATGATGTACTCTGCATATAAGTTAAGTAAGCAGAGTGACAATATACAGCCTTGATATACTCCTTTCCCGATTTGGAACCAAATTGGGAACTCCTTTCTTTGTTCTATGTCTGGTTCTAGCAGGTGCTTCTTCACCTGCATACAGGTTTCTCAGCAGGCAGGTAAGTGAAAGTGAAGTCCCTCAGTCATGTCTGACTCTTTGCGACCCCATGGACTATAACCCACTAGGTTCCTCCATCTATAGGATTTTCAAGGCAAGAATACTGGAGTGGATTGCCATTTCCTTCTCCAGGGAGGCAAGTAAGGTGGTCTGGTAGCCCATTTCTTGAAGAATTTTTCATAGTTTGTTGTGATCCACACAGTCAAAGTCTTTAACATAGTCAACAAAACAGAAGTAGATGCTTTTCTGGAACTTTCTTGCTTTTTCTATGCTTCAGTGGATGTTGGCAATTTGATCTCTGGTTCCTCTGCCTTTTCTAAATCTAGCTTGTACATCTGGAATTTCTGGGTTCACATACTGTTGAAGCCTACCTTGAAGGATTTTGAGCATGATCTTGCTAGCGTGGACATCACCAGATGGTCAATACCAAAATCAAACTGATTATATTCTTTGCAGCCTAAGATAGAGAAGTCCTATACAGTCAGCAAAAGCAAGACAGGGACCCAACTGTGGCCCAGATAATGAACTCCTTATTTCAAAATTCAGACTTAAACTGAATACTTCTATAATTTCATTTAAATATATCTATCAACTTCATGTACTCTTTCTTGAATTAAAATATTTTTATAGTTGCTGCTTTCAGTTCAGTTCAGTTCAGTCGCTCAGTCATGTCCAACTCTTTGCGACCCCATGAACCGCAGCATGCCAGGCCTCCCTATCCAACACCAACTGCCAGAGTCTACCCAAACTCATGTCCATTGAGTCAGTGATGCCATCCAACCATCTCATCCTCTGTCATCCCCTTCTCCTTCTGCCCTCAATCTTTCCCAGCATCAGGGTCATCGCAAATGAGTCAGCTCTTCACATCAGGTGGCCAAAGTATTGGAGTTTCAGCTTTAATGTCAGTCCTTCCAATGAACACCAGGACTGATCTCCTTTAGGATGGATTTGTTGGATCTCCTTGCAGTCCAAGGGACTCTCAAGAGTCTTCTCCAACACCACAGTTCAAAAGCATCGATTCTTTGGCACTCAGCTTTCTTTATAGTCCAATTCTCACATCCATACATGACCACTGGAAAAACCATAGCCATGACTAGACTCACCTTTGTTGACAAAGTAATGTCTCTGCTTTTTAATATGCTATCTAGGTTGGTCATAACTTTCCTTCCAAGGAGTAAGCATCTTTTAATTTCATGGCTGCAGTCACCATCTGCAGTGATTTTGGAGCCCCCCAAAATAAAGTCAGCCAGTGTTTCCACTGTTTTCCCATCTATTTGCCATGAAGTGATGGGACTGGATGCAATGATCTTAGTTTTCTGAATGTTGAGGTTTAAGCCAACTTTTTCACTCTCCTCTTTTACTTTCATCAAGAGGCTCTTTAGTTCTTTACTTTCTGCCATAAAGGACTTTCTGCCACATTTGTCTGTGTGGATCACAATAAATTGTGGAAAATTCTGAAGGAGATGGGAATAACAGATCACCTGACCTGCCTCTTGGGAAACCTGTATGCAGGTTAGGAAGCAACAGTTAGGACTGGACATGGAACAACAGACTGGCTCCAAACAGGAAAAGGAGTACATCAAGGCTGTATGTTGTTACCCTGCTTATTTAACATATATGCAGAGTGCATCATGAGAAATGCTGGGCTGGAGGAAGCACAAGCTGGAATCAAGATTGCTGGGAGAAATATCAATACCCTCAGATATGCAGAGGACACCACCCTTATGGCAGAAAGTTCTTCTTTCAGGGGTTAGAATGTGCATCCTTAAGCTTAACAATCTACTTAAAGTTGATGCTGAATGAGTTCACATGAGAAGTGGAAACCTGGCAACACTGTGGATGCATTTAACTCTCCTGACCGCCCTTATGCTGTAACAGTCATGTGCTCACATCCACACATGTTAGAATTTGTGAAGTGAGTTTATAACTTCACAAGACAGTTGGTATGATTTTTGTCTAAACAATCATATGTATTTTAACAAAATTTAGAGGAAAACATGGTGGAGCTTGTAGTAAAGAACTCACCTGCCAATGCAGGAGATAAAAGAGGCATGGGTTTGATAGCTGGGTCGGGAAGGTCCCTGAAGAAGAAAATGGCAACCCACTCCAGTATTCTTGCCTGGAGAATCCCATGGACAGAGCAGCCTGATGGGCTACAATCTGTGGGGTTTCAAAGAGTCGGACGTGACTGAAGCAGCTTAGCATGCATGCATGGTCTTTTATACATACTCAGATATTTACTACTCATTATCCTCTTTTGTGTTTTCTGAAGATGCAAATTTCTCTCTGGCATCATTTTGACTTCCTTCAGTTTGACAACTTTCTTCAGTATTTTTGTAGTGTACGTATGCTGACAATGAATTCTGTGTGTTTATTTTATCTTAAAATGTCTTTATTTCCCCTTCAGTTTTGAAATTTATTCTGTGTATAGGATCCTCAGCTGATAGTGTTTTCAGCCTTTAGGATTTTAAAGATGCTGTTTCACTGCCAGTCAAATGGTCAAGTAGTTTCTGGTGAGAAGTCTTAAATAATTCAAATTATTTTTTTCTGTGTATGTGACCTATTTATCTGATTGCCTTTAGGATTTCTGCTTCATATTATTTTTTTTTTTATTTTATGAACCTAGGCACATAATTTTGGCATTATACTATTTGTGGTTTGCTGAACTTCTTGAAATTGTACATTCACATCTTTCACCAGTTTCGGAAATTGTGGGCCATTATTACTTCAAATGTTTCTTTCTACTCTTTCTTTCTCATGTCTCGTCTAAAATCACTTATATTTTAAAGTCAGTCCCAGAGATTCAATTCATTTCTTTTCCAGTGTTTTTCCTCTTTATTCTTTAGATTGGATAATTTCTATTGATCTATTTTCAGGTTCATTGACTTTCCTTTTAAACACTATGTATAACATTGCTTTTATGCTTAGAATGTTTAACATGATGATATCCTACTGTTTCATTTGTTTGCAATTTGCGTTTTTCCACCTAACATTGTGTGAGAAGTCTGATTTTTTAAATTGATCTATTCTGCTATTAAACCCATTAATGAAGCCCATAATTTCACATATCCTAATTTTTAGTTCCAAAGTTTCCATTTGATTTGTTTTAACATTTAAATTTCTCTCCTGAGAGTTCCTATAATATCTTTTCACTTATTCCTTTATCTCCTGCAGCCTTGTTGGAATGGCTGTGTTGTAGACTTTGTTAATTTCAGCATTTGGGTCATGATGGTGGTTGATTCTCTTTTTACATGAGTTTGAGTCCCACTCTCCTGGTTTCTTGCGTACTGAATAATTTTGGATAGCATCCTGGATGTTGTGATTACTGTGTGTGGAGACTGTGGTATTGGTTATGTTTTTCCATGAAGTATTATTTCTTTGTTTTAGCAGAAAAGTAATTCAGACAGAATCAAACCACAAACTCTGTCTCGCCTACGGGTGGTGACAGCTCTGATCTCAGCTCACTTCCTTGTGGGCTCCATTGCTGCTGTTTTCATTCTTAACTGGGTTGGCTGCAGGCTGCAGCATGCATGGAGCATTTCAGGTCATTCAAGGACATGGGCAGAGTTTACAAGCAGAGCCTGGACTCCCCACTCTTGCTCCAGCTTTTTTTTTTTTTAATTTTCTTTACTTTATTGTGTTGGTTTTGCCATATATTGACATGAAACTGTCATGGGTTTACATATGCTCCCCCTCCAGAACCCCCCTCCCTCCTCCCTCCCGATTCCCTCCCCTTGGGAAATCTCGGTGCACCAGCCCCGAGCATCAACCCTGGGCTGGCGATTGATTTCACATATGATAATTGACATGTTTCAATGCCATTCTCCCATATCATCCCACCTTTGCCCTCTTCCACAGAGTCCACGAGACTGTTCTATACATCTGCATTCCTTTTGCTGTCTTGCAGGCAGGGTTCTCGTTACCATCTTTCTAAATTCCACATATATGCGTTAGTATACTGTATTGTTGTTTTTCCTTTTGGCTTACTTCACTCTGGATAATAGGCTCCAGTTCCATCCACCTGAGTAGAACTGATTCCAGTGAATTTTTTTTTAATGCTGAGTAATATTCCATTGTATATATGTACCACAGCTTTCTTATCCATTCGTCAGTTGATGGGCATCTAGGTTGCTTGCTCCAGCTTTTATGAGTTTCCTTTCTCACTCACCAGCATCAGTGAACATGTGACTCTTTCTTTTCCTGGGCAGAGAAATGGTGGGTTTTCTATTAGATATTCAGCTGCACTGAATCTTGATGGAAACAACACAAAGATGGGGCACTCTTCATGTGCTGATTCTTTGTTCCAGGTTTAGGCTTTCTTCCCACCTTTGTTTACTTTCTATAGACTTCAAGTAGGTTTTTGTTTTGGCTAAATTTATTGTTGTTTTCTGTATAAGGGTCATTTCTCTTGTTTGCTTAACTTTTAAATTAATGTTGCCTTTGAACTCCTGGGGGATGGGGAACTATGCCTCCAGTTCTGCCAGGAATGGGATGAGGCTTAAAGGGGAAGTGTTGGGAAGGATAATATGAGAAAGTGCAAAGTGCTGGCAATTTATTGCCTGAATCCCTGCTTCCATCACAGCAAATTGGATTTTTTAATTTGTTCTTTTATATAGGGACATTTCAAGTAAGAAATATTGTAAAATTGGTATTAGCTAAAGTGTACTTGAAAACCCCTTGTTTAAATACTCTCCAAGTTCTGAAGCTTTGAGAAACCTGCTGGCTTCAAGGGACTTTAGTAATGCTGTGTTTAGAAGCCTAATCCTTGAGCCAGGCTGACCTGCATTTGAATCTATTTGCCACTTGCTAATTGTGTAGCCTGGTGAAAGTTCCTTACTACCAGTATCTTGCATTTTTCATCTTTAAGATGGAGAGAGCCATAATGTGCTATAGGATGGTGTGAGAATCCAAAGAGATGATGAATACTTAAGTTTTGGCAGAGGGATGGCATATGGTAAGAGTGTTTTAAGGACTGAATATTTGTATCCCCTCAGTTTCATAAGTTGAAGTCTTACATTGATTAAAAAAAGATGCAGAGCATAACAGTTGCAAGTCAAGTTTTATTTGGGGGCAAAATCAGGACTGTAGCCTGGGAGACAGCATCTCAGATAGCTCTGAGAGACTGCTCCAAAGAGGTGCGGGGGAGGGGGAAGGTCAATATATAAGATTTTGGTGAAAGAGGAGTTCAGTGTAATCAAGCGCTTATCTCATAAAATGTTTTCTGTGAGTTACAAGGAGCAGATGTCACCATGAAAGGATTTAGTGCTTTTCTAGTTATGAGGAGATGCAAGGACTGGGATCATGAAATCAATTCCTGAAAATACCTGAAGACCTGTTCTACCAGTTTCCCTGGGGCACATGGTGGAAGTGACAAAGAGATTCAAGGGATTAGATCTGATAGACAGAGTGCCTGAAGAACAATGGACGGAGGTTCATAACATTATACAGGAGGTGGTAATCAAAACCATACTCAAGAGAAAGAAATGCAAAAGGGCAAAATGGTTGTCTGAGGCAGTCTTACAATAGCTGAGAAAAGAAGAGAAGTGAAAGGCAAAGAAGAAAAGGAAAGATATACTCATCTGAGTGCAGAGTTCTAGAGAATAGCAAGGTGAGAAAAGAAGCCTTCCTAAGTGAACAATGCAAAGAAATAGAGGAAAACACTAGAATGGGAAAGACTAGAGACCTCTTCAAGAAAATTAGCAATGCCAAGGGAACATTTCATGTAAAGATGGGCACAATAAAGGACACAAATGGTATGGACCTAACAGAAGCAGAGGATATTAAGAAGAGGTGGCAAGAATACACAGAAGAACTGTACAAAAAAGATCTTTATGACCCAGATAATCATGATGGTGTGATCACTCACCTAGAGCCAGACATCCTGGAATGTGAAGTCAAGGCCTTAGAAAGCATCACTAAGAACAAAGGTAGTGGAGGTGATGGAATTCCAGTTGAGCTATTTCAAATCCTGAAAGATGATGCTGTGAAAATGCTGCACTCAATATGCCAGCAGATTCGGAAAACTCGGCAGTGCCACAGGACTGGAGAAGATAAGTTTTCATTCCAACCTGGAAGAAAGACAATGCCAAAGAATTTTCAAACTACTGCATAATTGCACTCATCTCACACGCTAGCAAAGTAATGCTCAAAATTCTCCAAGTCAGACTTCAACAGTATGTGAACTGAGAACTTCCAGATGTTCAAGCTCGTTTTAGAAAAGGCAGAGGAAGCAGAGATCAAATTGCCAACATCCAATGGATCATTGAAAAAGCAAGAGATTTCCAGCAAAATATCTACTTCTGCTTTATTGACTACTCTAAAACCTTTGACCATGTGGGTCACAGCAAACTGTGGGAAATCCTTCAAGAGAGGGGAATACCAGATCACCTTACCTGCCTCCTGAGAAATCTGTATGCAGGTCAAGAAGTAACAGTTAGAACCAAACATGGAACAATGGACTGGTTCAAAATTGGAAAAGGAGAACATCAAAACTGCATATTGTTACTGTGCTTATTTAACTTATATGCAGAGTGCATGAGGTGAAATGCCAGGCTGAATGAAGCACAAACTGGAATGAAGATTGCTGGAAGAAATATCAATAACCTCATATAGGCAGATGACACTACCCTTATGGCAGAAAACAAAGAGGAACTAAAGAGCCTCTTGATGAAGGTGAAAGAGGAGAGTGAAAAAGCTGGCTTAAAACTCAGCATTCAAAAAATGAAGATCATGGCATTTGGTCCCATCACTTCACGGCAAATAGGAGGGGAAACGATGACAACAGTGACAGACTTTGTTTTCTTGGGCTCCAAAATCACCACAGATGGTGACTGCAGCCATGAAATTCAAAGACGCTTGCGACTTGGAAGAAAATCTATGACAAACCTAGACAATGTATTAAAAAGCAGAGACATTATTTTGCCAACAAATGTCCCTATAGTCACAGCTAAGGTTTTTCCAGTAGTCATGTATGGATGTGAGAGTAGGACTGTAAAGGAGGCTGAGGGCTGAAGAATTGATGCTTTTGAACTGTGATGCTGGAGGAGACTCCTCAGAGTCCCTTGGACAGCAAGGAAATGAAGTCAGTCAATCCTAAAGGAAATCAGTCCTGAATATTCATTGGAAGGACTGATGCTAAAGCTGAAGCTTCAATCCTTTGGCCACCTGATTGGAAGAGCAGACTCACGGAAAAAGAGATAACTGATGCTCCGAAAGACTGAAAGCAAGTGGAAGGGGGCAAGAGAGGATGAGATGGTTGGATGGCATCACCAACTTGATGGATGTTTTAGCAAGCTCCAGGAGATAGTGAAGGGCAGGGAAGCCTGGCATGCTGCAGTACATGGGGTCACAAAGAGTCAGACATGACTGAGTGACTGAATGACATAGTGCCTCATTCTCCACCCTGAACTCCCTTGAAGGGATGTTGAAGTTTCACAGCTGCAGCATCCCAGGGTTCAGTCTCCACAGAGGCAGATGGCCAATGCCCTTGGCAAGCACCAATTTGCAGTTGACATCTGCTTCCCAAATGTTATGGTATTTGGAGATATGATCTTGGTGTGTGAGGAGGGAGATGGCTCATGATGATATTAGTGTCCTTGTAAGAGACACCAGATAGCTTTCTCTCTTTCATCTGAGCACACAGCAAGAAGGTGGCTTTCTACAAGCTACCATGTGGGTCCTCACCTGACCATGCTGGCACCCTATTCTCGGACTTACAGCCTCTAGAACTAAATCAGAGAAAAAATAAACACATGAGAAAATAAAGGTGCGCTGTTTAAGTCCTCCAGAGTGTGATATTTCCTTAAGACAGCCTGGGCTTACTAAGACATTTTGTATGCCACCTATACGTATTCATCATCAAATGTGTACGGATGCTTCTGTGAGTAAAAGTGAAGGCACTGGAGAGTCTGGTGAGTTCCCAGAGAGAGCAAAGGAAGGGCCGTTTCACTGGCCCTGCATCAGTACCCTCGGGACACTGATGCAGCTTTGGCCTGGAGCTCACAGGACAGGGCTTCTCACTCATTATCAGAGACATGGCAGCTGCCACTCGGTCACTTTAGAATCGACAATCACGGGTCCCATTCGTGACAGCTCCATTTCTTAGGATGAACTTGCCAGGAAGATTGCCTCTCTAACAGGTCACCTCCCAGGATGCAGCATATAGAAAATCTGGATTTAGAAAAAACACAGTGAGATTCCAGCATGTGAGGGGGCAGCATCCACTGTACATCCCTCATGTCCCCCTGCAAATAGCTGGCTTTCCTCTGGTTCCTATTTGAGGACTTCAAGTGGTGTGTCCAAATTGATGTTGGGAAAGATTGAAGGCAGGAGGAGAAGGGGGTGGCAGAGGATTAGTTAGATGCTTAGATGGCATCATTGACTCGATGGACCTGAATCTGAGCAAACTCCAGGAGATAGTGAAGGACAGGGAAGCCTGGTGTGGTGCAGTCCGTGAGGTTGCAGAGTCAGACACGACTGAGCGACTGACAACCACCACCACCACCAAAGTGAAATCTGCTGGAGACTGTGATAAGCGCACTGCTCTGCGTCTGCTTTCCCAAGAAGGCGCTGAGTGGTAAGGCAGGAGGTGGTATTGGGAGGGCCAGGAAGAGGCAAGATGTCAGACTGACTGGGTCCAGCTTCTTCGCAAGGTCATCATCAAATGTGATTTTCCAAGTGCCGCCTCGTTGCTGCTGGCACAAATGAGACCAGGAGATTATTGGAAATCTATAAGAAAATCTTGTCCTATGTCAAGCTCCTGACTAAGCCCATTCCTTTCCCCTCCCTGAGCAAAGGAAAGCTAACCCAAAGGAGCAGGAAAAACCTTTTGCTTTGGTCCAAACCTTTAAATCTTTTGTAGCTTGGAGGCTTGTCCTCATTTACAGAACAGGATTTAAACTTTGTGGGCCATAGTGGATTGGGAAGGAGGGAAGTCAGTGTTTAAGCTTAGCACCGAGAGACACCCCCCTAAAAACTGAGGCCACCCTGGTGTGGCCCATGTTCTTATTTATCCTGACAAGTTTCCTTCATCACCTAACACTTCCTAGTATGAGAAAAGATTTCTTCCCCAGACTCAGAAGGTAAAATTTGCTTAATTTCAAATCTGAGCTCACCCTCCTTTATCCACAGGGATCCAGTGCCTGCAGTCTCATAGCAGAGAAGTCATAAAACCTGATGAGTGTTTTTCGACATCAGCAAAGGTCTCTGATAAGTACTTTTTGCTTTTTGTTTGTTTTCATCAAAATCAGCCCTTGTTTCCTGAAAGACCCAGTGATAGGAGATGCCCTTTGCAAAGTTAGTGAACTCCACTGCCCTCCCCGAAATCTAGATTTGGATGATGGGAAGGGTGTTTGTCTCTCTCTCTCTCTCATTTTTTTTTTCCTGGTTGTTGCTCAGACTGACAACTGTAGGAACAGGGCTTGGTGTCGTGCCTTGAAGGGTCTTGCAAAGGGAGATCCAACGCCCAGAGAGAGGCAAGAGCTCACTCTATTCTACTCAGATTGAGAAGTCTCAGCTGCTGGAGCAAACGAGGGCTCTGAGGCAAGGGGAAAAGAAATGTAGCTAATGGATGAAAAGTCAGGGTATTCCATCTGGGACATACCTCTGAGAAGTGGGGCTCTGGGAAAGGGCCAATATATCACAGGCACTCAGTAAGTGAATGATGAATGAATGAGTGGCTAAATGAATGAATTAGTCAGGGGACTCTGCCACACACATCTTTTCATCGCCCACAGGTCCTGACTCAGGGATGTTCATATAGAATTGCTTGATAAATGTTGAGTTAATGAGGGGGCTGTTTTCGGTACTACAAGAATTCAGAGCCTTTGCCATCCTAAGGGCTATGCACAAGCCTCAAGCTGCAGCTTTGGTTTCCCTGATGGAAGCAGAGAGGCTCCAGGTCCCTCCAGCTGCTTCTAGAGTCACAGAACTGATGGAAGGACCATACATGAGCTGATTTGCTTTCCAGCAATTTCCAGCCTCTTCTTTGCTAGTCCTCTGGTGAATTGGACATGAATTTGAACAAACTCTAGGAGATAGTGAAGGACAGAGAAGCCTGGCATGTTGCAATCCATGGGATCATAGTCAGACTGACTTAATGACTGAACAGCAACAACAACACTGTGAATATTTGCCTATACTTTGGTCATTCTCTCAGACTCTACTGAATGATTCCAAACTTGTATACTGATTTTGTAACAAGTAATTCATGGTGGGTGTAGAAATACAGGTGTCACTTTCTACACTAGGGATTTTTAGGAAGGTTTAGGGTGAGATCTGGGGTGATGTTTTTGCCACTGTTGCCATATGTGGGGAAAGATTTCAGGGCAGTCTTGGCAGTCTTGAAATCATTGGTAGCACACAGGGTCATGTGTCTCCCTCCATTTGACCCAAATTCCCACCCCTCAGAGGTGGATCCAGATAAGCACACCAGGCCTGTGTCTGCGTCTGAAGTTGGGAAGTTGGGTTTCACCACAGAACTTGAGCAGAAACTCTGCCTGAACTAATTTTCCTCCAGGCAACTTCATTGGAACAAAGTTTTATGTGGTAGATAATGAGAAAAGCAGCTGTAAAATCCTAAAGGAGTGAAAAATAATTTCCAAAGAGATCCTGAAAATCTCCTAGAATAAGAAAGTTGCATCAATTCTCTCAATTACTATGAGGAACATGCATCTGTAACACGCATTTTAATAGGCATTAAAGAGATTTTAATGAGAAAACAACTTAAAAGTTGATAAACGTGTGTCTTCTGTTGATACTCGGCAGAGACGTTTTGGGGAGGAGGGTAGAGATTGGGGGAGTCATTAGCACTAGGTTGCTTTATTAGGTGCTTTATTGTTCTGAATAATTTAGCTGCTGAAGTTCAGGCTTGGATGCCTGCAGATTTGGGTGTGATTATCAAGAAGCTCTGAATTGATGCCTTTGCATTGTGGTGCTGGAGAATACTCTTGAGAGTCTCTTGGACAGCAAGGAGATCAAACCAGTCCATCCTAAAGGAAAGCAAACCCTGAATGTTCATTGAAAGGACTGATGCTGAAGCTCCTATATTTTGATGCGAAGAGGTGACTCACTGGAAAAGACCCAGTTGCTGGGAAAGATTGAAGGCATAAGGAGAAGGGGGCAACAGAGGATGAGATAGCTGGATGGCATCATCAACTTAATGGATATGAGTTTGAGAAAACTCTGGGAAATGGTGAAGGACAGGAGAGCCTGTTGTGCTAGAGTCCATGGGGTTGCAAAGAGTCAGACTTGACTTAACAACTGAAAAACAATCAAGAGGATCTGAGGCTGTGAAAAGATGGAGAACATCTATTTTTGAGATTGGGATGATGTCAAACCCTGGCACATGGGTGTCTGGCAGCCAACATCATAGAGTTCAAAACACTCATTATTCTGCTCAAAACCAATTAGGCTGGAGAAGCAGGCCCAGAAGTCTGGGGTTATTGAAAAACTCAGGCCTGATCAGGCTCAGGTTACCCTGACATGGGAAACTGAGGACTTTGGAGACTGTTAGCCAGATTTCATCCCTAGGTATGGCCTGTGAGCCCCCTCCAGCACATACCATTTTGCTGAAGAAGAAGAAGAAGAGCATTGGTTGGTCCTACACTGCCACATGATGTCTGGTCCCCAGGCTGGGACAGCTGGATGAGGCAGGAGGCAAAAGTGCCTTAGAGGCATCACCCACCTAATCATGTGACAGTTATTAACAGTGGCTGTAGCCAAACTACATCCAGACACCATGCTCAGCATCCTTCCTGGATTTCAACATTATCTTTCTATTGCTCCTTAACCAGAATCACACTTGGTGGCTTAAAGCATTATCTGTTTATTATCTCAGCACTTCTGGGGTCAAGAGTCCAGGACATGGCTTAACTTGGTTCTCTGCTCAAGATCTCGTGAGGCTGCAATCAAGGTATCAGCCAGGATGTATTCTCATCAGGGGCTTGGCTGGGGAAGAAACTACTTTTACATTTCCTAAGCTGGTTGAGAGAACTGGTTGAATTCATTTCCTTGTGGTTGTAGGACTCAAGGTGACTTTCTTCTTTGTGGCCAGGAGAAAAGTCTGCTGCTGGATGTTCTGACTTCAGGGAGGGCTCCTGCCTATCACCTATTTAGGCCATGACTCCTCAGGGTGATCTCTCTTCTAATGAATTAAATTCAACTCACTAGAGACCTTACTTACATCTGCAAAGTTCCTTCACCTTAGCTGTTTCCTATTTATTAGAAACGGGCTTCCCAGGTGACTCAGTGTAGAGAATCTACCTGTCAATGCAGGAGGCACAAGAGATGGAACATCTCTGGGTTGGGAAGATGCCCTGGAATAGGAAATGGCAAACAGCTCCAGTATTCTTGCCTGAAAAACTCCATGGACAGAGGAGTCTGGTGGGCTACAGTCCATGGGGTTGCAAAGAGCTGAACATGACTGAACGACTGAGCAAATCACATTTATTATAATAGAAACAAGTCTTAAGTCCTATCAACATTTGAGGGGTGGGGTTTACACAAAAGCATGGATATTGGGAGCAGGAACCAATAAGGTCACCCTCAGGCATGTCCACCACAATTAGAATTATTCATCAAAACCTCCGAGCTATCCTGTTCTCATCCCCATTCTGCCAACGAGGAAACCAGGGTCACAGAGACGCAGTGGTTGTCCAATGACACCCAGCTAGAAATGGGTTGAATTCAAGCCCAGAAGGTCTGATTCCAAGGTCATGCACAGTAACAGCCTGTGTTCCTTGGTTAGAAAGTAGTGAAGCAGGGAAGTCCTACAGGAAAGGTCATGGTGGCTTTACCATGTGCAATGTGTAGCATAAAAATAATAGATTGAGTTTGCTAGTTGACATAAGCAAGCCCTGAATAAATGTTAGTGACCACCCCAATGACTGTCATGTTTTTATTTTTTCAACTGCAGAAGTGAAGTGCAATGGAATTTCTACAGCTGTAGAAATACACACAGTAGCTGGAGTGAGACAGCATTAGAGGCGTCAAGGTTAACAGAAGTTTACAAGAGAGGCATCACAACTCAAACTGTATCTCACTGTTGATCATGATAAGACAATCAGGGCAGCCCTTTTACTGAGCAATTCAGAGCCTTTTACACACGTGATCTCATATGTTGTTCCAAACATTTGTCTGAGCATTTCTGTTATTCCCACGTGAAGGATGAGGGCTGGGGGTGATGAGTGACTCCTGCAGGGTCCACCAGATGAGTGGCAGAGGTAAGATGTGAACCCAAGTCCAGGGTTAGGTCCACTGTTCCATTTTTGTGTAGAGTAATGATGACAGGCTGTGATCTAGAATTCATCTGTAACTTGCCTTTGCTCATATAGTACCTGAATTTCTTGAGGGTTGGACCCATTCTTGTACCTTGTGTCTTGCATGGAACTTGGGGACTGCCACTGGGGCTGACTTATTCATGGAGGAGGTACATAAATCTAAGAGGCAATGGAGACCAGCAAGCTGCACCCCAGGATTCTCTGCTCTGAGCGGGCAATGATGGAGATTTACCATCTAGAAGGTGAGCTGGACAGCAGCCAAGTGAGCTGATATGGGCCTGGGGACAAGGTGGTTGGCCAACTCACATTTATTTCCTGTGTTTGTGTTGGCGGTGGGATGAGAGTGGGTGTGTAGGTGGGCACAGGGATTCAGGGTGGGTGGTGAAGGGCCTCCCCTTCTTGGCCTTGGCCATCTCTTTGGGGTTTGGGTTTGTCTCCCTAGCTTCTGGGTGGGTACATCATGGAGCAGGGCTGTGGATTCTGGTCTGGACACCTGCCTGCCACTTGAGCCTCATAGTCTTTTCTTAGGGCCTACCTCTGCCTGGATGGGGTCTTCTCTGCTTCCTGGACCACCAATATGGAGGGTGAAATGGGTCCCAGACCCTGGATGAGTCACAGCTTCTAAACTTTCCCAGGCATGCACTCAGCATTGTCTTTCCTTCAACCTGCAGGAAATTAGAGCCATAAATAACTTATCAGATCAGGCTGCTACTTCCCTCCACCTAGATCCCCAACCCCTCAGATCCTCTGCAGGTCCAGGGAGGGCCAGAGACAGGAGGGTTCTGGAAGTGTAGTGAATTGATATCAGAATAAAAGTGGGAGCTCACTGCAGATGCATTTTCTATGTGCAGGAGTATTCAAGAAAAAATGACTCCTAGAATCCACACACACACACACACACAGAGAGAGAGAGAGAGAGAGAGAGAGAGAGAGAGAGAGAGAGAGAGAAAGAGAGAGAGAGATGAGGTCTACCAGGAAGCTCTGAGAATTACAAACATAGGTGATGGCTTATGATCCATCCACTGCTTTCAACATTTTCTCCATGGAGCTGCCAGACACACGAGCTATTGGTAATTAAACTTCCAGTAGCTAAATTCAACAGTTACATGTATTTTACAGAAAGCAAAGTTTCCTTTGTCTTTCTTGCTCTCATTTTCTGTCTATTCTTGTCCTGGTCTGTCTAAATTTTGTGTGCTTAAGAGAGAAAGATGTGGACATAACAGAGAATTAATAGCACTTGAGAGGTGACTTGTATATCCAGTCTTACAAATGGCCTGCAAGCAATCTTGCCTCCTTGATTTTTACTGCAGAAGCTCATCTAATGACCACTATTGGCAGAGATTCTATTAACCTCAACCACCACCTCCCCACTAGATGGTAGATCCTTTGGTGCCAAGAATTCCTGTCTTATCCTTCTTAGGAACTACAGCCACTTCAGGTTAATGCTTGATGCACGAAAGTCTCTATAAATGTTTGCTGCTTGATTTAAAATGAACTCACATGAAATAGGATTTCAGAAAAAGGAGCAATTGGTATCAGGTGAAATAGTCTCATATTTCAACTCCTTAATAGTACAGCAGTCTGCAAGATGTCCAAGCATCCTGCAGGGGAAATTTCTATGACTGTAATATGACACATGGTCTTCCCAAGTGACTCAGATGTAAAGAATCCATCTGCACTGTAGGAAACCTGGGTTCTATCCCTGGGTCGGGAAGATCCCTTCAAGAAGGAAATGGCAACCCGCTACAGTATTCTTGCCTGGAAAATCCTATGGACAGAACCTGGAGGGCTACAGTCACAGATTTGGGCATGGCTTAGTGACTGAGCATGCACATATAATATGACACACACACAGTGTGTGTGCAGAATGGTGATCTGGGAGGGGATATGATAGCATTAGCTTAGGTTAACATCTGGTACCTCCCATGTACCATGAAGGGCTCCTTAGCCCACCTGTGTCCTTCACCCCCCTGCCCCCTACTTCCTCAATCACAGACTCTGGGTTTATTTGCTGTGACACATGTCTAATGGGAACTATAGCCATGAGACCCAGCTCTGGTCAATGAATCCAAACAAAGTTACTGCGGAGAGTGGCCCTTCCCAAACACAAATCAAAGCCTTACTGGGAGAAGGCTCTTTCTTTGTCCTTCACCCCTTCAAACCCGCTCCCCACCCTGACCCTTTTATTCCTGCCTGGAAACTGGAAGTGATGGCTGGAGGCATAGCAGCCACTCTGGGGCAATGAGCATAAAAGCCATAGTAATGATGGTGGAGCAGAAGAGGGAAGAACCTGCATCTCTGATGTCTCTGCGGATGGGCCCACAAGTTCAGGACTTCCCACCTTGTTGCATATATTAAGTTTAACCCCCTTGGCTTTCTGTTCAAGGTGGTGGAATAGAAGGGTAGGAGCCTATCTCCTTCTGCAAGAGCACCAAAATCACAACTAGGTGTTGAACATCCGTTGACAGGAGGATGCTGGAACCTACCGCAGGGAACTATAGTCAATATCTTATGATAACCTGTAATGGAAAATAATTTCAAAAATATTATATATGTATATGTATAACTGAATCACCTTGCTGTGCTTGACCTGAAACATTGCAAGTCAATTATGCTCCAATAAAAAATATATATATTAAGAAAAGAAAAAAAGTATAATCCCCTCACAGTTTCAGCCATATAAGCAGGTTTCCTGTTATTTGCAGCTGAATGAAGTCCCCAAGTGCTGCCATGGTGACTCTTCCTGGTAATCCCATCAATTGGATATTATTAATCATGTTTTTCAAGCAAGGAAGTCACAGTTCAGGGAGGTGGATAAGAAGCCTAAGATCACAGAGCCAGTGAGTGGTAACTCCGGACATTAGTGTTTTATTCTGAAGCTTCTATTCTGTTTTTTTTTATTGGTTTTGCCATACAATGACATGAAATCGCCATGGGTTTACATATGCTCCCCCTCCAGAACGCCCCTCCCTCCTCCCTCCCGATTCCTTCCCCCTGGGAACTCTCGGTGCACCAGCCCCGAGCATCAATCCTGGGCTGGCGATTGATTTCACATATGATAATTAACATGTTTCAATGCCATTCTCCCGAAGCTTCTATTCTATATTTACTCCCAGATATAAAGAAAGAGAGAGGGCCGTATCTATACAAGGGGTCCCTTCTTACCAGAAAATGGCATTGATTCATCAGGTCATTCAGACAACAAATACTCCTTGAGCTCAGCCTGTGGCTAAGTTCTCCTGAGCAGTGGGCCTGTCCCCAGAGGATCCTCCAGCCTGAAGGCCTCCTCTTCCCAAGCTCTTCTCTCTTTGGGGAATTTCGTCCTTTGGTATTTACTAAGGGAGAAGGCTCTGTCACACACCATTCTATTCCCTATCCTCTGCCCCAGGCTTTCTATATTCTTGCTGGGGCAATAGAACCCCAGGGAAAGGAACAGTAGAGGGAAATCAGGACCAGCAAGTTTTATTCATTGGTTACTTACTGAATCACAGACACCAATTGTTAACTTTGTGTTTTCAATTAAAAAAAAAAAAAAAACCACTAGGGACCAGCATCTGAATGCTGATATAGTCGCTAAGAAGAAAGCAATATAAATCCAGTAGGTTGTGAGTGACTGCTGCTTTCGAGTTTGGACCAGAGGGAATGTGGAATGAAGTCTCCATCTCTGTTTGCACACATTCCCCTTGGTTTTGGAGGGAATCTAAAGGTTAGTGATAGGAATGCCATATTCAAATGGTGTAGTTGCTGCAGAATTAAGGGATTTGCGATAAAAATTAATCAAAGCAAACATTAAGAGCTTACTTTGGCTCTCTCATAGTCATTGGCTCTGTGATAAGCACTTTAACAGTATTGTTTCACTTTTCCCCATAGCAACTACATCAAAGTGTTACTTGCTCAGTCATGTCCAACTCTTTGCAACCACAAGGACTGTAGCCCACCAGGCTCCTCTGTCCATGGAATTCTCCAGGCAAGAATACTGGGGCAGGTTGCCGTTTCCTTCTGCAGGGGATCTTTCCAACTCAGGAACTGAATCCGAGTTGCCTGCAGTGCAGGTAGATTCTTTACCGTCTGAGCCACCAAGGAAGCCTACAACTTCATGGGGTTGTTATTATTGTGATTGTCATTTTAGATGTGAGGAATAATGGGTGGGACCACATGACCAGCTCAACATCCCTCAGGTTCAGACTCTCTTCCCTTGTATCTGGGAAGTGAAGGCTGAAGCTGTTGCAAAAGGCAAATGTTCTGGCTACCATTTAATGAGCATCCTTGATAAATGCTTAGAATACAAAATGAGTAAGACCAGATCCTATCTTCCAAGGACCCTAGACTGGGGGAGGACGTGATGAATTCACTGAGAAAACAAGTCAGATATTATATGGGAAAGTATCTCCAAGTCTTCTGTGAGAATTGATGAGGCCATCAATTCTCTTGTAACAACCCATTTCCCCTAAGTCAGGAACTCAACTACTTCTTGAGACCAACGATACATAAGATTTACTGACTACTTCCTATGAGCTTGATTTTATTTGGTTTACCTTATTTAATCCTCACAAGCACCCCAGGAAGACTCTCTTTGTTTAGGCTGTTCTCAGAAGCAGATTCTGAGATGATGATTCAAGTGCAAATTGTTTATATGGGAAGGTTAAGGGAACTGATGCAAGGGAAGAAGTTTTTGAACCAGCTCCCATTATTGTGTCGGGAACCTAAACCTACAAGGAACCTCTGGGAAATGAAACAAAGCACATTCCTCTAATTTACTATGTAACTTTACTATGATGATAATGGTGATAATGAAGATGAAGGTGAAGTTAAGGGTGAGGATGGTAATGGTGGTGATGAAGATGATGGTGATAGTGACTGTGGTGATGATACAGTTTATGGTGATGATGGTGATGATGGTGATGATGATGACAGTGCATATGATGATGGCGATAGCAGTGATAATAGTAATGAGGAAAGTCATGGTCATGATCTTGATGGTGGTGATGATGATGGTGATGATAGTGAGGATGATTTTTTTAAGTGCTGAGTATATTTTGTATTTTGGTGGAGTTCTGTTTACATGGGCTCCCCTGGTGGCTCAGATGGTAAAAAAATCTGCCTGCAATGCAGGAGACCTGGGTTTGATCCCTGGTTCAGGAAAATCCCCTGGAGAAGGGAATGGCCACCCACTCCAGTACTCTTGCCTGGAGAATTCCATGGACAGAGGAGCCTGAAGGGCTACAGTCCATGGGGTCACAAAGAGTCAGACACGACTGAGCAACTAACACTTTCACATTTTGTCTACACAGAATAAATTTTTGGATGTCAAAGCCTCCAAGTAGAAGATTCAGTTAAAAAATTTTAAATCACATGCTATTTACATGATAAGTAGATAAATTCATCCCAAGTATGCTCTGAAATCAAGAGAAATTCAGTCTGATCTCTTATAACTTTCAGAGCATGGCTGTAAGATATTAATCCCAATGAAAGTCAGAAATCAATACTGCACTGAAGCACCTAGTACAGGGCTGACATATTGCAGCCCCCAGTACACCTTTGCTGAGTGAAGGATGGGTGTAAACCATTGAGTCGATGATGGCCTCATGGAAACCCAGAGGGCCTTTTCTGTTAGAAACTGTTAAGTTTCAGGATCAGTTTTTGTTTTGCTTTGCTTTGTTTGTAAATGTTTGTGTTAAATTAGAGTACAACATAAATACAGTGAATTGTGTGAATCCTAAATTCTTGAATTCTTCCAAAAGGAATATGCCCATGTCACCACCACTAAGACCAAGGTATGGGGCATCGTCTGAACCCCAGAAACCTTTCTCATGCCTGTTCCCATCATTAGCCTGCAGAGTAACCCCATTCTTGACATTTTGCTCTGTAAGATACTTCTGCCTAGTTTAAAGCATCACTAACTGGATCTTGCAGTATTGTTTCCTTGGTCAAAATATGTGCATGAAATTCATTCATAGTTTTGCATGTCATGGTGCCTAGTTCTTCTTCATTATATGTAGATTCCATTATACAAATATACCATGATTTATTTATCTGCCCTTTTATTGTTGGATGTTTGAGTTATTTTCAGCTTTTTGTTATTGTGATAAAGATGTTATGAACATTCTGGTACATTTCTTTTGGAGGATACAGGTGCTTATTTTTCTTAGGTGTTTATCAAGGCGTAGAGCCCCTGGTTCCCAGGGGAAGAGCATGTTTAGCTGTAATAGGTTCAGGCACACACTCTTTTGGAATAGTCCTGCAAGTCTGCACTCGGCTGACATTGCGTGTCCTGGCTCTGCCATCAGTGTTATGCAGGTGTGCGTCTTGTTCTTGCTGCTTCTCAGCTGTGTGATATTAGAACTTCGCAAGGTTCAACAACTTGCCCTTTGATGACTACGAAATGGGAATCATAGTTCATTTACTTTATGTGAAATGAATGTGTTTACAAATAGATGCATGTATAGAGAATGCATGTATTTACATACACAGATGCATGTATAGAGATGCACGTGTTTGCATTCATAGATGCATGTATGCAGAAGGCATGTGTTTACATACATAGAAAAATACCACAATGCAGTCCTGGCTTTTAGTACATACTGAAAAATGACAGCTGTGATTATTCTTATTAGTATTTATCTAGAATATTTAGCAACCATGCTATCCTCTTTAGAAAACATGCAAACATGGCATAGTTATTTCATTTTGATGTTTAACAAGCATGGAGACAGAGGTTGTGACTCAGGGTGGGCATGGGGGGGGTCTGAACCCACACGGGAGCCTGCCCTCTTGGGGACCCTGCAGGTTGTCTTACATGACATAGTTTTGTAGAGCATGGATTTTCCACGAAAGCCCTATCAAGGGTAGAGTAATTATGCCCCGTGACAGAAAACATCAGTCAGCTAAAATTATCATTCTAGCCAAGCATGTAAGTAGGATTAGCTAAATATGCAATCATGAAAAATGCCTACGAGCTGGAAGATTTTTCTCCTCTCTCCCATGGTTGTCGGAGTCACAAATAAATGACTGCCCTGTCAGCTCCAGTTCCTACAAGCCCCACCCCCGTCCACCCTTGCCCCACTGCTAGGATGTGCCGGGCTCTGCTGCAGCTCAGACTCTCGGCCAGCACTGTATGACTCTCCTCTGCCCAGTGACTTTGCTTTGTTTTGTTTTTTTTTCCTCTATTATAGTCAAGTTTATTTTCCCAAATATGCTCTCTCCTTATTCGACTTTCTTCTGTTTTTCTGTGCTGTTCTCTTGGTCTAAGAATTCTTTTTGTAAATTTTCTTTACTTTATTGTGTTGGTTTTGCCATACATTGACATGCCCAGTGACTTTGTTTTCAGCCCAGAGCTTAGACTCTTCAGCTCAGACCCCTTCCTCCCTCTTGCTGCCCCTTGAGCCGCAAAGGCGATCAGCTCCCTACTTCCTGTAGATGCCCTGACTCAGCCACCTGCTGCTTACCTTTGCCTCCTCTGGTGCCCTGAAGGAGTCTCAAAGGCGGGATTTTTTTTTTTTTTCTGCATTGAGCCTTCATTGCCGCATGTGCGCTTTCTCTAGCTGCAGTGCACAGGTTTCTCTTGTTGTGGAGCACAGGTTGTAGGGTGTATGGGCTTCAGTGGTTGGGGCACTCGGGCTTAGTTCTCCCGTGACACATGGTATCTTCCTGGACCAGGGATGGTCTGCCCTGCAGTGGCAGGCAGGTTCTTAACCCCTGGACAACTGGAGAGGTCCAAAACCAGGGATTTTAAGATTCAAGTTCATTTCTCCAGTTGCCTACCTAGTAAGGCGTTGAATTATTGTTGCTGTTCAGTTGATAAGTTGGGTCCAACTCTTTTTAGCTCAGAACATAAAATAAGACATCCCTGTGATCCCTCCTAACACTTAACTTCCATCCTGCTCTGTTCTAGTTCTTGCAGAACTTTGGTTTCTTTATCAGTCTTGTCTTTAGAGTTCCTTGGACAGCATGGAGATCAAACCAGTCAATCCTAAAGGAAACCAACCATGAATATTCATTGGAAGGACTGATGCTGAAGCTAAAGCTCCAATACTTTGGCCACCTCATGCGAAGAGTCAACTCACTGAGAAAGACCATGATGTTGGGAAAAACTGAGGGCAGGAGGAGAAGGGGAGACAGAGGATGAGATGGTTGGATGGCATCACTGACTCAATGAACATTAGCTTTAGCAAACTCTGAGATAGTGAAGGACAGGGAAGCCTGGCGTGCTGCAGTCCATGGGGTCACGAAGAGTGGGACACAACTTAATGATTGAACAAGAAAATGAACACTCTAAAATTGAATAGCACTTTGGTTTATTTCCTGTATGATTCTTTACATTCCTATGCCACCCTTTAAGATCAATATACCCATTTACAGATAAGCATTAATTAGCATATGAAAGATGTTTCTTAAGATCCACTGTGTACCAAACAAAATGACTGCATAACTTATTTTCTTCTGTAGTTGCCCTGATACCTTCAAAATGTGGTCCCTGAATATCCCTAGATAAAGTCGCAGGATTAGATCCATTGGAAAGGCTAATCTCTTCCTTAAAATCATGTGCTTCTGTTATTGACTTATCATCTTGCTGAGTGACTTAAAGTGATATAACATTGTTTGAAAAGCTTTGCAAAGCTTGTCTTTTAGTTAATTGGCTTGTGGTTGAATGTATTGTTATTTCTCCAGCTGTTTTCTGTTGTACTGCCCTCACCTTACCCATTTGTGCAATGAGTAGAAATGGAAAAGATGGAAAATTTCACATGGGACAGTCCCTAAATGCAACCTCTTGTTTGTTTTCTGCCCCAATGCTTAAAAAAAGTCTCAGTGGGCACTGACTGTGTTTCAGGCCCTTTAGGGAGAGCCATGGTCAAGCACGCGGGCTCTGGATGCAGACACTTTGTGGGAATCTGCCTCCAAGCTTCTAAACTGTGTGGCCTTGGTTAAGCTGCTTGATTTCTCTGGACCTCAATGTAGGGTGCCCCAGAGATTCAGCTGGGTACCCATTCACGTTGGGTGCCTAGTGTCCACAGGTTGGAGAATGACAATCTCCTCCAAGGCGTGGATGACAAGGATCCATGGGAACTAGGTTCCTGCAGAAGATCGTGACTTAATTGTCAGGAGAACCTAAGACATGGCCTCCACGTCCAGGATGGGGCATCTGGGTGACAACATCCCTGGAAACCCACAAGAGGCTATCATGGGGCCAATTGCTGAGAGCTGTGTGGTCAAAGGATGAACACTAGAAATACATCAAGAGCAGAAAAGAAAATGTTCATTTTTTGGTAGATGTTCAAACTCTCCTCTTCTTGCCCTGGCACCTGACATGTGTGAAAGTTGTTGATTTTCCTTCAAGGCCAGAATCAGAAAGATGGAATGACATCACCTGGCTTCTATCAGTGGAATTCAACCCTGGGTTCCTGAAGATGCCTGATGAGGGGCTGAGTGGGTGAGATTTTTCACTGTCCATCATCCAGCCTGATATCCTCCAGTGCTTGTGAAAATGATTTCCTAAATCTGACATTTTGCTCCTTCTTGTCCCAGAACTAAATGACGAGATAACAGAAAAAATTAGATACTATTGCCCTACTGGCAGAAGCCACATAATAATTGCTGATAAGAAGGACACATTGAGGGTTCCCATTAGCAGGTTTCCATGAGGAACTGAAGAGCTACAACCCCACGGCTGGCTGGGGCCGGTGTCCTGAGCTGTCAGCCCCACTCAGGGCTGCCTTCCTGCACTCTGTAGCCTAGGGGGACCATCTCAGGGTTTCACAAGAGACCAGTGGCTTCAGAGACCATGGAGAGATACTCCCAATGATGAAAAGGAACCACCACTATCAGCACAAGGGAAAATGGCAGCGCACCTCCTCTCAGCCTCCAGGGATTCAGGTGATGGCCATCAGGGCAGGACTCATTGGCCGTCCGGAAGTGCAGAGGACATCAAGCACTTTTCCCAGGACAGGGGCCAGGGTGGTCCTCCAGGGTGGTCCCACTCTCTTGCTGGTGTCTTCAAGACCTACATGTCCTTCTCTGTATGGGGACCTGGCAGGGTGACCAACTGTTCTGGTTTGCCCATCACTGAGGTGGTGTCTGGGGTGTGGGACTTTTGATTTTAGAATCAGGACAGTCCCAGATGCACCCTCAGATGCGAGACTGCTGCTGCTGCTGCTGCTGCTGCTAAGTCGCTTCAGTTGTGTCCGACTCTGTGCTACCTCATAGACAGCAGCCCACCAGGCTCCCCCATCCCTGGGATGCTCCAGGCAAGAACACTGGAGTGGGTTGCCATTTCCTTCTCCAATGCATGAAAGTGAAAAGTGAAAGAAAAGTTGCTCAGTTGTGTCTCACTCCTAGCGATCCCATGGACTGCAGCCTACCAGGCTCCTCCATCCATGGGATTTTCTAGGCAAGAGTACTGGAGTGGGTTGCCATTGCCTTCTCCGATGGGGGGCACTACTGTGATGCTACAAACAGAGAAGTCCCACATAAAGAGGAGGGGTCGGTGCCCTGGTCTGGGAGCAGGGCAGATGGATTGATCTTGGTTTATGTCTGCCCCCATCCTCCCTCAGGGATGGCTCAGCCTCAGACCCCATGTGTCTTGGTACACAGACCAGCTTGGGGCCTCATGTCTTCACAGCTGCCCTCATTCCTGGAGCATTTATTCCTGCTCCTGAACCCCTCACTCCTGGAGCCCCTGACTCATGCCCTTCAGCCTCTGACCAGCAGGGGTGGCTCTTTGCCCTGAGATCCACCTCTCACCTTGAGTGCCAGCCCCTGTCTTGGTGCTGCTGTTTATTGATTAAGGTTTCTAAGTGAAGATAGGGGTGAGAAGTGACCCTTCCCTCCATGGCAGCCTCCCCTCCCACCTCCTTTTTATAGCAAATCCTATAATGGCAATGCCCCTCAAAGAAGCCACCTGGGTGATATCCCTGGGCCAGGGCCAGGGAATGAAAATCAAGATCTACCAATCTCCTGTGTGGCCTAAACACTTCATCAATAAATGAGACCTGAGACCCTGGGAACATCTTCTCACTTCTCTGAGTTCCTCAAAGGTAAAATGAGCCCATGATAGCATCCAGTTTTTAAGGTGTTTGCAGAGAGGTGAAGCTCTGAGCCTGACTTCTGGTGTAGAGTAAGCACAGAGCAGAATTAGCTCTTCTTATTGCTTCATCCATTCTTCCATCTACCCCTCATCCATCCGCCCACCCATCCACTTACCTATCCAGATAGCCATCCGTCTACCCATCCATCCATTCATCCACCCACCCAAACATCCATCCACTTAACCTTCAGGCAGCCATCCATCCACTTATCAACTGAGGCAGCCACCATCTACCCATTCATCCATCCATCCATCTACTCATTTACTTATCCAGGCAGCCATCCATCCTTCCATCTATCTACCATCCATCCATCCATCCATCCATCCACCTTATGAATTCTGACCTAGAGATACTCTTCCAGGAACTGTAGGCCTGTTATAAACAAGACGGCATCTCCGTCTTCACTGAACTGATATTGTCGTAGAAGGACCTGAAAATAAACAAGCAAACAGATAATTGCTTCAAGTGTGGGGAGTACTGGGGAGGAAACAGACACAGTGGGGAGGAGCGGGTGATGGTCATTTTTAGAGAGGGAGGGACAGGAGGGGGATCAGGAAGATCTGGAGCCTGTCAGGGAAAAGTGTGGGCAGGGCCATGCACTCCTATCTCAGCGATACACACCAGGCCCTGGATAGGTGGACAGAGGTTAGTGAGTGGAGGATGGAAAGGGAGCTGAGAGGAGGTCAGTGCAAGAGTTGGGGTTCACAAAGTGACATGCCACAGGCAGCCTGCCAGGCCCTCAGGCCCTGTGGGCTGCAGAGGGCACTGAGGCCCAATTCCTGCAATGAGAGCTGCTGGAGGTAGCTAAGCTGGGAGGGCAGATCTGAGTTGCTTTCAGAAGATTCTGGGTGGAAAGCAGATTAATAGGTAGGAGGATAGAATTGGGGGTCCAACAAGAGGGTCTGCCGGTCACCTGGGCACCAGGGTGGGGCCTGGATGAAGGGGAGGCCTGGAGATAGATGGAGAGGCGGGTCTGCGATTGTCTTGGGTGGAAGGAGGGGGACTGGGGGTGTGGGAGAGGAGGTGTCAGAGGTCACAGCCAACTTCCGGGCTGGACAGCTGGAGGATGCAGCTGCCATCGCCTGAGGCAGGGTCACAGGGTGGGGGCCGGAAGACCTTGGGGTAGGGGTAAGCGGACCAAGAACACATGTTCATTTTGTGCTGTCAGAGACCTCCCATGGAGTCATCAAGCCCTTGAGTGGGGCCACACAGGGGAGATCTCAGGAGGTGTGAAGCTGAGTCCAGACGCTGCGCTCAGGATGAGGGTGCCAGACACGGTGATGTGAGGGGACAACCTGCTGGGACAGCAGCCTGTGAGAGGGGTGGGCTCCTCCCCCACTGTGGTGGGTGCCATTTCAAGGGGCTGGTCCGGGGGAGCACAGGGGAGGGGCGGAGCAGAGCAGAGTTCTGAGGGCATAGTGGGGATGCAGCGGGGGCCGTGGATGCGGGGGGAGCACGGCGAGGATGCCGTGGGAAAGGTGGAGAAGATGGCTTCTGGAGGGAGTCCCCTTTCAAAGTGGCCTCCAAGCCCCCGGGGTGCAGGGTAAGTCCCCCTCTGGCTTGCAGGCAGCTGCCCTTCTGAATTCACTCAGAGGCCCCTTCCCAGGATGACTGCCCTGGGCTGTCAGATACAGAACTCTGGCCCGGGGTGGGGTGGAGGGGGTGGGGAGATGTGGGAGGGTGGGGGGGAAGCGGGGAGTCTCTGGACTTGTGGCTGTGGTGGCCTCACTGGGGTGGCCACGGGAGATGCTTCAGCTGGAACTTTATGCTGAGTTCTCAACAACTGACCTGACTCAGGGCATTTCCACTCCTCCCTGGGAAGTGAGGGACAGCACAGTGGGGTGGGGCGTAGTCATGACTTTTTTTGTGACGGGGCGGGGATAAAAGGAGTGGGGATGCGGCTCCTGTGTCTTCCTAGGCCTGGACCACCTAGTCCCCCACCCCCACCCCCACCCAAAGGACAGGGCACGGGAGGGAGCTGCCTGAAACTTCTCAGAATTAGACAGTACTTTCATGCGGGATCTGCCTCTACACGGAGATAATTATGTTACTGAGCAAAAATTTCCCCCAATATAAGTAACACACTTGCCCTACTGAGAATTTTATGGGGACATGAGCTAAAGGCAACATTCTAAGTGGCTGTCAGGGGTAAAAAAATAAAACCTGTAATTAGGTGTCTAAGTCTATTCCAAAATGCCAGATCGGACTCATTATTTCTGAAGATTTCCAGCATCCAATTCAGATGGGCTGGGCCAGTGGAGGCGGCCCAGGTTGGTGTTAAATGAATCTCACCTTCTTATCTCCGGGGAGTTTGTTTCCACAATGAAAACTCCAAGAGGTGATAAATACATCCATTGATTTTTTTTTTTAAGCGTGCATGCTTTCCAGGTGATTGTCTTTTCAGAAGAGCAATGATAAAATACGCTTGGATAACAATCCTGCTCTGCTAAATGCCTGCAACTATTGGAAGCAGTCTCTGAAAATGCAAATCTTCTGGCTGCAGTTGTGGAGGGTCAGGGCTGAGGTGGGACTGTTCCCAGGAGGATACAGAATTGTAGGCTCCTCCCAGGCCACCAGATCATCCTAGGTGCTCAGTCAAGTCTCCTTACCTGGCAAAGACTGTCTGGCCCTTGGCTGGGGACTCATCAAGGGCAGGAAGCTGGCTGCCAGCCCTTGGCCCAGGGCCTGATCAGTGGGTGGGGGGGCTGACCTGGCAAGGGAACGAGGGTCACACCTTTTCTCCCCATGAGCTGGGCAAGCCCGGAGGCATTTCTCCCCTATTTATGTTTTCCCTGCCTAATGGCCCCGGGGGATGTGAAGGAGAAACAGGCAACCCATATGTCAACCTATTTTATTCTCCATCTTTTCTGATAAACCTTTTTGCTTGGGGCTTCGATTTTGAATTAGTGTCTTCTGAAAATTAAAAGAAAAAAATCAGGAGTCTGACATGAACAAACAGTCGTAAACAAGTCATTACAGTTTTGCCATTATTCTGGCTACCTCTGAAGTTTATGTCTCAGAGCTGAGTGACAGAGGAAGGAGAGGTGGGGGCATGGGAGGAACTCAGTCAGAGTGGAGCTGGTCCCCGCTCCAGCCCCAGGCAGCACAACCCGATTCCATCCCCGCTCCTCCTGCAGCGCAGAGAAGCCTTTCCTGTGGTTGTGCTCCCCACAGACTTTCCTGCAAGGTGTCTGCATCCAGGGCTGTGGGTGAGGAGGTTGGGGTAGGTGTGGTATAACGGACACTGGGCTTTGTTCCAACCAGGTGCGGTAGGACACATGTCAGGAAGGAAGAAGTTTATACTCACAGATTCAGAAACAGGAGGTATGCCACAGTGGGCCACTCGGAGCAGCGACAGGGCCAGCCAGGGGTTGGGGGCAGGGAGGGGAGTGTGGGCAGGAGCCTTTACTGTGGTTTCCACAAAAAGGAAGCGTGAGGCAGGGTACACAGACACAGGATTGGCTAGGGTTTTTTCCACTACAGATTATTACAAGATAATAAATATAGTTTCCTTTGCTCTGTAGTAGGACCTTGTTTATCCATTTTATTTATAGTAGTTTGTATCTGTTAATCCCAAACTCCTAATTTATCTTCCTTTCCTTTCCTCTTGGGCTCCCCAGGTGTCACAGTGGCAAAGAACCCACTCTTGCCCATGCAGGAGATGAAAGAGACTTGGGTTCGATCCCTGGGTCAGAAAGATCCTGTGGAGGAGGAAATGGCAATCCACTCCAGTATTCTTGCCTGGAAAATTCCTTGGACTGAGGAACCTGGTAGACTACAGTTCATAGGGTCACAAAGAGTTGGTCACCAATGAGTTGCCAGCCCTAGCTCAAGGCCAGCCCCTGTCCTGCACAGTCTCCACTGGACACTGCACACCCGTGCACAGGGGAGTGAGGGCATGATGGGGGGGGGCAGGTGGTGACCCAGGGACCACAGGGCCATGGGTTCAATTCGACTCATAGCTGTCCACAGTGATGCAAAGGGAGACTGACCTCTCTTTGACCAAATGGCTGCTTTTAGAGGAAATATGGCTTTTCCTTTTGAGGCCTTTTGGGAACTTGGCTGCATCAGGCTGGAGTGAGGGGTGGTGTTTCTCAGACCCCACATGTGCATTTGTGTTCCTGAAAGTACCCTCTTGTTTTCCTGCCCCTCAAGTGTTGGGTCCCAGGGCCCAGAGGAAAATGTCTAACTAATAATCAGAGTCCTAACCAGTGTTCTCAACTGATGCTTTTGAACTGTGGTGTTAGAGAAGACTCTTGACAGCCCCTTGGACTGCAAGGAGATCCAACCAGTCCATCCTAGAGGAAGTCAACCCTGAATATTCATTGGAAGGACTGACGCTGAAGCTGAAACTCCAATACTTTCGCCACCTGATGTGAAGAACTGACTCACTGGAAAAGACCTTGATACTGGGAAAAATTTGAGGATAAGAGGAGAAGTGGGTGACAGAGGATGAAATGGTTGGATGGTATCACTGACTCAATAGACACGAGTTTGAGCAAACTCTGGGAGATGGTGAAGGACAGGGAAGCCTGGCGTGCTGCAGTCCAAGGGGTCACAAAGAGTCAGACAGACATGACTTAGCAACTGAACAACAACAACAAAAACTGGCATCCTCTGCCATGGAAATTGTCAGCTGCCCTTTGAAGTCCACGTGCCAAGTCAGCCAGGAAGGATGAAGGGAAATGGAGGCCCACCATCCTCGGGGGTCCAGAGCCAGAGCCATGGCCTGGACCTCCTCCCTACCTCCCTCCAGATGCCACCTTGCCAGGGTAATGCTAGGAAGGGGCAGAGTCTCTGGAGGGAGTGCTGGGGGCTGTGGGGACCACTGAGGCTGATGTGGGTTGTGGAGACAGCCTCTTGGCCCCAGGGAGCCTCCACTGACATCAGGAAGGTAGCCAGTGTCCAGTAGGTGGGAATCAGCTGCCCTTTCTCCTGCTTCTGAGTGGCAGCCACGAGCAAGGGAAGCCTATACAAATGCACCCCTACCCATGTGGACTTCCAGCTTCGTGGATGACCACCTGGACAAACAGACACACTGAGGCTCGAGGTGGGCCAGGTCGAAGGACACCAGCCTTCTTCTAGCTGGTCTCCTCTGTTCCACTCCCCTCTCCACCCAGGGTCTGGCTGCTTCCTGCCCAGGAACCCTCTGGAAGCAAGTCCACTGCTATCCCTAGAGCTTTTGGTCTCTCCTGTCCTGTGGCTTTCTCACCTAGACCTGCAAATGCTGATAAAGTCCCCATTTCTTCTACTAGTTGGGATATCTCAGGGGCCTGGACTCTCTCTTGGTCTGTCCCTCCAGATTCTGACTCCCCAGCTGGGCCCCAGCAAGTGCCAGGTAAATATTCAGGTGATGAATGAGTGATGGGTCCTCATAGCATTTAACAAGAGATTGATAGATTTCCAGAGAAATGACAAGCGACTAGTCTTTGAGCTTCTAAGGCAGCAAACGATCTGAGGGCAAATAGACAGAGGACCTCGTGGGAACCAAGGGCCAAAGAGTAAGCCTTGTTGTTTGGATTCCTCTGGGCTGGTTGGGGTTGTTTGCCTCTCAAGTGTTGGGTCCAATACTTAACCCCAGTTGCCTCTAGGGGTTAACTTCTGTCCTTTCTGGCTGGGGAGAGGGGGTCATCTTCACAAATTTATGTCCTGCTTTTAGGTAAATGAGAGGAGGAAAGAGAGCTTTGCTTATATGTGCTTTTTCTGTTGCTTTCAGCTCAAAATAATTCCTCTGCCAAAGTGGCTTATGTTGGGGTGTCACATGCTGCTGCCCTTCACAAGCTGGGGGAGACTTCAGCACCTGCTATGGAGTTCAGCTACTGTTTCCAGCAGCCAGGGAGCAGAGCCTCCCTCTGTTCTTTGCAGAAGGTAACCTAGTGGACGTGATCCACTAGTAGGCTGAGGCTGCGACATGGCTGGAGAGGTAGTCTGTGTGTGACTGGGGAGGCTGGGTGTGACTGGGGAGGGTGTCTGTGTGTGACTGGGGAGGCTGTGTGTGACTGGGGAGGCTGTGTGTTTCTGGGGAGGCTGTGTATGGCTGGGGAGGCAGTCTTTGTGTGCTGGGGAGGCAGTCTTGTGTGGCTGGGGAGGCTGTGTGTGTATGGCTGGGAAGCTGTGTGTGATTGGGGAGGCTGTGTCTAACTGGGGAGGCAGTCTGTGTGTGACTGGGGTGGCTGAGGAGGCTGCAGCGTGGCTGGGGAGGCTGTGGGTGGCTGGGGAGGCTCTGTGTGTGACTGGCATGGCATTTATTTCCCCGGCACACATGCTTGCTCTTCCCTCCTCATCTATCTCCACCAGATTTCCATTTAATCTGAGCACTGCTACCTTGACTTGTTTTCCATGCGCAGGCTTTGCTGGCTTCTCATGTTCCATTAATTCTTACTGACCTTTCTCTCTCTCTCCTTCCCTTTCATAAGCTACCTCAGCATCACAATTAGAGATCCATGAACACGGTTTCTACCCTGAGTTCATTATTTTTCTTCCAGCCTTCTTTGGGAAGGAGTGGCTGGCACACGTCATCAGCTCAATACTTAAACATTCTCCCCTTACCCCGGTGCTTAGCCCATTAGCATCAGTGCCCAGTGGGGAAGACTGGGTTTCCCTCCATATCTGCAGTGGGCTGGACTCCCAGGCAATGGGGGCAGGGTACACAGATGTGGTTTGCTGGGGTGTGTGGGTTTGACTTTTCTGAGTTTGCTGAGCTGGGGTATGCACAGCCCTCTGCTCCAGAGTTGCAAATATTCTGCACAGGCCTCTGAGGTCCTTCCAGGTGGGGACTGACCTGAGGGAGCCCCTTGTGGGTAGGGGCCTCTGAGCATAGGGAGAGAGCTCACAGCCCTTGAGTTTCCCCTAGGGCCAGCCAAGAGGCCCAGCACTCCCTCCCCAGGATGGGGCCTCACTCAGACCCCTCGGGAGGAGTCCCTCTCCTTGGGAGGGAGGGGCTTCAATTTACCTTGTGCTGGAAACTCATCAAGGTCTCTGAAGTTCTGACCAAAGGACTTTGCTCCTTCCAAATTGCACAGAGTAACCAAGTTTGCAAAGATTTTAGGGGCTTTGTGGAACATCTAAGGTCCATCCAACAACTCCCTGCTTAGAATTAAGATTCCCTGATCTCGAGGGATTTTACCTAAAGCACCAGGGCCCCCACCCTCTGTTACCTCCTACTGGTGCGTGCTCAGTCCCACGTGAGTGTGGCTGTTACCAACCAGGGATTTTGGCCTCCAAGCCAGGTTTCAGCAGTACGTTAACCATGAACTTCCAGATGTTCAAGCTGGATTTAGAAAAGGCAGAGGAAGCAGAGATCTAATTGCCAACATCCATTGGATCAGTGAAAAAGCAAGAGAGTTCCAGAAAAACATCTACTTCTGCTTTATTGACTATGTCAAAGCCTTTGACTATGTGGATCACAACAAACTGTGAAAAATTCTTCAAGAGATGGGAATACCTGACCTGTCTCTAGAGAAATCTGTATGCAGGTCAGGAAGCAACAGTTAGAATGGGACATGGAACAACAGACTGGTTCCACATAGGGAAAGGTGTACGTCAAGGCTGTGTATTGACACCCTGCTTATTTAACTTATATGCAGAGTACATCATGAGAGATGCTGGGCTGGAAGAAGCACAAGCTGCAATCAAGATTGCCAGGAGAAATATCAATAGCCTCAGATATGCAGATGAAACCGCCTGTTTGGCAGAAAGCGAAGAAGAACTAAAGAGCCTCTTGATGAAGGTGAAAGAGGAGAGTGAAAAAGTTGGCTTAAAACTCAACATTCAGAAAACTAAGATCATGGCATCCAGTCCCATCACTTCATGGCAAATAGATGGGGAAACAGTGTAAACACTGGCTGACTTTATTTTGGGGGGCTCCAAAATCACTGCAGATGGTGACTGCAGCCATGAAATTAAAAGATGCTTACTCCTTGGAAGGAAAGTTATGACCAACCTAGATAGCATATTAAAAAGCAAAGACATTACTTTGTCAACAAAGGTGAGTCTAGTCATGGCTATGGTTTTTCCAGTAGTCATGTATGGATGTGAGGGTTGGACTATAACAAAAGCTGAGCACAGAAGAAGTGATTCTTTTGAACTGTGGTGTTGGAGAAGACTCTTGAGAGTCCCTTGGACTGCAAGGAGATCAAATCAGTCAACCCTAAAGGAAATCAGTGCAGAATATTCATTGGAAGGACTGATGTTGAAGCTGAAACTCCAATACTTTGGCCATCTGATGCAAAGAGCTGACTCATTGGAGAAGACCCTGATGCTGGGAAAGATTGATGGCAGGAAGAGAAGGGGATGACAGAGGATGAGATGGTTGGATGGCATCACTGACTCAATGGACGTGAGTTTGAGTAAACTCAGGGAGTTGGTGATGGATAGGGAAGCCTGGCGTGCTGCAGTCCATGGGGTGGCAAAGAGTTGGATGCCACTGAGTGACTGAACTGAAGAGAAATTGATCAGAGGCCAGACAGGAAATCCAGGCTTTACTGGGGCCCCTGCTGCAGCAGGGGGAGTGAGAACAAGTATCAGATTCCTTGCTGGCTCCCTGAGGAGGAGGGAGCTGGTTCCTTTTATGGGGTGAGGGTAGAGGTGTGTCCAGGGGTCGGGCCAGAAGGGTGGCTTGAGTGGTTTGCCCACCTCTCTGGTAGTTGAGTGCAGGAGTTGTGGGCAGTCCCCTGCTTTTGCTCCAAGCACCCTTGGCTTTTTTTGGCTTCCCAGGTGAAAGAATCCACCTGCCAATGCAGGAGATGCAAGAGACACTGATTTGATCCCTGGGTCAGGAAGATCCCCTGGAGTAGGAAATGGTAATCCACTCCAGTTTTCTTTTTTTTATTAGTTTTGCCATACAATGACATGATATCGCCATGGGTTTACATATGCTCCCCCTCCAGAACCCCCCTCCCTCCTCCCTCCCTCCTCCCTCCCCCCGGGAAATCTCGGTGCACCAGCCCCGAGCATCAGACCTGGGCTGGCGATTGATTACACATATGATAATTAACATGTTTCAATGCCATTCTCCCATATCATCCCACCCTTGCCCTCATCCACAGAGTCCACGAGTCTGTTCTATACATCTGCGTTCCTTTTGCTGTCTCGCATGCTGGGTTCTCGTTACTGTCTTTCTAAATTCCATATATATGCATTAGTATACTGTATTTTTGTTTTTCCTTCTGGCTTACTTCACTCTGGATAATAGGCTCCAGTTCCGCTCACCTGAGTAGAACTGATTCAAATGAATTTTTTTTTTTTAATGCTGAGTAATATTCCATTGTGTATATGTACCACAACTTTCTTATCCATTCTTCAGTTGATGGGCATCTAGGTTGCTTCCATGTCCTGGCTATTGTAAACAATGCAGCGATGAACATTGGGGTACACGTGGCTCTTTCAATTCTGGTTTCCTAGGTGTATATGCCCAGCAGTGGGATTTCTGGGTCATATGGCAGGTCTATTTGCACTCCAGTATTCTTGCCTGGAGAATCCCATGAATGGAGGAGTCTGATGGGCTACAGTCCACGGGGTCGCAAAGAGCCAGACATGACCAAGCACAGTGCATGCATGGGAAGTCACTTCAGTTCTTTCTGTGACCATCTGCATGTTTCCCACCAGCTGTGGGGCTGCAGCAGGGAACAGGCCCCATCTTTAGGAGTCCCTTTATCAATTCAATTTTTCAATGGCCTTTAATTGCTGTCTTCTCTCCTGTACCTCCAGGTAGTTTCCGATCTGAAAAGGAAAACCTATCCAGGCATCTCTTGCACTGCTGTGTTTTCTCCAGCATTGTCCCCTTGAAGGGCAGACAGGACCATGTTTCAAGCTCAGCAGATCACTGGGAGCCTCACGTTGTCACCATAGGGAAGCTGCGTGCTACCTCCTCTGCGTAAGGGAGGCTGTCCACATACCAGGCCTCAGCGACAAGGGAGTGGGGTCCCAGAGAAGCCACTTTGATCTCTTCTTCCCCAGAGATGGAACTTCAGCTCAAGGCAGAGACGAGATTGAGGCGTTGAAAGAGTCACATGCCAGCTCCAGCTGCCCGCTGTCTGGGATGAGCTGAGTGATGCTGGAGGAAAAGAAATATCAAGGCAACCGCCAGCAGGGGAGGAGATACCACAGCTGCGGTGACCGTGGGGACTAGGACAGGGCTTGTTCAGAGGCTGTGCCAGGTCCTCAGGCTGCTTACCCCTGTGGAGCTTGTGTGAAAGGTCCATCTCTAAGGACCACAAGCACTGTCTCGACCTTGACTGGGAGGGTTCGGAGAATTGGGTCTGCATTTACTCCTCACTTTTTAGCATCAACCCTGGGCCATCTCAGTCCCTCTGGGGCCCTGGCTTCCCAGCCTGCACGGTGCCATGGATGGGGCCTGGGCTGGAGGGCAGACTCTCTAGAGCATCCTTGTCACTGGAGCCATGTCCCTACCCCCACAGGACACTGGGCTCCACTTCCTTCCTAAGAGGTTTGGAGCTCAGACCATAAGACCCCCTCTAGAAGACTACGTTGGTTCTTGTCAATGAAGGTCCTCAAAACCAGCCAGATTCTCCCCAAGTGGGTAGAACAGAAAGGTCTGGCAGAGTCAGGGCCCTCAGCAGGGAAGGGATGGGCTAAGGGTCCAGGGTTCATAGTCTGACATGGTGGCCAGTGGATACCCACAGCCGCCCAAAGCTAAAATCAGATTAATGAAATTATGCTAAAAGTTAACTTTGCTGTGTTGTTCAGTCACTTAGTCATGTCTGATTCTTTGCAACCCCATGGATGGCAGCACGCCAGCCTCCCCTGTCCTTCACTAACTCCCTGAGCTTGCTCAAACTCATGTCCATTGAATCGGTAATGCCATCCAACCTTCTCATTCTCTGTCGCCCCTTCTCCTCCTGCCTTCGATCTTTCCTGGCATCAGAGTCTTTTCCAATGAGGTGACTCTTCGCATCAGGTGGGCAAATTATTGGAGCTTCAGCATTATGGCCACATTAGTTACACATCACATGATCAATGGCCACAGCACAGAACAGATTCACCAACCCAGAAAATTTTACCGCACATCACTGGCCCCCTAAATATCACTTTTTCTCATAATTGATAGCTTCCCAGTCAAGGTCCCTCTAGTGCTGTCATCCTATTGTGGCCAAGCTGAGGTCCAGAGATGCCTTGAGGACTTGTGACACTGTTTCCTGTCCCCACTTGTCCCAAGGGGCCTGTGTGTCAGAGTCAGTGTGGATGAAGGGCAGGAGGAGTGTCCCTTGGGCCTCTGAGACTGTCAGACTATTTCTCTCAATAGACTGCTGTGGGGGCCAGCTGCTGGCTCCTTTCTGGAGCTCCCCTGCTCCAGGGGACTCCCGGCAGCCCCTCTCCAGGTCCCTTTGGTTCAGCCCCAAGGGATGACAGGAGGCTGCCTGCCGTGGTATGCATCTTAGGGCAGGTGGCCTGCCCAAGGCCAGGGTGGGTCAGACAGCCAACCACCAGGAACACTATGCCTATGGTCACCCATTCATCGAAGGGACACTGGAACACGTGTCCCCCTGGCATGGGCGTGTTGGAGGGGGAGTTAAACTCACAGAGCCTGGGGTGAGCTGTAATTCCCAATGTTCAGGTGACCAGTGGTTCTGGAGACAAGTGTTTCACCCATGAGCTTCATCTGCTACTCATAAGCTGTGGGTTTGTAATGCGGCCATACAGGAAACAGTCTTCTCTGTGTGGGGAATCTCGGGTTCTTGCTACCACCTCAGAACTGATGACATTTTTCCTGTTTGGATTCATGGGCCTGGGCCCCATGGTGTTGGGGGTGGTAGCCAGGAGCCAGTCAGCTAAAAGTCTGGCCGTTGGAGGCTGAAGTCCTGCCTGGAGGTATGAAGGAAAGGGTGGGCTTTGCCTCCCACCACCCTGGTTTACCTCCTCCCTCCCTATTCACTCGATCTTGTCGAGTTGGTTGTCCTGCCTTTAGAATGGGATAATAATGGTGACCTTCCCTAGTTGTCATGAAAATGTTAGTCGTTCAGTCATGTCCGACTCTCTGGGATCCCATGAACTATAAACCGCCAGCTTCCTCTGTCCATGGGATTTTCCAGGCAAGAATACTGGAGTGGGTTGCCATTCCCTTCTCCAGTGGATTTTCCCGACCCACGGATCGAACCCACATCTCCCACATTGCAGGCAGATTTACCGTCTGAGTCACCAAGGAAACCCTTGGTTGTCGTGGGATTTACACAAATAAACAGAAAGCAGCCCAAGCCTAGGCAAGAACGCGGTAGTGTGAGCGCTGTGTCTGGGTTGCCTGCTTGGTGTTTGACTCTGCAGCTTCGGTGAGAGGCTCTAACAGGCTTGCCGATTCTGGCCATTCTGACAGGTGTGCAGGGTTCTCACTGTGACTGTAGTTCGTGTTGCACGAGTGGCTAGTGATATGGGACAACTTTTCCCGTGCTTCTTGTTCACATGGCTATTTTGCTTGTTTCTGTCTCTTCCTCATTGTGTGTGTGGGGGATGGTGGTGGGTTATATCAGTTTTTACAGATCTGTGGGCATCCTTTATAAACACTGCGTGGGAGTTCTTCCTCCAACATATGTATTGAAAGTATTTTCTCTCAGTGTGGCTCATGTTTCCATTTTCTTAGCAGAGTCCTTTGATGGAAAGGAGGCTTACATTTAGAACAAAGATCAAAGTTATTAGGTTTTGGTAATGGATAGTATAATGGTGAGCCCTAAAGGAGCTTTGTGTACTCCAAGGCCATAAAAATCCTCTCCTACATTTTCTTCTAGAAATTTCGTAGCTTGGGCTTTCAAATTTAAGTTTACGATCCATCTCAAATTAAGTTTTGTGTGTGGTGTAAGGTAGAGGTCAGTGGTTTTTTATTTTCTTGTGAATATCTAGTCATTTTGGTACCATTTGTGGAAAACATTTTCTTTTGTCATTTAAACTGAATTGATGTCTTTTACAATTAGTTCAAACTTACACATCCACATACAGCCTTCCCTGGTGGCTCAGACAGTAAAGAGTCTGCCTGTGATGTGGGAGACATGGGTTCAATCCCCGGGTTGAGAAGAGCCCCTGGAGAAGGAAATGGCAACCCACTCCAGTATTCTTGCCTGGAAAATTCCCTGGGCAGAGGAGCCTGGCAGGCTACAGTCCATGGGGTGGCAATGACTGAGCAACTAACGTTCACTCATTCTCACACATCTACATACACATACAAACAAATATCTACATAGGCATGAATTTACATGCAGTTACACACACACACACACTTTATAAACATTCATATACAGACACATATTTATATATTATTATTCATTTAGTTGCACCAGGTCTTAGTTGGGACACATGGATCTTTTAGTTGCGGTATGTGGGATCCAGTTCCCTGACCAGGGATCAAACCCAGGCCCCTTGCGCTGGTAGCTTGGAGTCTTAGTCACTGGACTACCAGAGAAGGTCCCATCTACACACATATGTATTTGCACATATATGCACACTTCTGGAGTCACTGCTTTGTTCTATTTGACTGTTCTTTTGCCAGCACCTCACTGTCTTAACTATGGTCACTTTTCGGTACATCTTGAAATAAGGTAGAATAAGCCCTCCAACTTTATTCTCCTTTTAAGAATAAATTGGCTATTTGTTCCCGGTCTCCTAAAATTTACAAATGAAACTTGAAACCAGCTTGCCAATTTCTACCAACACACCTGCTGGGATTCTGCTTTTGGAAAAGCTTTGGATTCACAGATAAACTGGGGGCAAATTGACTGCTTGGAAATATGAACACTTCCCAACCACGATCTCTCTTCGTTTGCTTAGACCATCTGTAATTTCTCTCAGCAACGCTTGGCAGTTGTAAATGTACAAGTCCCACACACATCTTTTGTTAAGGTTAATGCTACTATTACAGAGGGTATTTTAATTTCATTTTCCAGTTGTTGGTTGTAAGTTCATAGACATGTCACTTACTTTGTATTTGAATCTTGTGTCCAGCAACTTTGCTGAATTCACTTGTTAAATTTGATGATTTGTGTGTGGCTTTGTATATTACATATATTTACATACATGTACAGAAGATAGTACAATCTTATCTTCTGGGCGTGTAGACAGTTTACCAATCATTATGCCCTTGTCTTGTGAATTACTGTTTGGCAAATATTTGCTTCTCTTCCCCTGGCTGTGAGTTGAGGACGTTCCCTGACTTACTACCTGGGCTTGGCCATGAGGCTTGTTCTGGCTAAAGAGGTATGGTTTGTGTGATGCTAGCTGAGGGCTTAAGCAAGTCATGCAGTTTGGCCTCTTGTGTGCTAGATAGCCCCATGGAGACCTTTTGTCACAGCCCGGGCCTTGGGACAAACACACTTTGTTGGGACAAACACCTAGCCTGCTGGGTGGTGTCTATCTACCCACCTGATCCAGTCAAACCAGTCAGCCCAGGAAGACATGAGTGTGGGAATGCACACAGACTGCCATGAGCCCCTGCGCTGGGGATCATTTCTTATGCAGCATTACTACAGTAGTCATGTACAGATGTGAGAGCTGGACCATAAAGAAGACTGAGCACCAAAGAATTGATGCTTTCAGACTTTGGTGCTGGAGAAGACTCTTGAGAGGCCCTTGAACAGCAAGGAGAGCAAGCCAGACAATCCTAAAGGAAATTAACCCTAATATTCATTGGAAGGACTGATGCTGAAGCTGAAGCTCCAATACTTTGGCCACCTGATGTGGAGAGCCAACTCATTGGAAAAAACCCTGATGCTGGGAAAGACTGAGGGCAGGAGGAGAAGAGGGCGATAGAGGATGAGATGGTTGGATGGCATCACTGACTCAAAGGACATGAGTTTGAACAAGCTCTGGGAGACAGTGAAGGACAGAGAAGCCTGGCGTGCTTGGGGTCACCAAGGGTCGGACACGATTGAGCGACTGAACAACAACAACAGACGTGCTAGGTTCAAGACTTCTGTCAGACGTTCAGATGCAATGTGCCCTGGGTTGGGGATGGCAGAAGCTGTATCTGCAGTTCAGGGCAGGGCAGGCTGGATGGACAGAAACAACAGATGGTGGGTGGCATGTGAATTTACGGGTGAGAACTCAAAGTAGAAAATGCATTGTGATCAGGAGAAGGTGAGCAGGATTCAGCAAAGGAGATCTCGGGGAGGCAGCAGGCGAGTTAAGGGGAAGACAGGCATGTGGGTTTGCATCCTGGAAGAAAGAATCACTTCATAAAGGAAGTCTGAATGGAGCCTGTGGAAATACTGGGAAGACCACCCGGCAAGAGCAGACAGGGGGCGTTTTCTCAGAGTTTCCTCAGCAAACGTTAGCATTTGCAGAGCCCCAAGGGCAGGGGAGAACCTCACAGGGGGAACAACCCAGGAGATCCCCCGATATCATCCAGGGAGCCGGAGGCAGCCATGCAGGAGTGAGAGCCCTTTGACTGCTTTGGGGAGCATGTTCTCTGCTCAGCCTTGAGTTGGGAGAACGAATGAAAGGTCGGGAAGCTGTAGTCCTTAACCGAGTCCTGGGCCAGTGGCTGCGGAGTTTGTGGCTGAGCGGCTGGGCTGGCTGCTGCCGGGCTGGTGGTCAGAGTTCAGTTATTACAAGTGCTCTGACCATTGCATGTATTAATATATTCATCTTTTCAATGTGTTGAATGGTGCCTAGATGTGGAGAGAAAGCAGAAAAAGGAATTGACAATGTGTAGGTGTCCAAGGAGCCTGCTCAGTGCCTTTTTGCTGTGCAACAGGGATGTGGGCCAACCTGGGCTGTCAGGGGATGGGAGAGGGAGGGCTGGATCTGTAGACAGGGAAGGGAGAACAAGGGATGTGGGGATTTTGCTGCCCAGGGGAGAGAGGGAGCTGGGGTGAGTGGGGTCACACGTTCAGGGCTTTCTGTAACTCTGTGAAGGCCGTCTGAGGTCCAGGCTTTGTGGCAGGTTTGCCTTCGGGACTCTGTTTGGGGGGAGAAGTTGATGAGGCAAAAGAGGAGGAATTGTGAGGATGAGAGGTGTGGGGTCCACAGTGTTGGGGGCCATGAGTGGGCTGAATTGTGACCTCCTCCCCACCATTAACATTTACCCAGACCCTCAGAATGGTACCTGATAGGAAATAGGATCTTTAAAGATATTATTAGCTAAGGATCTCAAGATGAACTCCTACTGGATTTAGGTGGGCCCTAAGTTCAAGGACTGACATTCTCATAAAACAGGAGGGTCACAGGGAAGAGGCCAAGTGACCCTGAGTCAGAGGTGTGAGTGATGCTTCTATGAGCCGGGGAAGCCAGCACACCCCCAGAAGCCAGGATGAGGACCTCAAAATCTTGAGAAGGAGCCAACCCTGCAGGGCCCTTGATCTTAGCCTCTTGTCTCTTAAGCTACAGGAGGGCACATTTCTGTTGCTCTAGGTCCCCCAGCTCCCCGTCACAGGTTAACTGCAGATGGCAGCCTTAGTCTGTCCCCTCCCCAAATCCCCAGGTAGCTCAGGTGGGAGATGCAGTGCTGCCCTTCCCCCACATTCACAACTCCTCCTTGGGTCCTGGGGAAGTGGGAGGGGAGCTGAGGGACAGGGCTCTCTGCCTTGCAGAAGGTCCTTCTACTGCTCTGTGATGCAATGTGTGGGGCGGGTCCCAAGCGGGTCCCACCCTGGGGCCTGGCTTGTCTGGGTGAGTGGGTTCTGTGTTGTGTTTCGTCACTCAGTGTGTCCCACTCTTTGTGACTCCATGGTGGAAACAATGACAGACTTTATTTTCTTGGGCTCCAAAATTGCTGAGGATGGTAGCCGCAGCTGTGACATTAAGACACTTGCTCCTTAGAAGAAAAACCATGACAAACCTACACAGCGTATTAGAAAGCAGAGACATTGCTTTACCAACAAAGGTCCGTCTAGTCAAAGCTGTGGTTTTTTCCAGTGGTCATGTATGGATGTGAGAGTTGGACTATAAAGAAAGCTGAGCGCCAAAGAATTGATGCTTTTGAATTCTGGTGTTGGAGAAGACTTGAGAGTCCCTTGGACTGCAAGGAGATCAAACTAGTCAGTCCTAAAGGAAATCAGTCCTAAATATTCATTGGAAGGACTGAGGCTGAAGCTGAAACTCCAATACTTTGGCTAGCTGATGCAAAGAACTGACTCATTGGAAAAGACCCTGATGCTGGGAAAGACTGAGGGTGGGAGGAGAAGGGGGCGACAGAGGATGAGATGGTTGGATGGCATCACAGACTTGATGGACATGAATTTGAGCAAGCTCTGGGTGTTGGTGATGGATAGGGAAGCCTGGTGTGCTGCAGCTTGTGAGGTCACAAAGAGTTGGACATGACTGAATGGCTGAACTGAACTGAACTGAACTGGATTGTAGCCTGCCAGACTCCTCTGTCCATACAGATTCTCCAGGTGAGAATTCTGGAGTGGGTAGCCATTCCCTTCTCCAGGGGGCCTTCCTGACCCAGGGATTGAAACCAGGTCTCCTGGACTGCAGGCAGATTCTTTACCATCTGAGCCACCAAGGAAGCCCAAGGTGGGTGGATTTTAGGGGGTGGTAATTAGCAGGCATGGGCTTCCCCAGTGGCTCAGTGGTAACGAATCTGCCTGCCAGTGTAGGAGATGAGGATTTGATTTCTGGGTCTGGAAGATCCCCTGGAGAAGGGAATGACAGCCCACTCCAGTATTCTTGTCTGGAAAATCCCATGGACAGAGAACACTGGAGCTGCAAAGAGTCGGACACAACTGAGTGACTAAACAGCAACAATTAGCAGGCCCACCAGCCCATGTCTGAGCTTTTCTCCTGGTCAGCTGCACCTGTGGGGGACACACCTGAATCTGAGGGTGGGGCAGAGGGAGTGGAGTCAGGAGGGACCAGAGACCCGTGCTCACCTTCTGCCCTGTGTGTTGTTCCCTCCACCACCTTAACCTCCCTCCTCATCCCCTCCTCCAGCTTTGGCACCAGTGGAAACTCAGCCTCTTTCATTTTGCTCTTCCTTTCTTTCCGTCCAACGCAAACCCACATCATCTTGAAGGGCCTTTCTGGGTGACGGCATTCCCTGACCCCGGGCTGTGTGCTCTGCTCACCCCCCTGCCTCTACCTTCTCTGGTTGCACTTCTGCTCTCTACACATTCAGGAAAGCCATTTCTTCTGTGTGGCTTTTCCCATGATGTGTGCCATCACAGATCTCTGAGATCTGAAACTTAGGTCTAGATTTCTAGATCTCCAGGGTGTCCCGCCTGTCCCCAGCCTCTGCCATGTCCACTATGCCATGAAAAGTGAAACTGCCACTCAATCTTGTCCTACTCCTTGGGATTGCTTGGATTGTAGCCCACCAGGCTCCTCTGTCCATGGATTTTCCAGGCAAGAATACTGGAGTGGGTAGCCATTCCCTTCTCCAGGAGATCTTTCAGACCCAGGGATCAAACCCGGGTCTCGACATTGCAAGTGGATATTTTACCATCTGAGCCACCAAGGAAGCCCCCACTGTGCCATGGGTACCCACAAATATTCACTAGTGCCCGCAAATGCTCATTTGCCTCACTTTTCATGGAAATTCTCTTTGTTGGCCTCCTGAAATTTTAGAGAGCTTCTCATTCAGGCAAATCAACTTCCTGAAACTGAATTAGAAAGAATTCTGCGTGTCCAGGCTGGTCTAGTAATCAACACTGCATGGATACTCTGAGTTTCAGGAAATTCAGTGTTGACATTTCCATACCACCCTTCTCTGTGACTCTCCTGTCATCCGCTGAGAATGAAGGATGGATGGTGTTAATTTCCCGGGGGCTTTTCTGAAACCTCAGGGCTTTGGTCTGCATGCCCCATCCCACTGCCCAACCTGCCGCCTCAAATAACCCCAACCATGTTGGGGGAAATTAGCACCCCCCACTGCCCCACCCTACTACCACCTGAAAGCAGAGCCTGTACCTGCTGGGACTTGACTCTTCACTGGTGCACCTGCGAGTTTTCTGCACCTATTTGTTCTCAGCCAGGGAGTAGGGGCATGACCCTGTAAGCCATGAATTCACCCAGGCAGTGGGCATTCACTGACCATGTTAGGGACACTGTGGGTCTGGGGAATGAGAGGTTTCCTGGGACCTGGGACTTTCAGTGCTAATGCTGGAGAGTTCCAGGTCCTGTGGAAGTCACCCATCTTAGAGGACCCACCACTGCACTGGGTTCTGGGGCTGCTGTGGGCGGGAGGCAGGAAGGTGCTTCTCCCACGGAGCTCACAGTCTATGGGGAAGAGGTAAGAGTATGGAAGCACCTACATTGCTGCAGAGCCACCAAAGGAAATTGGATTTGCAGAGGGGGCTGTCTGTTCCATTCGGGGCTCAGGGAAGGTTTCCTGTTGACCACAAGGTCAGGGCTTCCTACAGTGCCCAGGCCTCTTGTTAGTGTGTGTGTGTGTGTGTGTGTGTGTGTGTGTGTGAAGAGGGCATCTCCTCTGCTTCTCTGTACTGCAGACCTGAGGGGGTTCACTGCCCTGCCCTGGACGGGGAAGGAGAAGGGAGCACATGTGTGCAGCTCTGCCCTTCCTCCTCTCATCAATGAGGGCCTGGTCTGCAGGGTGTGCCCTAGGCTTCTGCTCACTTTGCTGGGGCTGCTGGTGTGGATCGGTGAGGGGGTCAGTCATCCGGCAGAGCTGGTAGCTCCTCACTGTGGCCAAAAGCTCCCTCCTCTTCCAGCTTTTAGTGCTGATAACTGCCTGATTTCTTTGTCTCTCTCAACTGACTTCATTCAGACTCTTGGTAAGGAAAGGGGTTTTTTACTGGCCCCTTGAAGCCCCAGCATAGAGAAAAACAAAACTCAACATTTGTTTCCTATCCATAGGCTGCAACTGACCCCAGAGGCGGGAAACAGGCGGCTGATGCAGGAGGAGATGAGGGAGGTGCAGGAGGAGCAGGGCTGGTGCAGAGGGGGAGAGGCTGGTGTAGGGGGCGGGGTTGGTGTAGGGGGCAGAGCTGGGGTGGGGGGAGGGGCTGGTACACAGGGGATGGTGAGGGTGGTGCAGGGGGAGCAGGACTTGTGCAGGGGTTGGGGCTGGTAAGGGAGCAGGGATGGTTCAAGGGGAGGAGCTGGTGCAGGGAGTGGGCTGATGCAGTGGTGGGAGTGGCTGGGCAGTGAAGGCAATCTCTCTCTGACTCTTGGGAGTACCTAGAAGATTAGGACCAGGCTGGCACATTTTTGCCTCTCCTGGGTCAAACTTTATTGAGACATAGAAGCATGACACGTCTGTCTGAATTGTTTTTCCAGTATTTATTCACTTTTCTTTGAAGGAGTACACTCTTTCTCATTTCTCCTGTTCCTCAGGATGATGGAGATGATGTGGACCCCTGGTCTTTGAGGCAGAACTTCTGAGATGCCCTGCAGCTATTGAGAGCAGCCTCCCTGGAGGTGGGTGCAGGGGAGAGGACAGTGAGCCCGTGCTACCCTTCCCCTTTCCCAAGGCTCTGGGCACAGTGCTGCCTGAGGGTCAGATCCTAAGGACCCCTCCACTGGAAGACCCTCTTGAGGTTGACACTTTCTGCCGGAACCAGACCCTCCTCCTGCTTCTAGGGGGCAGTCCCTAGGTGTGCACCTGACAGTGTCCAGAGAAAGAGAAAAGAATGGACAGTCATAATTTGAGAAAAACACTAGACATAGGAACCCATGCAATGATTCAGCCCTCCTGGTCGCCACCCAACATCCCCCACATTGTCTCCTACCAGGGGAAGGGGTTTCAGAGAGAAAGAAGGAGGGGCCGAGAAGACACAGGCTCCTCGGTGGACCCCAGCCATGAGGTGCAAGCAGCACTAGCTAGTGATTTACACATCAGGGTCCGCCAAACCATCGCCTCCACCAGGACAACCCCACTCATACCCTCCCCAACCAGAAATGACCAAGGGACCCTCTTGCTGCTCCAGGAGCCACTGGAACAGAGAGTTGTGTTTTAAGGATTTAGGACAAAGCACAGTGCTATCATCCATTCTGTACCCCAGGCTCACTGACCACCTTTGGCGGGCATTCATTCATTCAAGGTCTCTTCACTCAACGTCGTTTTTGTCTTGGGTGCTGTTCTGGGCACTGAGCATAGTGGTGAGTGAAACAGACCAACCACCGGCCCCAAGAGCCTTTGACCCAGTGAGAGGAGCCGGGCAATCACCACGGGATCGGATCCCAGGGAGACTGTCAGACACATCTCCACCACCCAGTGGCTCCACTGCTCACACGTGCTGCCTTTCTGCCTCCTGCTTCCAGATCTCAAATCCCATCCTCCTCCTTCTCCTTCCCATCACAAACAACAGGACATAACCTGGGACCCCATGGCTCAGAGGAATTCTCCAGAAGGGAGATACCCCTGGCCTTCCTATTGGGGGTACCCTTCCAGGAGGGATGAGGGTGCCCTGCTCCCATCCAAGCCTCTGCTGCAGAAATGCTGGAGTGTTTTGGAATGGTTTGGCCTTGCCAATCAGCCTGTTAGCTTTTTCAGAGCTGGACCTTTTCGTTTTTGTGTACCCACTTGTGTAGCACTTGCTTAAACTCTTGCTTTGGATAGATTTCCCAGTATGCAATTGTGGATCTGATATCCAAATATTAAGCAACATTGAGGACCTACTCATCAGATAAAGACAGAATGTGAAAAGCTCAGGGAATGCCTATTTTGGGAGATGGAGCAGAAAGGTTGTCAGAGGGTGAATTCCAAGGGTGGTCTTGGTAAGGGGCTTAGGTGACTAGACTGGGAGGAGAAGGAATGTGTAGGGTGGTCCAAGGTGAAAGATGCTGTGAGCCCTGCCTGCCACTCCTGCATTCATCTTGCTGCTCATATTAGTTACCTGAGCTAGAGAAGTGAGTGTTTAAGTCTCTCCACTTTCTCCTCTATTTTTAGCAAGATGGATTGTGATAGATTTAGAGGGAGAATAAAGGTTGCCCTTCACCACCAAGCTATGAGTTCTCTTAACAATTTTTCAAGGAAAGGATAACAATGAGGCATGTAAAAATTGTTATTTCCCAATTTGACCCAATTGCAAATGATCTAATTAGAAGAAGGCCAGAGTTTCTTGTTTTCAAAGGTGTTTGCTGAGGGTGCTTCCAGTTAGACAGTGAACAGAATTAGAGAAGTGTCATGGAAAGGGGGGGAGGGGATGACAAAAGTCAGGGGCTGAGTTGGAGGAAGACCAAACCTAGGAATACCCTCTGCCCTAGCCCCCCCCTCAAAAGACTTCTGGGGCCCAATAGGAGTCGGTCAATCATTCCTCAAGTGAACAGATGGTTAGCTGTGAAGATTATGCTGCCGTGTTAATCTGTTTCACTGAAGATGAACATTTATGACACCAATATCTTCTATAACCTTTCCTTCATTATTTTACTGCCTGTGGATGGTTTTCTCACCAACTTTGCCCTTCTTAAAAGGAGGGTGATATATATGTTTGAAGTATGATTATCTTTTTTATTCCTAAGGTGAGAGTGCTGCTTTCATCTACAGTTAAGATGGGCATCCTGCCTTCCAACATCCTTCACCCTCCTCATATCACCTGGCCCATCCTCACTTGTCTTTCTTGGCTTCTGAGCTGACCTGGGAGAGTTTCTGGGGGGAATTCCAGGGGAATAAGAGCTTTGGCAAAGGCTCAGTGACAGCAGCAGCCCTGGGTGTGCAGGGAGAGCACATGGTTCAGAGTCATCAGAGCAGGATGGAGACACTGCAGAAGCAGAGACAGGAGGTGAACTCAGCTGAGGAAACCAGGTTCCAGGGGTGGTGGGGCATTGGTCCAGTGTTAGAGATTATCTAGATTGGATGTATCTGAGTCTATGCTCTGGTACACATGAGGGGCCTCTTCACTTGCACCTCCACATAACTTCTGCCTGTTTCATTTGTGTGTAGAGCCCAAGCACACACCTGGAGCAGCTCCTGGTGTGAGTGACACCTGTCACACACTCCCTAGAGGAAGGGGCAGAAGGCTGGGGACTCCATCAGGGTTGCATAACTCCAATTTGAATGTTGGATGGTCAGAGGAAGTGTCAAGAAATAACAGTCAGGAGGCTCTGCCAGAATCCAAGTGAGAAGTGATGGGAGATGGGGAGCAAGTAGGCCAATCAGAGGATATTGAAGAGGTTAGACTGGTCCCAGTTGACAGCAGGTTAGAACTGGAAAAGCTCCACCTGTGAGTTTGGGCTTCCCATGTAGCTCAGTTGGTAAAGCATCTGCCTGCAGTGCAGGAGATCTGGGTTCCGTTCCTGGGTTGGGAATTTCCCCTGGAGAAGGAAATGGCAGTCCACTTCAGTATTCTTACCTGGAGAATTCCACGGACAGGGAGCCTGGCAGACTATAGTTCATGGGATTGCAAGAGCCAGACACAACTTAGCACTATCTTTCTCTTTTCTTTCTTTTCATCTCTGAGTTTGAGTCTGGAGACAGGGTACATGAGCAGCTACGTAGGGATGGAGCCCAGGACATTGGATGAGGTTCTAGAGGAAGGGCTCCTTGCCATGGTGTAAATATTCAGGACAATCTCCAACTGTGAGTAGTCTACAGAGGGGTCTGAGCTTCTGCTCCTTGTTGGGCAAGATGGCAGCCCCATGCACTTCCAATATTCTGGAAATCCCTTCCCAAAGTGATCCACTTTGAGCTCAGGGAAGAAAGCAGCATGACCCACAGCTGCATTGTTCTTCATGTTGGAAGACCCTAAGCCAGCTGCCCCTCTGTGCAGTGTCCATTTCCTGGGGCCCTAGGGAAATTCTGCCTAGGTGAGCATTGTGGTTACTGAGGGCCTGAATATACTCTGCTCAGCTGCACACACATCTCATCTTCTTTCAGAGAGTATGCATTTCACTAATGGGGAGCTTTTAAATGAAGACCTTATTACTCCAAGTAAAAATAGCAGCTGCGCTAGGGCAGTGGGATTTCACACCATTCTCATATCTTTAAAATTCCTTTAATACTGCTTCTTCATCACTTTCTTGATGATTACTTTTGAAATGTACAATAGAAAAGGAAGGTGTTATGGCTGTGCAGGTCTTCTGCCAAGCGCAGCAGAACAAAGGGCTAGAGGAAGACAGCTGTTTTGATGGGCAGTTTGGGTGAAATATGGCATCAAGCCTCCCTGAGGCTCCATTCAGGCTTATCTGGGTCTCTGCCAAATTCTCACCTTGGGATAGGAGCAGCGGGGAGCTGCTGTCTCCAGCAGTCTAATTTTATGTTAGCAGGAAGCTGCGGCTCTGTGTCTTTACAGACAGGGGCTCAAGTCACTTATGAACTGTGAAAAACTGTGACGTCAAGGGGAAGATGGGAAGCGGTGGATAAAAGAGTGGTGGGCTTTTTCTGAAGTTGCATAACATGTTCTGAAGAATAATCTAAGGAAGGAAATGGGGTGGAGGAAGTGGAAGGAATGATGACAAGGGGAAAACATAAAATGAGTCAGGAAAACCAGGCCACATGTTGCAAGAGTCTACAGGGTCCATTTAGAAAAGAAAAAAAAAATCAATAAGAATTATATTTCCAATAGAACCAGCCTGAGGATAAGGCAAGTGAAGCAAAAAGAAACAAGACAAAAGAGATGTGTGACTGTTAATTTGATATATTGACTCAACTGGGCTGCAGGGGCCCAGACACTGGGTCAAACATGATTCTGAGTTGTCTGGGAGGGGGTTTCTAGATGAGACAAACACTGGAATCAGTAGACTCAGTAAAGCAGATTGTCCTCCCAAATGTGGTGGGCCACACCCAATCAGTTGAAGGCCTGAATAGACCTAAAATACTGCCTTCTTTCCAGGAAGGGGAAACTCCTCTTGCCTGGCTGCCATAGAACAGGGGCAGTAACTTTCTCCTGTCTTCAGGCTGGGACCATTAGCTCTCTTGGGTCCCCAGTTTATTGACGACTGGTTTTGGGATATCAGCCTCCACAAATGCATAAACCTATTCCTCATAATAAGTTATATGTGTATAGAAGATGGAGAAACTCTATACAGTCAGCAAAAAAAAAGACCAGGAGCTGACTGTGGCTCAGATCATGAACTCCTTATTGCCAAATTTAGACTTAAATTGAAGAAAGTAGGAAAAAAACACTAGACCAGTCAGGTATGACCTAAATTAAATCCCTTATGATTATAGAGTGGAAGTGAGAAATAGATTTAAGGGACTAGATCTGATAGACAGAGTACCTGATGAACTATGGATGGAGGTTTGTGACATTGTACAGGAGATAGGGGATTAAGACCATCCCCATAGGAAAGAAATGCGAAAAAGTAAAATGGCTGTCTCAGGAGGCCTTACAAATAGCTGTGACAAGAAGAGAAGTGAAAAGCAAAGGAGAAAAGGAAAGATATTCCTATCTGAATGCAGAGTTCCAAAGAATAGCAGGAAGAGATAAGAAAGCCTTCCTCAGTGATCAATGCAAAGAAATAGAGGAAAACAATAGAATGGGAAAGACTAGAGATCTCTTCAAGAAAATTATAGATACCAAGGGAACATTTCATACAAAGATGGGCTTGATAAAGGACAGAAATGGTATGGACCTAACAGAAGCAGAAGATATTAAGAAGAGGTGGCAAGAATACACAGAAGAGCTGTACAAAAAAGATCTTCATGACCCAGATAATCATGATGGTGTGATCACTCACCGAGAGCCAGACATCCTGGAATGTGAAGTCAAGGCCTTAGAAAGCATCACTAAGAACAAAGCTAGTGGATGTGATGGAATTCCAGTTGAGCTATTTCAAATCCTAAAAGATGATGCTATGAAAGTGCTGCACTCAATATGCCAGCAAATTTGGAAATCTCAGCAATGGCCACAGGACTGCAGAAGGTCATTTTCATTCCAATTCCAAAGAAAGGCAATGCCACAGAATGCTTAAACTACCACACAATTGCATTCATCTCACACGCTAATAAAGTAATGCTAAAAATTCTCCAAGCTAGGCTTCAGCAATACATGAACAGTGAACTTCCAGATGTTCAAGCTCATTTTAGAAAAGGCAGAGGAACCAAGATCAAGTTGCCAACATCTGATGAATCATTGAAAAAGCAAGAGAGTTCCAGAAAAACATCTATTTCTGCTTTATTAACTATGCCAAAGGCTTTAACTGTGTGAATCACAATAAACTGTAGAAAATTCTGAAAGAGATGGAAATACCAGACCATCTGACCTGTCTCTTGAGAAACCTGTATGCAGGTCAGGAAGCAACAGTTAGAATGGGACATGGAACAACAGACTGGTTCCAAATAGGAAAAGGAGTACATCAAGACTATATATTGTCACCCTGCTTATTTAACTTATATGCAGAATACATCATGAGAAATGCTGGGCTGGAAGAAGCACAAACTAGGATCAAGATTGCCAGGAGAAATATCAATTACCTCAGATATGCAGATGACACTACCCTTATGGCAGAAAGTGAAGAGGAACTAAGAAGCCTGTTGATGAAGGTGAAAGAGGGGAGTGAAAAAATTGGCTTAAAGCTCAACATTCAGAAAACTAAAATGATGGCATCTGGTCCCATCACTTCATGGGAAACAGATGGGGAAAAAATGGAAACAGTGTTAGACTTTATGTTTTGGGGCTCCAAAATCACTGCAGATGGTGATTGCAGCCATGAAATTAAAAGTCACTTTCTCCTTGGAAGGAAAGTTATGACCAACCTAGACAACATATTGAAAAGCAGAGACATTACTTTGCCAACAAAGGACTTTCTAGTCAAGGCTATGGTTTTTCCAGTAGTCATGTATGGATGTGAGAGTTGGATGGTGAAGAAAGCTAAGCACCAAAGAATTGATGCTTTTGAACTGTGCTGTTGGAGAAGGCTCTTGAGAGTCTCTTGGCCTGCAAGGAGATCCAACCAGTCCATCCTAAAGGAGATCAGTCCTGGGTGTTCATTGGAAGGACTGATGTTGAAGCTGAAACTCCAGTACTTTGGCCACCTCATGCGAAGAGTTGACTCGTTGGAAAAGACAGAGGATGAGATGGCTGGATGGCATCACCAACTTGATGGACATGGGTTTGGGTAGACTCCGGAAGTTGGTGATGGACAGGGAGGCCTGGCATACTGTGATTCATGGGGTTGCAAAAAATTCGACACGACTGAGCAACTAAACTGAACTGAACTGAACTGATGTATATGTATGGGCTTCCCAAGTGCCACTAGTGGTAAAGAACCCACCTGACAACGCAGGAGAAAGTGCTTCTCAGTGGGTGACAATAAGAGAGGCAGGTTTGATCCCTGGGTTGGGAAGATCCCCTGGAGGAGGGCATGGCAACCCACTCCAATATTCTTGCCTGGAGAATCCCATGGACGGAGGAGCCTGGTAGGCTACAGTCCATAGGGTCACAGAGTCAGATATGACTGAAGTGACTTAGCACAGCATATCATTTATGTATATATAATATCATCAGCGGAACCCTGACCATTACAGGAGAGTGGGAAATAAACAGCCACAAGTTACAACATTTTTGTACCTACGAGTTTAAGGGAAAAGCCACAGAACAGAAACCAGAAATTTGTTCTTGGTAGGGAGAAAAATATACAGTTTTAACGTTCATGATTAGGAAAAGGAAACAAAAACTGACTTAGAGCATCAAGCCTACAGATGACAAAATTGAAGTACATAAAGTATTTATCCATTTGCCTTTGCAGTGGCCAGCCATGCACACAGGGTAGCCGTGCTAAGTTTCTGGGCATCACTCTACTCCCTATCCCTTCCCTGCAATGAGCTTGAGCAATTTGGTAAATGGGAGCTGAATTCAGAGTTCATTTTCCACGTTCCATTAATGTTTGATTTCTAATAGTCTTTTCAGGATAAATTTAAAAACAGAGTGGGAGTTGGGTCTCTATCGTTATTCCCTATTAAGAGGAAAATGAAAGTGCTTCTCGGTGGGTGATCAAGAAGTACCCTGTGAAGGAGCCCAAGCTCACGGGGCAGGGTCTTGTTTTGTGGCTTCCCTTCTTCCCAACTCACCCTTCTCAGAAAGGTGTCCCCATCGCACACAAGTTACCCCTGCAGACTCTACTCTCAGCACCACTGAGAAACAGGGTGGCCCTTGGAATGTCCATGTTGGAACTGTAGCCCCTGAACAACCTGAGCTCCAGACAAAGGCGCAGGCATGATGCACACACGTTACAGCTGCAGGGCACGCAGAAGCAGAGACAGCATATTCCCAGGAACACACCTACAAGGACACATCTGACTGCCCGTGGTGGCCGTTCATGCAGAAGGGGAGGCTGTTGGAGCAGGTTGGAGGGCCACTCTCAATGGCTCTCTTTGTTGAGAGGCTGTCTGTGTAAATGGTAGTAATCAGACAGTATTTAAAAGGAGAACTCTGACTCATGACCTACAGCAACCAGCCTAGGAAACCAGCCCCTGTGCACACTGACTACTGGCCCAGGAAGCTGCCAAGAGTCAGATTTGTAGAAAGTTGGATTATTATCTCTGGTAACAATACATGAGGCCAAAGAGTAACTTCTGTAACAAGTGTCACCAAATGGCCAAGATTCGATGAATAACTAATAGCTTAATTTCTGTCTCTGCTCCCAACTCAGGACCAGCCAGAGAAAGCCAGGTGTGCCCCCAACCAATCCTGCGGGGCACCCTCATTCTGGTTAGTGCCTCTAGCTCCCCCAGGCCCTTGACTTCCATCAGAACACACCTGGACCCTCCTTTTCCAACATGAAGCTCCCCCACTACTGTCTGTTTGGGGTTGTCTCAGGCAAATGCAGGACAGGGTGTCGGACACCGTTGCTACACTGAGCTCTGAATAAATGGCGTTTGCTTGCTCTCATGTCGGGGGCAGGGTGTCTTCCTTTATTTCCACATTGTGCTTGTTTTACTGCAACACAGAAGCATCTTCGAATCTCTTTTTAGTGGCGAAAACAGCAAAAAGCTTGAGCGGTTAACACAAATTCCTTCAGTGACATTAGTTGGGTGCCATCTCCTCCTTGTTCTTAGCTAGAGGGGGGAAATGAGGGTCCTGAGCTCCTAGCCCAGCTGGGAGGTGGGTGAGAATGATGAGGGGTGAGAAGTGTGTTTAGGGGTTCAGTTGGACAGGCTACCCATGGATGCCCAGAGTGGGATGCCAGCCCAGACTTAGGGTGGGAACTGCTAGTTCATAATGGCCAATGTTTTCAGAGGTTTGCTTTATCCCAGGCTGTGTTCACGAGTTAACTCATGTAATCATCATTAAATTTAATCGTCCTTGTCAGGAAGGCACTACAATTATTTCCGTTGTCCAGTAATGGGGATGGAGGCCCAGCATGCTTGGCATCGCACAGCTCAGCTCTGCGCCTGCGCTCTCTGCCCTCCAACTGTCCCCCAAGGATCCTGGAGGGAGAGGGGAATTGAGGGGGGGTCAGAAGTGGCTATGGAGGGTGGAGAGGGGCTCCTGAGGAACTGGGGTGGGGAAGGTGTAGACAGGGGCTGGATGAAGAAGAGGGAAGCTGGGTGAGGAAGTGGAGGCCAGAGATGTGTTAGATGTGGAGGATTTTAAGGAGATGCTGTGGGAGCCTGGCTTAGAGGAGGAGGGTGATTCGTGAGGAGAGCACGTGTGTGGTGGAGAAGGCCAGAGGTGGAGGCAGGGAGGTGGAAGGAAGCAGGCGGTTTCAAGGTATGTAATGGAGGTTCATTCAGCAGGACTTGAGGGTCATCCGAAAGAAGTATTGCAGTTCACTTCTAGGTCTCTGATGAGAAGGACTGTGTGGGTCATGGAGACATTTTACCAGGATTAGGTTTTCAGGAGGGTAGAGAGTTCTGAGACAGGTGATGTTTGAGATGCTGTGAACTCTCCTAATAGGGATGGCAAGTGAGCATCACATAGATGCACCAGGACCACAGATGAAGAGTCAGAGCTAGAGGTGGGAATGCGAGAGCCACAACCTATGACTTATCCAATCCAGGCTGGCATTGTGTGAGGAGAGAGTGTAGTTCTACATTGTACAGTACGACAGCCCCCAGTCACCCCTGGCCATTTACATGGAAAATATTTACAACTGGATGATGCGCTCAGGCCCTGGGTCACCCTGGCCATATTTCTAGTGCTCAGAGTAATGTTGTCTGGAATGTTTCCATCATCACTGAGGGTTCCACTGGGCAGCACTGGGGGGGACAGAGGACAGAGGAGAAGGGAGTCAAGGGCCAGTACCCGAGGAACATCCATCTTAGGGGTGGTGCTATGGACTGTGTCCCCTGAGAGAAATCTTATCTTGAAGCTGTAACCTCCAGAGTGGTTGTATTTGGAGATGGAACCTCTAAGAAAGTAATTAAAGTTAAATAAGGTCACAAGGTGGGGCCCTGATCCCATAGGATTACTGTCCTTATAAGTAGAGACCTCAGAGAGCACTCTCTCTCCATGTGCAAACACCAAAGAAAGGCCATGTGAGGATAAGGCAAGATCACCACCTGCAAACCAGAGTCCCTGCCAGGAACTAAACCAGGAAGAAAAGCCTCACCAAGAACTAAATTAGAATCCTCACCAGGAACTAAGCCATGGAGACCTCTCACTAGGAACTGAATCAGAGTCCTCACCAGGAAACTTGATCCTGGACTTCTGGCCTCCAGAACTGTGATGAACAACTTTCTGTTGTTTAAACCACCCAGTCCATGGTGCTTTGTCACGTAGCCCTAACTGACTAACCCAGTTTGTAAGAAACTCACCAATGAAGTGTGGGGGAAGGAAGGAGAATGTGGGCCTCGGGAAGCTGAGAGAACTAGGAGTTTCAGGAAGGCAGGAGTAGGAAAGTGTGCTGAAAGTAAAATAGGATTATAAAGTATTCACTGAAATTATCAGCAGCCTAGTTGACCTGGGCAAGCTCAAGATCATCAGCAGAATGGTGAGGATGGAATCCAGGCCACAGGGGTTGGAGTGGGGAGTGACAGATGATAAAGTATGTGAGCCCTCTCAGGAAGCATGTTATTCACAAGTCAGAAAACTAAGCCTTCACAAAGTGAAGCAACTTGTCCGAAGCCATGGCCACAAAACAGCAGAGTGAGGGTTGAACCAGCCTTGCCTGACACCCTGGAATGGGCTTCAGTCACAATACCAGAGAACACCTCACCAACAGAGCTCCCAACAAGCTAGCCAAGGTATCCAGATGCTGTGTTCTTGGCTGTTCAAGGTTGTCTGGGATGGAACCACTGAACACCAGAACCAACTCTGTGTCCACAGGGCCTGGGCTGGAAAGGGACATCCATCCAGAGACATCAAGCCAGTGGAGCAAACTTGCAGGCAAGATATGGTTCAGAGACTTTAGAGGCCAAGCTTAAAGGAAGCTGAGGAATGGGTAAGGCAGGGAACTGCATACAAGGGGATTGTGTGTATCAGTGCTAAGTTGCTTTAGTCGTGTCTGACTCTTTGTGACTCTATGGACTGTAGCCTGCCAGGCTCCTTTGTCCATGGGATTCTCCAGGCAAAAATACTGGAGTGGTCTCCATGCCCTCCTCTAGGGGACCTTCCTGACCCAGGGATTTAACCCATGCCTCTTATGTCTCCAGCATTAGCAGGCAAATTCCTTGCCTCTAGTGCCACCTGGGAAGCCCACAAGGGGATTGGGATCCAGCAATTTTCATGTTGGCAGGGGAGGGGAAGGAGGAAAGGAGATAAAACCTCTGTGCAGGGCCAGCCTGGTGGGCAGACATGATTTCCTTTTCCTTGTGGCCCCCAGGGACTGTCGCCTAAATGAGTCAGGGCTCCCTGTGTGGCTGAAGCAAGCACATTTTCAGCTCCTAAAGGCAGAATAGTCTGTTCAGCTGGCCCTGGCCCAAGGTGCTGGCCTGCTGTGAGCCACTCACCAATTTCAGTCTGCTTAGTGGGATGTGGGCTTCCTGGGTGGCTCAGTGGGAAAGAATCTGCCTGCAATGCAGGAGACTCAGTTTTGATTCCTGAGTTGAGGAGATATCCTGGAGAAGGGAATGGCAACCCACTCCAGTTTTCTTGCCTAGAGAATCTTATGAACAGAAGAGCCCGACAGACTGCAGTCCATGGGGCTGCAAACAGTCAGACACAACTGAAGTGACTTAACACAGTGGGATTTGCAGTCTGCTTTGTGTCACATCCTCTGAGCCCATTAAGATGCTTACTTTCTCCATACAAAGTCTGAAAGTCACCAGGAGAAGTGTCCTATATCTGGGGAGTGCCAGCAGAGTGTGATTCCCTTTCTGCCTACCTTCCCCCACCCCACACACACCAGAAGAGCCCACTCTTATGGCACAACTTTCCTTACATCCTCCAGCACTTGTGATCCTGAGCTGCTCAGGGGCCTTGTCCCAGTGAGGGAGAGGTGAGTAGGGAGTGCCTTGGCTGTGGCTGGCCTTTGCTCCTCTATGATCATAGTTGTAACCACAGCTTAGGGGCTTCCAGGAACACTCTCCACTCTCCCTGCAAGGCCAACATCATTACTCCCACTTTAAAGATTAGGAAATGGAGGCTCAGAGAGTTCAGGATGACCCTGGATTCACCACTGTTCTTCCTGGTGAGCCTATCTCTCTGCCCATGAGGAACCAAAGTTAAGTCCTTCCAATAGTCATGTACAGATGTAAGAGGTGGACCATAAAGAAAGCTGAATGCCAAACAATGTATGCTTTCAAATTGTGGTGTTGGAGAAGACCTGAGAGTCTCTTGGACAGCAAGGAGATCAAATTAGTCCATCCTAAGTGAAATCAATCCTAAATATTCATTGGAAGGAATGATGCTTAAGCTGAAGCTCCAATACTCTGGCCATGCGATGCAAAGAATCTGCTCATTGGAAAAGACCCAGATGCTGAGAAAGACTGAGGGCAGGAGGAGAAGGGGATGATAGAGGATGACATGGCTGAATGGCATCATCGACTCAATGGTCATGAGTCTGATCAAACTCTGGGAGATAGTGAAGGACAGGGAAGCCTGGTGTCTTGCAATCCATGGGGTCACAAAGAGTCGGACATGACTGAGCGACTGACCAACAACTGAACAAAATGCAGAGAATATCCGAGTTTTTTCCTCCTGACACCTAACCTGAGGCTTGTCATCAACTGCTCTGGACTCCTGGTTCCCTCTTTGGAAGAGGAAGTGTCAGGAGGAATGGTAGTAAGGGCTCCCATCTGAGTGGCCATGGGAGGTTTGGACATCTGGGTTGAAGCATGAATCTCCCCTTTTCCTCATCGGCATGATAGAGGCAGCAGAGGGGCTCCAGTGACTGTCCAAGTGGTGGGAGGGCCAATGAAGACGTATGAGAAAGCACTTGAAAAACATGAGGGGGGGTGGGGCCAAGGACCATTCCTGTCATCCCACGGAGGTCAAAGGCATCTATCCCCATCCCTGGGACCCCCTGCCTGCCTCTGGACAGAGCTCACCCTGGACGTAGGTGAGAGCCCATCAGCACCTACCTGCTTTGTGCTGCTATGACACGTCAGTGTATGTGGCTAATCTCCCCACCCATGTAGCCAGGGGGAGCTCTGATCTCTTAGACTTCAAGTCCACGTCTCAAAGTCTCCAAGCCACGTCCACCCCAGTTCAGTCCATTTCTTCCAGTTCCACATGCACAGAGTCCACTGAGCTGTCAGTGAGTCTCTATCTTGGACAGACATCTGTTTCCTGGGAGCAAAACATCATTTAACGACTCTAATCTCTGGTCTGCTGCTTTCATTATTTAAGCCAAAATGAAATGTGACCCAGAGTGAGAAGAAAGACCAAGTGTGCAGCTGAGAGCCGTAATAAGGCATTTACAGCTCAGCCAGGAGACGCCACGTCCCTTCCCACAGAAGGATCAGGAGTCCCCCCCCAGGTGGGAAGGAGACATAGGTGACTATTGCCAAAGCCAGCCAGTGGGAAATCTAACAATAATGGTACATTTTGAAGAGAACAAATCAACCCCCACATTATTCCAATTACAACAGTCCAGAGCTGGAGGCCTGGCCACTGCAGCCTGCCAGCTAATTATCACACCATTTTCAGTTCCAGCCCTGGAGGACTTTTTAATCAACCTCTAAGAAGAAACCCAGGATGCCTCTCCATTAAGCCAAGAGAGCTAGGCAGAAAGTTGTTGGGGGCGGGGGTGGGGATACGCTTCTGTAAAGGGAGGGTATACTTGGGTGGTCCAAGAAGACTGACTGTGGGGCAGCATGCTTGGACTTCTGCTGTTTAATCCACGCACATCTCTAGAAGGGGCACTAGAGGTGGAGTAGGGGGTCACGACCCAAGCACAGGTGCAACATTTGGATCCCAGGGAAAGAAGCGCAAAGCCAGGAGTCAGGGAGGAGCAGGAGTGTAGGGAAGCTCCAGGCTCTCAAGAGGCTGCTGACAGCTGACCCCAACCTACCTTTGCCACCACGCTCACTGCTGGCCTGTCATTGGAACTGACTCTACGGATCCTCTGCTTTCCCAATCTCCTCCTTACCTCTCTCATTCTACCTGCCTGGCCTGCTTCTTCCTCCTCTCCTATCTCATAGAAGCCATCTTTTAGAGCCCCGCTCAATTCCTACCTTCTAGGGCTAATAATTATGATAATGTTGATGATGATGGTGGTGGTGATATTAATGGTGACGATGCTGAGGATGGTGATGATGGAGGTGGTAATGATGAAGATGGTAACGATAGTGCTATATACCTAATACTATTCTCTCCAGGCAATTGTGTGTTAACTCATTTAATCCTCAGAGCAACCCTGTGATGTAGTGGCCAGTATCACTTTTATTTTCCACATCAGAAAACCATAGTTTAGTGACCACATCGCCTGACTCCCTACTCTAGTGATCTACCACCTGTTGGACATCTTCTCAGGTGAGCAGCTAGAAGTGTTACTCATACCTTCTGAGGTCGTTAGCTTCCCATTTATTTTTGCCTGTTCCCCCACCTGGATCTCTGTGCCCATCCACTCCTGCCTCTGCCTCTATGCTGAGCAGGTGCTTTCCTGCACAAAGTGGTCACCAGGAATTAGGGAGAGGATGGCAGGTTTGGGAAGCAGAAGTTGAAAACCAACTGGGCATGCAGCTTGGGCTACCCTGCCTGGATTCAGAAGATGGCAGGGGTGGGGCTCAAGAGGGGAGGGGACCTAGGTACAGGGACTGCTCCTAGGGGACAGCGTGGTGACAACAGCTCCAAACCTTCACCCCCGGGAGAAAGGTCTCCCTTCCTTCCTGGGAGCCAGAGCCCCCCTGCTGCCAGCTCATCCAGACAAATGAACGCTGTTTGTATTTATCTTCCTACATCGAGTCCCAGGAAAGCTATTGTGAAATGCGTCAGTGTCTCATCTCCTAGGGACACAGGGACTTCAGACAGAGAGAGAGACAGAAAGGAACCATTTATTTTCTCTTCCTAAATGCCATGGGCAGCTCTTTACAGCCAGGCTGACAGGATGTGTCTAGTTAAGCATCATAATACGGGGGGAATCGGGGATGCTGGCTGGGGAGAGGATGGGAGGGGCTATGTGTCCCCTGGGATGCGATTACAGCTTCGCTATGATAGCAGGTAGAGATCAGCAGAAATCTGAGGGACAGACAAAACATTTATTTATTCACACACACTAAGAGGGCCTTTATTATACATCAGACATGATTCCTAACAGTTTAGAATATTAACTTGCTTAATCTTCATACAATCCTGTGAGGAGGACGCTAATACCACCAGCTCATTACATAAGAAAGTGGCTCAGAGAAGTGGTTCTCCCCACCCCCGTGAAGCTACCAAGGACCAGAGCTGGTTCTGCCTCCACGTGTGGGCAGTTGGGCCCCGGAATCCAGCTCCCACCCATTACTCCAGGTGCCTAGAGTATATTTCAATTATTTTAGATACGCTTTAAACTCATTCTTTTAAATCCAGGCCTCCAGGAGGGACAATGCATTGAAACACAAAGAAAGGCCTAGAGAAAATGTGCCGTCTGGTGAAAGTCGATGCCAGGGAGGCCCTTCAGCCTGGCTCCTCTGAGCCCAAGGACAGCAGGGCCCGCTGGCTTGTTATGCTGAAGCTGAGGCTGGACCACGAGAGGGGAAGAGGGGAGGAGCCTGAGACTTCTTGGGAATGAAGTCCTGAGACTCAGGGGTTTACTCAGGGAAGACAGGCCAGGATGGGCCAGGTCTGCTCCTGACCCACCTCAAGGCCTCCTGGCTCTTCTGGGAACATGGCCCACAGACCACGCTCTGGTGTGACAGCGATGTGAGCAGTGTGACCCCAGGGAGTCTGGATCGGGGGCCACAAGCTTCCTTCTGGCTTTACCTTCAGTTAATCTAAATTTCCCACACGGGTCCTTGAGCAGAATGAGAACCACGGTTCTCTGAGCTCTGTGGCACACCTTCCTTCTCTCCTTTCATCCTCCACTCTGACCCTCTGAGAATTTCTTGGGCCCCCATCCCCACAGGAAGAGGGGTTCCTGACCCACCGCAGGCTGGCTCATGTCTGGGAACATCGACTCTGCCTCTGCAGAGGCTCTAGAGCTCACATGATGAGTTGGGGCTGGGTGGATGGGCAAAGACAAGATGGGAGCTCAGGGTGGGTGACCAGAGCTGGCCAGGCAGCAGGACAAGAGCATGGGAGGGTCCCTCACCCAGGGTCTGGGGCTAGGAGACTTGGAGGCAGGACGTGCGGGATGGAGCATGTCCACCCAGGGAGATGGTGTCTGTCCTGTGAAGTAGGTGTAGGAGGAGCAGGGGAAGGAGAGGAGAGAGATGGTGATGCAGGAGAAGAAGACTGGGGAGGGGGCAGGAAGAGGCCGCTTCAGGGCGAGATGAGGCCTCTGCCATCTGTGGGCAATGTCACGCATCTAGTTGACAGGCTAGGCCATCCAGATATTTGCCTGAACATTATTCTGGGTGTGTCTGAGAGGGTGTTTGCAGGTGAAGTTAGTGTTTAAATGAATAGACTAATGCAGCAGTCAGCATCCCAGGGTGAGGGGGCCCCAGCCCAAACTGGTATGGATCTGAACGAACCAAAAGGCAGGGGGATGAACTTGCCCCTCCTGCCTGACTGTGTGGCTGGGACACCAGTTTCCTGCCCTGAGCTCCCTGTTCTCTGGCCTTTGGATGCAGACATGCCACCCCCAGTTTTCCTGGGCCTCCAGCCTGTGGACCTCAGGTCCTGGGCCTTGTCGGCTTTCATGACCACCTGGTCAACTGCTCGTGATAAATCTCATTCCATCTCTCTCTTTTCATATATTCATCTGGTCTCTGTATTGCATTTCTCTGGGGAACCCTGGCTAATACAGTGGGTGTAGCGGGTGACAGGTGTATCCCCAAGATTCACGTCCAGCTGGAACCTCAGTCCTGGGGCCTCATTTTCAGAGGAGACGAAGGTAAGGATGAGATGAGGTCATACTGGATTAGGGTGGTTCAGGTCCCATGGAAACTTCCCTATAAAAGACAGAGGAGGAGGACACACAGAGACATGGAGGACAGCGACATGTAGATGGAGACAGAGATTGGGGCAATGTGTCTACAATCTAGGGCATCCAAGATCCCTGAGAGACGCCTAGACAGACCTTCCCTCTGAGTCCCCAATGGCACCTTCATTTGGGGCTTCTTGTTTCCTGGATTGTGGGTGCAAAGGTTGTTGATGCAGTGTCCTTCCCCTGAACCACCCCTGAAACCTAACCCGATGGCTTCTGGAAGCTCTCCCTCCATATGTGAGGCTCTGTGACACCATCCTCTTGTAGTTTATCTGGACGGTGAAGGACAAGCGCTGTGGACACCCCCGTGGGTGCTCTGGTCCACAGACGGAGCAGGACAAGGAAGCCAGTCAGATCGTGGCTTTATTCCCCAAACACTTTTTAAAACTGGGAACATGAAGAGGGCAGGTGAGGGCCAGGAGGGATATGACCCTATCTAAGACCCTTGTTTGCAAGGAAGGCCTGGCTGTAATCCAGGACGCTCTTTGACAAAGACACACATTTTTTCTTTTGGTGAGCTCTGCATCACAGAGGCCTGTCTTTAATAACATAACCCTCTAACAGAAGAAAGGTGAGGCTTGGACAGCTCATCTGCCGGGAGCAGTCTAATCCTGATAAATGGACCAGCATCCTTCCCACTGTGAGAAGTCCCAGCGTTAGATTAAACAAATCAATCCTGTTTGTTACCTCCTCGGATCCGCCAGCTGGCACCTGGCCTGCCTCTGGAGATCTGTCTCCGATGGCCCTACGTGGGAAGTGACAGGGTTCAGCACCAGTGCCGTGGTGATTGTCGTGCAGCACACCAGTCCAGGGAAACAGCTGGAGGGAGCCAGGTGTTGTCCTCAGCAGAGGTCTGCCCGGCCCTCGGTCTGGGAGATGATCGCAGCTCCCCAGGATCCTGTGAGAAGCCGGCAGAGAAAGACATGTTTCTGTAGTTGACACTGCTCATGTCCCATCAGGGGGGCTCCCCATCCCCAGGCTGCCCCTGCTTTGGAGAATTGATCCCGGTGGACGGCGCCACCTTACCTGTGGCAGGTCACACCCATGCCCCTGGGGCTGCCCTCAGTCTGGAGGTGGTACAGGCCCCCCTCGCCTCAAGGTGGGACCAACACAACCCAGATCCAGGGCTCCTAGGGGGTCAGAATGATGCCCCTCCAGCCCCTCCTCCTCAGATCCTCCCTTGCCCTGTCCTCTCCCCTCAATCACGGCCCCAGACCCACCCTAGACTCTGCTTCTGGCGAACTGACGGGAGGCCCCGACTGGGGTCATGGTGGTGCAGGGCTCAGACCCCTGGAGCGGAGAGGATGAAGGGGACAGTGGGGCGCAGCAGTGGGTGGTGGGACCCTAGAGCAGCAGAGGCCACATGGCAGCGCCCATCTGCCGGCAGCGAGTTACTCAGTGGGCAGCAAGTTCAGAATGCTGGTGGGGCCCAACTCAGCCAGAACCCTGGGCAGGGACTGGTGGACCGTGGTGCTCCAGGGCACGATGCTGGGCAGCCAGTGAGGAGAATGTTCATGTGTATAATCACACAGGATCACAGATGGGTGAGGAGAATGCTGAGGACAGCTGCCTAACTGCACAGGAGCCCCTGGCCTGGTTCCAGACCCAAACCTTGGAGACAGTCACCCCAGTAAATGGTCTCAAGTTCCTCTGTGGGAGGGGGACCAGGTGAGCCCCTCCTGAGTACATGGCCACTTGGAGCCTCCTTCCTCAGAACCTGGCCTCGCCTGCATTCGTGGTTCTGGTCCAAGAACTGGTTTGGAACACAGAGCTTGTGAATGGAGCTTAATTAAGTTTCTCTCCTTCCCGTGACCTCTGGACCCAGGTCCACATCTGGCCCGATGGAGCAGACAGCCCCTCCTGACCTGAGTAGGGCGAGAGTCTCTGGTCTGTGGTCTCATCATGTGACCTCCAACCTTAAGCCCTTTATCCCAAGTCTCCTACCTCCCATCCCTTCCAGAGACTGTATTAGCCTCCTCCTCCAATTACAGTAGGGCCCTCCCCACACTGCAACAGGCCCCTCCCCTTCTTGCAATGCTCCTTCAGAATCAAGTCTTTACTGAAGTTTAGACTGTTTCTGACACCTGTTAGTTACTCTGGAGAGCACTGAGGGGTCCTTACGGCCCCTGTGTGTGGGGGTGTGGGATCCTTCTGCACTCAGCAGGCCCTGACCCACCTGTGGGGGCTTATAGAGACAGCGATGGGGGTGCCAAGGGGCTCTGCCCACCGTGGGAATCAGGTATCTGACTACTGCAGGAACTCTGAGTCCTGATTAAGGACATTGGGAGAAGCGTTTTCCATTTTGCTCAAGGCTGTCATGAGGGGTCCCATTGTTAGCAGTCTTGTCGAAGTCTCTTTTAGGGGAATCTAGTTCTCTGGAGCACAGCACGCCCTCCCTCTTTATTGACTCATAGTGAGTCCCCTGATCTTAGTCTGCTAACTGGACTTCGAGTGTGGTCTTGAGAAGACTTACTGTCCTGTCTCCCAGCTCCACTGCAACATCCCTGCTGGGTGACAGAAGTGACCTCTGCAGATGGAGAGCAGCCCTGGGAGATGCTTGCCCAACCGTGGGGAGATGGGGGACAAGCAGAGGCTGCCCAATGTCTGTGACGTCTAAGTGCATCTAACTTCATCCCAGGGGGTGTCAGGAACCCTGGGGGACAGGCAGGAACTCTGCAATCCGAGGGCAGCTGGGAGACCTCAGTCACAGGACCCTCACCTTGACCATCTTGTCTGGATGAGGAAAGTGAAGACGGCCTCTCCATGTTCTCGAACATACCAGAGGACCAGAATTCTTTTCCTCTTCCTTCCTTCTCATCCTCTGAGGCTCCGGTTAACAATTCTTCTAGGAAGCCTTCCTGGCCAGCTCAGCCCACCCTGGACAGTCCTCCCAGCTGACAATGGCTGCAAACACTGGGGTGAGAGTGAAAAGGTGTGACAGGGTCCCTGGGTGCTGGTTCAGTCATCTGGCCTCTGAGGGCAGACACAGAGAGTCCTTTATTTGACGTCCCCCGAGGGGGTCCGGCCCAGCACCATCTGGATTCATGATGAGTATCGATCAACTTGGTCCCCTGGTGTCTCTGGTGAAATTCACTAATGAGAATTGGTCAGTGTTTTTGAGAATTTTGGGGGTGCTTAGTTGAAGGCACTCAGACAGTGGGGCTCAGACCACTGCCTGTCTTTGATAATTGAATCCCCCATCCACTTCCCATCCATGCCCACCATATGGTCTTCTTTTGCAGAGTCTTCACTCCAACCCGGCCCATGACCATCAAAGAGGACTCTGGTTTTTATTATCATCATTTTCTGCAGATGGTCTGCACACTTCATAAATGTTAACCGTGACAAATCACCAGCCCCAGCGACCCCACAGTCACATAATGATAGTCATTACCTGGTGACAATTTGATGGGCTGAGTGGTGGGACCCGGTGATGCAGCGTGGCTAGGGTCAGACGCCTAGCCCAGCAGCTGCCCTGAGAGGGCGCAGGGCCTGGGGGCCTCTGTGCTGCCCATGCCCGGGTTGGGGCCCCATTGAGAAAGGGCTGGGGAGGGTGCCCTCTGCTCTGAGGTGTGGAGCCAGGGTGTTGGTGGTGGGCTGGCAATGCAAGGTCACTATGCTAACTTCCTGCAGCTGTGCCGCCCCGCTGGTGGCGCTCAGCATCAGATGCTTATCATCTCACGGTTTTGGAGACCAGAGTCCAAAATAGAGGTGTGGGCAGGTTTGTTGTCCTCTAGGGCTCCAAGGGTTGCTGGTCCAAGTGTTGCTCCCAGCTTCCAGTGTTTCTGGCCATCCTTGGGGTTCCTTGGGCAGGAGGTCTAGCACCCTGATCTCTGCCTCTGTTGTTACCTGGCTACCTTCTCTGAGTCTCTCTGTGTCCCTCCTCCTCTTACATGGACATCAGTCATGAGATTTAGCATCTACCCTGATCTGGTATCAGGGCTTCCCTGATAGCTCAGTTGGTAAAGAATCTGCCTGCAATGCAGGAGACCTGGGTTCAATCCCTGGATTGGGAAGATCCCCTGGAGAAGGGATATGCTACCTGCTCTAGTATTCTGGCCTGGAGAATTCCATGGACAGTCCATGGGGTCATAAAGAGTCGGACATGATTGACTTTCACTTCCTTTCTGATCTTGTATGACCTCATCTTAACTTCATTATGTCTGCAAAGACCCAATTTCCAAATAAGATCACAAACACAGGTTCTGTGTAGACATGAACTTTAGGGTCATTATCAACTCCAGTGGAGTCATTGAGTCCAAATTTAGCCCCAGCACTGACTCCTGAGGCTGCATCCCTGCCTCCTCCTTCCTGTAGAGGCAGGCCCACCCAGTCATTCTCTCTGTCCACTGGCACCTGCAGATGTCAGATGAATGGAATGGCCTCTCCATGCCCCCATGGTGGGCTGACCCTGGTTAAGGCAGGGGCCTCATTGAGAGCCCCCTCTGTGTTGGTACGGCTTCCTGGTCTTTCTGTGGGATCCTCTGGCTTTGGAGGAAGAAAGACAGTCTATTTCTGATCAAGGGAGGCTGGAGACCCTCTTCAGTGGAGAATTGCTGGCAAGACACAGAGCTGAGTCCGAGAAACCAGGTCTGACCATGGGGAGGGGAAATATACAGGCGGATAAGTGAGAAAGAGATGCTAAGATACTGCTGGAAGTAACAAAGTCCCTTAAACAGGAAGCTAAGTCGAGAAGTCTCTAGCTGGACTTGCCTGATGGTCCAGTGGTTAAGAATCCTCCTGCCAATGCAGGAGACAAGGGTTCAATCCATGGTCCAGGAGGATTCCACATGCTGAAGGGATACTAAGCCCATGCACCACAAATACTGAGCCTGTGCTCTAGAGGCTGGGGGCCACAACTACTGAAGCCTGCCTGTCCTAGAGCCCGTGCTCTGCAGCTAGAGAGTAGCCCCTGCTCGCCTCAACTAGAGAAAGCCCACTTGCAGCAACGAAGACCCGGCACAGCCAAAAATAAATAAATAATTAAATAAACAAAGGAAGTATCTAGCTGGTGAGAAAAGAAGCCAAAGCTGGCCTGGTCCTGTTGAGGGAGGCGGTGGGACTGTGGTGGTTCGTGCTGGATCATCACAGAGTTCATGACACATCAGTGTCAGGCAAGGTCACCCCGAGACCAGGTCCAAGCACACTCAAAGATGTCAAAACCACAGACTGACCATCACCCTGACCCTGAGAGACGAGTGACCACTGCTTCTTTACCAATCACACGTGAGCCTCACTCTGGCTCCAATCTTCTATAAAGCTGGTGAAGATCCACAATCACTGAAAGATCCCCATGCCCTGTTAGAATCCGACCCAGAGCAAAGCCCAGATCTCCACCCTGGATCACCAAGTATAAGCCCAAACCTACGATACGCTCTTCCTCACACCTTCTTGCTGAGACACTCTATGGCTCCCACGTGCATGATCCTCTAGTTGCAGCGAGACCACAAACCAACCTTGTCTGAGTCTCACTGTGTTACCGGCAGCCCTAGGTGGCAGGGTCTTGACCCAGGACATTAATCAGAGTTACCACTATGAGTAGTCTTTTGCATCAGGCAAGGAGCTCAGTGCTTTTATATACATTGTCTTACATGATTTTTCCACATCAAACCTGGGGGTAGTTATTTAATACTGTGAGGTGGGGAACCAAGGCACAGAGGAAACTGTGTTTTGGTTGTGTTTACCAACACCTGCTTGTGTGTTTGTACCCATTTCTGCTTGTGTGTATCTCTGTCTCTGTCTGGTGGGTATCGCTATCTGTGTATCATCAATGCGGACTTCATCTGTGTGTGTGTCTGTAACTGTATCATGTTTATACACATCTGTATCTGCATCTCTATTGCCACCTTGACCTCTGGCTCTGTATCTGCCCCCATCCCTGCCTAACTGTGGATATCTATGTTTGTATATGCATTTTCAATTTCATCAGGAATTACAAATGAGGAAACTGAGGCCCAGAGTTGTTACAGAGCCCACCCAAGGGCATCATTAGTGAGCTGTGGATCCACACAGTCTGGCCCTCAAGCCTGTGTGTTCAGCCACAGGCTGTGTCCCCATGCCTAGAACTGTGACCTCCACATAGTAGGTGCTCAATAAATCCTTGTGGGCTGAACAAAGGGAGAATTCATGGCTGCTGGGAATGGAGACTGCTACAACTCTTAGGAGAGCACTTTAATAATATCCAGTAAAATTGGAATATTCATGTTCTATAGCCTATAACATCGCTCTTGGGTATACAAACAAGGGAAACAATGATGGGTGTGCACAGGGACATGAAATGGGTATTTATCACAATGGTGTCCCCACGTGTGATGCTGTGAAATGTTCAGGGACATGGACGGTTTGCATAAATAAATGATGGTGGTCAGTAAGGAGATCAAACCAGTCAATCTTAAAGGAAATCAACCCTGAATATTCATTGGAAGGACTGATGCTGAAGCTGAAGCTCCAATACTTTGACCACCTGATGTAAAGAACTGACTCATTGGAAAAGACCCTGATGCTGGGAAAGACTGAGGGCAGGAGGAGAAGAGGACAACAGAGGATGAGATGGTTGGATGGCATCACCAACTCGATGGACATGAGTTTTGAGCAAATTCTGGGAGATAGTGAAGGACAGGGAAGCCTGTTGTGCTGAAGCTGGGGTCACAAAGAGTTGGACATGACTGAGAGACTGAACAAAACTGTGTAAATTATAGTGAAATGGGATATTTACCAACTTGAATGGACCTCAGAATTACATGCTTTAAAAAAAGCAAGTTGCAAAGAGATTTGTTAAGATTGAAGGCAAAAGGAGGAGAGGGCAGCAGAGGATGAGGTGGTTAGGTAGCATCACCAATGCAACGGACATGAATTTGAGCAAACTCTGGGAGACAGTGAAGGACAGAGGAGCTTGGTGTGCTGTAGTCCATTGAGTCACAAGGAGCTGGACACAATTTAGTGACTAAACAACAACAATGATAAAGAGATTCATTTTGATAGTGTGTTATTTATATAAAGTTATAAAGCACTACTACTAATATCAGGTTGGGCAGATCCCCTGGAGAAGGGAAAGGCAAAAAAAAAAAGTGTATATATGACATTTACGTATTTCTATTTATTTTTTTATTTTTAAAAATTATTTATTTATCTTTACATTATCATGTTGGTTTTGCCATACATTGATATGAATCCGCCATGGGTATACATGTGTTCCCCTTCCAGAACCCCCCTCCCACCTCCCTCCCGATTCCATCTCTCTGGGTCATCCCGGTTGTATTTCTATTTAGATATGTATATTTACATATTTAGAGATAGCAAGAACAAGATAAAGAGAAGAGAGACTGAGAGACAGACAGAGGGAATAAACATGTGGACAGGAGAAAATGGTCACCTTAGGCAGGTGGAGGGCTGGGTTGCTCGAACCTCCAACTCTACTGTCAACGTATTCATCTGAAAAAGGACTGAAGTACAAATAGCAAAACACGGACGCGATTTTCCCATTGGATGCAGGAACCAGAATATCTGTTACATTGGTCTTTCTTTGTGCTTTTAAGCTTTTTGTGCAAAGAACCTGTAGGAGAGGGCACCCCTCAGAGTGGTGGGGGAAGCGGGAAGGAGCTTGGTGGGAGGCGGCTATGCAGAAACCTGGAGACAGAAAATGCTAAGGATTTTTAGTTTTTTATAAATGAGTCAGGAAGGTACTGAAGTTAATGAGCAGAAGGAGTGGAGGGAAAGAGCTGCATCTTTTAAAGCTCACTCTTTTCTCCACGTGATGATCAAATAACAGGCTCTGTCTGTTTCCTGGGGGCCAACCCCCCAAATTACTGCAAACGAGGGCTTACAGCAGCAGCTTTATTCCTTTACAGTCTGGAGGCCAGAAGCTCCCGCGGTCTGCAGGGCTGTGTTCCCTCTAAAGTCTCTAGGGGACCACCTTTCCGGCCTCTTCCAGTTTCTGGTGTCCCCGGTGTTTTTTGGCTTCTGGCTGCATCCTTCCAGTCTCTTCCTGCATCGTCACGGGGCCATCCTCCCCACCATGCGTGTCTGTGTCTGAATCTCCTTCTTGTAAGGACACCAGCCATTAGAAGCCAGTAATGGCTTCATCTTAACTGGTGACATCTGCAACCACTCCGTTTCCACTCAATAAGGTCACATTGTGAGAGCCTGGGTGGACGTGATTTGAAGGGACAGAGTTCACCCCAAGACTCAGACTCGGGGAAGCAGAAGGTGGTTCATGAGGCAGCAGTGGCCCAGGAGGGCTGGTTCCAGCAGGGTGGCAGCTGGCTTTGGGATGTGGGGATTGCAGACATACTGGGGGTTGCATGGTCAGGACTTGGATGTGTGGGGAGGGATGAGAGGATGACCTGGGATTGCCAAGACCCGATGGGATGGGGCCCCAGGCAGCACCTCTCTTCTTAAAGCAGGGGCTCACCTCTCTCAGGGACTCAGGCAACGAACGTAGGAGATGGGGCAGAACAAGGGGTCTCTGGACATTCCCTTCTACCTGTGTCTCCAGTTCTCGACTCCCAGTGGAGATGAGTTTCTCTGCTCAGTCCTGCCTGGGGTCCAAGGTCGGGGTGCATAACTCTGTTGCTTCTTTTCTTGAAACATTGTTTCCTGGCAAATGTCCAAAACTTAGGTGAAGCCGGCTTCCCTTGCTAGCTTGGAAAATAGAGGTCTACATCACTGGCAGGGCTGGGAGTCTCACCCACCCACCCACCCTAAATAGTCAGGATCTGGGAGGCAGGGCATGAATGACACAAATGAGCCACTATGCCCAAGATGCACTGGAACTGCTGAGGTGACACGCAAGAGGACAATTGTTTCTGGGGGCCGGGGTGAGGACTTGGCGGGCACCCTCTCTCCAGCAGAGACAGTGACACTGGAGCACTTACAGAGAATGCACTGCTGGGGTGGCCAGGTCCTGGCACCTGGCTGTGACTCACCCAGGGGTGGCCCCTCATCGACCCCAAGAGTCGGGTCCTCTTGGCTGCGGTCGATGAACAGACGGGCTGGCTGAGGCCAGAGGGGGTTATGTCGACTCAAATCCTCTGAGTTCTGAGACATCCAGCGTGGCCAGATTCAGGGCTTGAGCCATGTCAGCCCCCGGCCTGGTCCACCTCTCTGCACCCCTCTTTCCACTCCCACTGGCTACCTCCTCAGGAGCTTCCTCCTCTGGCAGCCTCACCAGCCTCGGTCTCACTTCACACCTCTTTAGCAGCCCTGGAGCCAAGGGGCACATTTCCCCTGGTGGTTCCAGCAGCATCTGGAGCTTGTGGGCACTGGTCACACTTCCTGGTCAGCTGAATGCAGTGTGCTCACTAATCAGAGTGGGTCAGGTGGGGATGTGTGTGATCAAGTGGGATCAAGTGAGGTCAGGTGAGGACAGGTGAGGATGGGTGTGATCAGATGGGCTTGGGTGGGGATGGGTATATCAGGTGAGGTCAGGTGGGACCAGATGGGGATGGTCCCTTGATTAAGTGGAGTCAAGTGCAGTCAGGTGAGATCAAGTGGGATCAAGTGGGGATGGGTGTGATCAGGTGGATTCAAGTGGGATCAGGTGAGATCAAGTGGGATCAGGTGTGTATGGGTGTGATCATATGGGGTCAGATGGGTCAGGTAGGGATGGGTATGATTAAGTGGGATCAAGTGAGGTCAGGTGGGATCAGGTAGGGTCAGGTGGGGTCTGGCGGGGCCAAGTGCCGTCAGCTTCTCTCACCTATCACTGGTGAGGATGGGGACAAGCTTCCAACTATGGGCTGTTTCTAAAAGAAGGGAAAATAGGTGCTACATTGGCAAAAACATTACCAGATGAACCTGCCAGAGACAGAGATATGGCAGACTCAGGCCTCTGAGGAGGGGGTGCTGGCCCCCAAAACAGAGTCCCATTCAACTGCCATGGGGCTAGGTCTGCAGTGTTGAAACTCTGACCTGAATCTCTGTCCAGCTGCAGGACATGGAGTCAGGAGGGGCCCCTGCATCCCCAAGCCTGACTGCCCTGTGGCCATAGCTTCCAGGGGTGGCTGGTGGAGCAGGAAGGTGGTCTGTCAGGACCCCAGGCAGAGAGCAGTGCAGGCAGGGTGGGCAGTGGCAGATTCGGGCTCCAGCACAGCTTTCCCTGCCCCCTGCTTCTGTAACAGGAATGAAAGGGGCAGGGCACAACTTTTGAAAGAATGGCATAGCCCAAGGATACAACATAAACCGATTAGAATCAAATGGGACCAAGATGGCAGACAAGACTAGATCTTGATCCTTGATCAACATGTGAAATAGCACACATGGAGGCACCATGACAGTTCCAAGGTACTGTTAAAAGACCAAGGAGTGGGCTGTGGCCCAATTCCTGGAAATCTCCCCCCCTCCCCAAAATAGATGAAATAATCCTCCCATTCATTAGCATATGAAATTATCCAGCCCATAAAAGCTAACTGCGCTGCATTTTGTGGCCACACTCACCCTCTGTAACGGCCCATATTGTCTGTGGAGGGTGCATCTCTCTGAATCTGAATAAATCCACTCTTAACCTATCATTTGTCTCTCACTGAATTCTTTCTGCAATGAGACATCAAGAACCTGAACTTCCTTAGTCCTGAAACCAGGTACCATGGGTTTTGTCCGGGTTCGAGTCCCGGTCTGAGGTTTTACTTCCAGATAGCGAGTCAGAGCTCAGAGATGGACCCCAGTTTTCAGGGTGTCCGTGGGCTCCTGTAATATGATGGCAGGAAGGCCCACGATCCTGTGGCCACAACAAGGGACCATGGATTCAGAGTGAGAGAGGATGGTGTCCAGAACAGCAGGAATTCCCTGTCTCAGTCCTGGAGGGGCCAGCTCACTCCAGGCCTCTTCCTGAGCCTCTGCAGTTTTGTGAGGACACGTGTATATCGTGTGTCCATGGCCATGTGCCCATATGAGTGCTCGTACACGAGCACCGTGTGTGCACATGTGCATGTGTGCATATGTGTGCGTGTCTCTGTAATGGCTTCCCCCACCCCACAGCCCAAGTGCAGGGCCTTCCTGTCTCACCCCTGGTGCACGCGCTTGGCCCCGGGCGAGGCGGGCTCTGAAGCCACATAGAGGGAGGTAAGGGCTCTGTGTTCCCGTGGCTCATCCCTCTAGCGTGCTGGACCTTAGGCTCCCAGGAGGCCCTCGAGGACGGCCAGTGGTAGCAGTGAGTGGGGACATGAGGGCCTCTTCTCCCCGAAAAGCCTTAGTTTGGGGCTGATGCTAAGGCAGGCTGCAAAGTGGTGGCTGCATCGTAGACTCCTTCACCAAGGTTGGCAGGTGGATTGCATGGGCTGAGGTCACCGGAACTGATGGGAAAGGTGCTTTGCACACACCCGCCCTTCCCACAGGTAACCCAGATGTAATGTGACAGCAGTGACTCAACTGGGCTCGGTCACCGAAACCCTGCCCCCCTGTGGTGGATTGGTGGAGCGCCTACAGGCAGGGTGAAGCGCGTCTGCGGACAGTTCCATCCACAGAGCCCGCTTCCCAGGCAGTGGGTGCACGACCCGTCCAGGGAGGGAGGTATGAAGGCACGGTCCCCTCCCTCAGGAATTCAAAGTCCATTGATGAAGGTGGAAACACAATTATAGTAAAAACTCTGATGTGAAAGGGTGTCAGCCAACCCTATGACTGAAGGGGCAAGACTCACTCCAGATGCACCCGCTGTGTGACCCTCGCCAATGACTTAACATCTCTGTGCTTTGCTTCTTCCTTTTGAAATGAAAATGAAAATGCCTCCCTTCAGGGCAAGGCACACCATTCAGTAAGTTAATAGCTGTAGTGGGCTCAGAACAGTGTCTGACTCACAAAGCTCTCTATACATGTTGCCTATTATTCCTAACAGTTGATATTTATCAGACTTCACTGTGTGCTAAACACTCAGCAAAGCATTTTATATTCATTCTATCTTTAATCCTCAGAGCAAAACTCTGAGTGCTAAATGTCCGTCCCCTGGGCTCATATCCAGCAAGTGACCCCTGGGGCCTTGGCCACTTCCTCAAGGATTCAGAGGCCCCAGGCATGCCTGCACCCTTCTCTCCCTGCCCCCAAGTCGTATTGTTTGGTGACAAATGAAGGAGGCAGAGGGTGCTGTCATGTATTCCAGCATCACCGCGGGTCAGAACAGCTAGGTCAGCATTACCACATCTGAACTCTGCTCATCTCATGACAGTCCAATGATCAGGAGATGAACCATTGAGGCAAGGAATAGTGACTTTATTCAGATAGCCAGCTGTCTGAGATGGCAGACTAGTGCCCTAGAGGACCAACAGAGTGGGGGAGGAAGTGAGAAAGTAAAGTCAAAAGGCCACGGTGGTGGTTTAGTTGCTAAGTTGTATCCAATTCTTTATGACCCCATGGACAGCACCACATCAAGCTTCCCTGTCCTTCACTATCTCCCTGAGTTAGCTCAAACTCATCCATTAAGTCAGTGATGCCATCCAACCATCTCATTCTCTATCATCCCCTTCTCTTCCTGCCTGCAGTCTTTCCCAGCATCGGGGTCTTTTCTAATGAGTCAATTCTTTGCATCAAGTGGCCAAAATATTGGAGCTTCAGCATCAGTCCTTCCAATGAATATTCAGGTTGATTTCCTTTAGGATGGACTGGTTTGATCTCCTTGCTGTCCAAGGGATTCTCAAGAGTCTTCTCCAGCATCACAATTTGAAAGCATCAATTCTTCAGCACTCAGCTTTCATTATAGTCCAACTCTCACATCTATACATGACTACTGGAAACTATAGCTTTGATTAGATCTCCTGTTTGACAGGTAGATTCTTTACCACTGAGGCACCTGGGAAACCCAAAAGGCCATTGGTCTTGCAAAATATGTCTTGGATTGGCCAGCATTGGATGGGGAAGGTATGTGTTAATTTCTTCTTTTCTGCAGCCATTCGCAGGTGAACAGGGTCAGAAGGTCTCCCTGTGAGCTGAACAGAGGCACTTAAATGTTCAGACAGAGGGGCAGGTCCCTGAGGCAGGCCATTATGTTTGTTTACAGCTAGAGACAGCATCCTTTTAGCGATGATTATAACAAAAGCAACGGAAAGCAAAAGAAACAGATCAACGCGGAATCAGGTTTTACTCTTCCCTATTATACTAGGAGCCTCCCAGTCGTGATCCCTTGTAATTCTCTCAACCACTGACACCTTCCAGATGGAAAATCTGAGGCCCAGCAGACTGAAATAACCTGTCCTTGGTTGCAAAGGAGAAGGAAGTGAAGCAGAATTTGAAGTGCCCTTGGTCTAACCACACACTGTTTTTCCTGTCTCCACTGCCAGGCATCCTGGGGATCACACCATGAGTCCTGGGGACATGGCCATGAGTGGGGCCATGGGGCTGAGAGAGAGGAAGGAGAGGAGAAGTCTGAGATGCAATCTGATGTGCACATGTGTGCTGGCTCTTGTCCACACAGAGAGGTGAGGGGGACGCTTGTGGTGTCAATGCCATCGCCACCTGACAGTCTTGGCAAGGGGCATAAACACTGTGTGGAGTTAGATTTAGAAATAAAATCTGACCAAAGTTTCAAAATCCTTCTGAATCATCCTGAGCAGAATTGATCAGTTGAGTTGTTTCCAGAATTTTGTTAGGACAAGAATGTGGACTTTGACAGAGTGTGCCCACAGGTGACTCAGAGAGCCAGGGCCACCTGGTCACCTGGACATATCCCTTCCCACTGCAGGCCAGGAGGGGATGGGGCAGGGACAGGGCTTTGAGGAGGTGATGGAGAAAATGACCAGAGGCTGACCTGTGTGAGCTAGGAACCTGCTGTTGGCAACTGTTCTCAGGTATGAACTAGGGCAGGTGCTCACAGGTGTTACCTAGGAACCTGGTGCAAGTGGGTTGTCACAAGTGTGACCTAGGAGCCTCGTGTGGCCAGGTGCTCACAGGTGTGACCTAGGAGCCTGGTGTTTGTCAGGTGCCCACAGGTGTGTCCTAGGAGCCTGGTGTTTGGCAGGTGCTCACAGGTGTGACCTAGGAGCCTGGTGTTTGGCAGGTGCTCACTGGTGTGACCTAGGAGCCTGGTGCAAATGGGTGCTCACAGGTGTGACCTAGGAGCCTGGTGCAAATGGGTGCTCACGGGTGTGCACTGAAAGTATTGACAAGGTCTGGGACATTCTCTCACCAGCAGACGCTCTCACCCTCTGGGACCCAGGTGGGCCTATTCAGCCCCAACCACCGGCCACAGAGGGGTCTTCACCATGTGTCTGTCTAGGGCAGGCGGGGCTGGCAGCTGTCTGTGGTGCTGACTGGTCTCAACAGCGTCTTCCATCTGTGATGGGCAGGCTTCACACTACTCTAAGTGGTGTCTCGTCCTCTTGGGCCAAAGCACAGGCTTTTTCATGTGACTCAATATTTGTTTGGGTCAAAATTGAATACAATTCACCCTCTTGCAGAGGAAAAAGGAACAGTGTGGGATCCACTTGAAATGCAGCAAAAATGACTATTTGGCTCTGGGAGTCATGTGGGGATTAAGGCTGCCTGCCAATGGGAGGGCTTTGGGGGACTCTTAATCCTCTGGGGTCAACTGAATCTGCTGCTTCCTCCCAATGTGGCACCTTTTTTGTCAGGGGCCCCAGGACCTCTCCTCTCAGTTTATGCCTGAAGCTCAGCTTCCTTCTGTCTGAGTCCCCTGACTTCACAGCCCTAACATGCTGCCACTTGTGTCTCCTGAGCCCCAAGAGGGTCTTGGGTCTGGCCTAGTTCACCTCATCTGCTCCCTTGCAGCCCAGAGGGCTCTGCACATACTCGCAGCCACATGCTCCAGAGTGGTTCAAGAGTCCAGCAAAGGTTGCCCATTACTATGTCCACCCCAATGCCTCCTATCTTCCATGGAAATAACCCATCCAGCTGTCATCTGTCTAGTGTATTAGATGTACCAGCTTCCAGCTTGTCACCAAGGAATGTGGCCAGGATGGATAAACAGGGAAAGTGCCCTGGGTGGATGGCAGAATCGTGGTACATAGGAAGATTTCGCTTTGGAAAGTGGAGGGAGCAGAGGCATCCCGAGTGAGCCCAGGTGTGGATGCCTGGGTAGTATAGGGGCCAAAGGGAGGTGTTGGGCTGTGTCTGTCTAGGGAAGGGAGTAAGGAATGCATCCAGGTGGATGGGATGGAGAACCAGGATGCCAATCACTCTTGGAGCCCCTGGCTTCCCTGTGTCTCCCTATGCCAGAAGTCCCCACTGCCCCATCTGTCTAGGGAAGGCCACCCCACCTGCTGCCCCCACCTTCATGGATGTTTCTCAACATGGATGTTTCCCAGGATGTGACACAAATGTGCTGGGAAGACTCCTGCATGAAGAGGAGGAGTGACTCATCCTAAGTGCTCATCAGGACCCTTTCCCTGGGTCCTGACAATTCAGCACTTCAGAAGAAAGGGAGAGACAGAGAGACAGAGAGAGATGGGAAGCGGAGGGCTGGGAAAGGGAGAGGAGAAAAAGATGAAAAAATGAAAGGACCCCATGTTAGGGTATGAGAATGGCGCTGAGATCAACCGAGAAGGAAGACAGGAGCATCCTGTCTGCTCTGTGGACCATCCAGCCATGATTCTGCTCTGCCCACCCCCTCTCTTCTTGCCCCAGGCATTTCAGTTCTACCATCACACCCTCACTCCCCTCATGTCTGTAAACACTTCTTTGTCATGAGTTTTATTTCCCCAGGGCTCACTTGAGTGGTTGGGAATGGGTCCATAAATGAGCAAATCATTCACTTAAAACACGTTTGTCAAACTCCCACTAGGTTTCAGGCTCTGGTCTAAGCAGTTGGGAGGACAAATACAAATGAAACCAAGTCCAGGGGGTCCAGGATGGGAGATGCCTGAGTGTGGATGTGGCAAGGACAGATGGTACATGCAGGAGAAGGAAAGTGGCCCTGAGCACAAACGCCTGGGCCAAGGGAGCCTTGGGTTGAAGCTCAAAGATAGGGAAGACTCCATTCTTGAAAACACCAGCAGGTTAGGGGTTTTTGTCTGTTTATCTGCTCCCCTGAAGGAGGAAATGGCAACCTATTCCAATAGTCTTGCCTGGAGAATCCCATGGACAGAGGAGCCTGGCAGGCTACAGTCCATGGGGTTGCAAAGATCTGGACAGGACTGAGCGACTGAACACACGCACATCTGCTGACCTGCTGCTCTACACTCAGCACCGAGGACAGCACCTGGAGGGGGCAGGGTTGCTGCTCAAGAACTGTTAGTTGAAAGAGTGAATGAATTATGAGAGAGAAAGGGATGCAGACTTGCCAGGAGGAGGGAAGAGCTGATGAAAGGTACTGAAACTGGTGGTTTGGTAACAATGTCCCAAGGGAACAAGGGGGACTAATGCCAGGGGCCAGTCTAAGGGTGTAGGGAGCTATGGGAGGTTATTGAGTTGGAGAGGAGGAAAGATCAGAGCACTGTTTAAGGGAAATGCAGGAAGTCAGGATACCTGGTTATGGCTGACGTAAGGGTCAGGACAGAGCCAGAGGGAAGTGGCAGGGATGGAAAATCAGATGGAACCCTCTGCTCTCATGCAGCACAGTGGCTTCTATATTTATACACTTGGCATCTCTGGTCCAGTCCTGGAGGAAGGGGGCTCCAGAGTGAATTAATATTTGCTAATCACCTACAGTGTGTGGGTTGCTGGTACCCAAGGGCGTCCACATGTGTGTTCTTTCAGCCCCTGGTAGTGCAGGCAGGTACCCCCTGCCCTGCTTAGGCTCACCTCTCATCCAGGAACAAAGAGCCTGGTGTATGTATGTTAGTTGCTCAGTTGTGTCTGACTCTTTGCAACCCCAAGGACTGTAGCCCACCAGGCTCCTCTGCCAATGGAATTCTCCCGGCAAAAATACTGGAGTGGGTTGCCACTTCCTTCTCCAGGGGATCTTCCTGATCCAGGGATCAAACCCAGGGCTCCTGCATTGGCAGATGGGTTCTTTACCCTCTGAGCCACCAGGAAATAACCCAGTATTACCTTTTTTAAAGAGAACCAGCTCTGAAACCAGGTGGAGTTGTATTTTCTCCAATGTTCGTTGTGTTTTAAAATGTGATTTATCCTTTTAAATGATTATTGTGCACCAATTTACACCCAGAGCTCCATTTAGATCTTGCTGATGAGAGGTGGGAGGAAAAAAAAAATCTCTCCTCCATTTCACAAAGACCCAGAGGGCAACCATTTACATGGCTTTCAACTTTAATCAGGGGCTTGCTGGAATCTGGAATCAGCAGTAAAATTGTCCTCAAGAATGCCTCCACGATGAATCATTGATATTTATATTTGCACTTAACAGTATTATTGAAGCCGACGAAGAGTCATCCTAGGCTGTTAGGGAAAACGTGGGATTTGCCCAAATGCCCCGGAAGCTGCCTCCCCTCCTGTTCCCAGTTAACAGAGATGCCTTGGGTTGCACACCAGAGTTTTACTCATTTGGAAAAACTTGGGAGCTCTCAGAATGAGAGGGTAAAATCCCCTTATCATGCTGCCTGCTGCGAGCACCCACCACGTGCACAGATCACACGCCTGGATTATTTTGGGCTCCCAAATCACAGAACCAGCCCCAGTGGCATTTTCTTCAGCGTCCACAAAGTGTAATTAGTTGTAATTAGGTGGGGCTCTGGTTTCTGGTTTTTATGGGTAAATCATATCGAATCACCCCATGAAAAGCAGTGATGAGCCTGGGGGGCGTGTGTCCGCTATTATCTGATATGAAAACAGCGGTAATAACCACAAATCTAATATATGTGGAATCCTCAGGCGCATACAGGGTTGCTATTAAGTCATTAATCTGTGTGAGAATGGGGAGGCTCATTCTGGTGGAGAGGTCCATGGGGAAACTGAGACTGGGGTCAGGGATAGCCCGTTTCTTCTTAGCTTCTCTCTGCTAAAGAATTTTCGTCTTGACTTGAGATGTCCCAGAATGATTCTCTGACCACCACACAGAGGTTATGAGAGCAGAACAGCTCGGTCCACCCAGGGGGCAGGACTCAGTGCTATTGGTTGACACCTCTCAGGACAATGGAGCTGAATCCTGTCTACAGCATACAGATGGGTACCCGTGAACTGCAGCAGGACTCCAGTAAGGAAAGAAGTAACGTTTTTGTAGGAATAAGGAAAATCACAAAGTTAATTTGCATTTTCACAGTTGTTGTTGTTGTTCAGTTGCTCAGTCGTGTTCAATTCTTTGCGGCCCTGTGGACTGCAGCATTTCAGACTTCTCTGTCCTTCACTGTCTTCCGGAGTTTGCCCAAGTTCATGTTCATTGAACAGATGATTCCATCCAACCATCTTATCCTCTGCCACCCTCTTCTCCTTTTGCCTTCAATCTTTCCCAGCATCAGGGTCTTTTCCAATGAGTCAGCTGTTTGTTAACTTTGTAAGATTATTTTAGAAATAGTAATGGCGAACACTTGCAAAGCTCTAAATGCCATGTGCATTTTTAAGTGCTTCGCAGGAATGCCAGAGATCCTCCTGCAGCCTCTGGGTGTGACCCTGACCTTTGCAGATGTCTAGAGTTAAGATGAGTTGATACTAGATTAGGGTGGCCCTGCTTTGATGACTGATATCCCTCTAAGAAGAGGGAGCAGACGATGCAGAGGGGAGAGGTGAAGATGGGCGAAGAGCCTCTACAAGCTGAGGACTCCTAGCAACCTCCAGACGCTGCAAGAGAAAGGAAGGGCTCCACCCAGACTCTCAGGGGGAACGTGGCTCTGCGACACTTGGATCTCAGATGTCTGGCCTCCAGAACCAAGAGAGAACACATGCCTGCTGTTCAAGTCCCCAGTTTGTGGCATTTTACCATCACAGCCCCAGAAAACTAATACGATGACCGCAAACTTCTGGTACTAGCATTTTCCTCAAACCATGATTTCACATTCATTATCTGGTTGGATGTTCGCTGGATCCTGTGTGTTCAGTCTGGCAAGTACTTACTGCTTTATCTGAAAAGGGGCCCGATGGGGCTCAGAGAGGTTGAGTCGTTAGCTCCATATCACACAGCTTGACTTGGTCAAGAGGTTGCTTTGGAAGGAGCTATTTGGACCTTCCCTGCCTCAGCTGTCCAGACTCCTTACGGGTCTGTGCCCATGTTGTCAGATAACACAGGCAGGGAAGACCTGCAGCGTGTGCTGTGCTTGGGCTTTCTTTTAAATAGAATTATGCACGTCGATCAAATGGCAGGATCGTAAATTACACTTCACATCATGGCAGGCTGGTGGAATCTGGGGGGCAGCTACCCCTCCACCCCTTTTCCCCCCACCCAGGAGTATTTAATCCACCTCTACTGGAGTGTGAGCTTCGCTGGGACACAGAAAGCTTATGATTATCATTAAAATGGTATTGTGTGTTTGGTAATTAATCATGGCCCTTGCTCTAATTGAAACAATATAAAGAAAAAAAAATGCAGTCTTTGTGTCAACTAAGACAGTGGAGCTCTGGAGAAGGAAATGGCAACCCACTCCAGTTTTCTTGCCTGGCGAATCCCATGGACAGAGGAGCCTGGGAGGGCCACAGTCCATGGGGTCACAAAAGAGTCAATACGACTGAGCAAATAAGCACAAGCACAGACAAGAAAGTGGAGGGAGGGGACCTTGTGCTTGAACAGCCTAAGAGGCTCCTTCTCCATCTCTAGCTGCTTGTATTCACCCAAAGATGTACTGAAATGCAAAGGTTTAAAGGAAAATAAAACAGACAGCTAGTGGGGAGCTGCTGTATAGTGCAGGGAGCTTAGCTGGGTGCTCTGTGATGGCCGCCAGGGATGCGATGAGAAAGTGGGGTAGGGAAACTCAAGAGGGACGGGATATATATATACACACACATACATACATATAACTGATTTATGTTGTTGTACAGCAGACACTAACATGACATCGTAAAGCAATTATCTTCCAATTAAAAAAAAAAGAGGAAAACTAAAAAAAGAATGGAGAGTACAGACGTTTGATTCTCAGGGCCAGATCTTGTGCTCACAGGCAGCCTGACGGGACACAGTCACAGGGTGAGGACTCTTGGGACAAAGGCAGATCTACGGGGTTAGTGGGGGTCTCGGGGCCTTTGGACGAGGATGGAAGAGTTGGGGAAGGCACTCTCCACCTGGAGACAAGACCCCAGAGTACCCCCTGTGCCTGCTGGGAAGACCAAGAGACAATGAATAAAAGGACTGGAAGACTCTTTGAGCCCCGCTTCCTCCCCACCCTACCAGTCATCCCCCTGTGCTACCCCTGTTTCTCACAGCAGCAAAGTCCCCCTGGTGACCTCCTGCCTGCCTGGAACCTCTCCTGACAAACCTCTATGGGGTCACCAACCTGCAAACTCTCTGAGTCCCATTCTCTTCAGGTTTTATGGAGGTTCCCTTAGGCAGGTGATGTGGTGGTGTTTAATGACTGATTAAATCACTGGCCACTGGTGATGGATTCTGTCTCTAGCCTCACTTTCCTCAGGCGGGGGTCTGGGGTGAGATTGAAAGTTCTAATCCTTTAATCACAAGGTTGGTTACCCTGGCAACCAGCCCCATCCTTAGTTGACCTGGGGGCTCCCGGAAAGTCATCTCATTAACATAGCAAAAGGCTCCTTCCCAGCTCTTTTCACTTAGGAAATGCCTAGGGTTTGGGGAACTCTGTGCTGGGAACCAAAGAAAGACAAAAGATATACTTTGAATTACAAATCACAATGTCACACATAGTGACCCCTCAGAGAAGAGAATTTTGCTTGAGTGCTCAGTCATGTCCAACCCTTTGAGACCCCTTGACTGGAACCCACCAGGCTCCTCTGTCCATGGAAATTTTCAGGCAAGAATACTGGAATGCGTTGCCATTTCCTCCTCGGGGGTGCCAGGGTCGGGCCGGGGGCGGGGCAGGGCATGCGGATCTTCCCCACCCAGGGATTGAACTTTGGTCTCCTGAGCCTCCTGCATTGGCAGGCAGATTCTTTTACTGCTGTGTCACCTGGGAAGTCCCCCAGACCTGCCTGTTTATGTAGACATGATGAGAAACCCAGGCTCAGATCAGGACTGGATCCTTGGAGGGAGGTAGTGCTTGCTCCTTTGCTTCAGTTCAGAAACACGGTCCTGGTGGTCTGTCTCTCTTTGCTTCAGACCAGATTATGTCCTCATTGCCCAGATTCCTTTGTTGATGCTCTAACATTGAATGTATTAGAAGATGTATTTGGAGATGTGGCTTCTGAGAAGGTAGTTGGGGTTCACTGAAGTCCCAAGGGTGAGGGGCTGATTCTGTAGGAGGCATCCGTATAAGAAGAGGGGGCTTCCCTGGTGGCTCAGACAGTAAAGAATCTGCCTGTGATGCAGGAGACCTGGGTTCAATCCCTGGGTCGATAAGATCCCCTGGAGGAGGAAATGGCAACCCACTCCAGTATTCTTGCCTAGAGAATCCCATGGACAGAGGAGCCTAGAGGGCTGCAGTCCATGGGATCAAAAGGAGTTGGAAACAACTGAATGACTAATACTTTCTATTAAGAAGAGAGACCAGAGAGGTGGCTTGCTCTGCCATGAGACTACACAGCAAGAAGCCGGCCGTTTTCATGATGGGAGGTGAGACCTCTCCTAGAATGGCACCTCTAGCCTCCAGACTGTGAGACCCCAGATTTCTGTTGGTTAAGCCTCCAGCACCAGGAGTCTAGACCAGGCCCCTCTGCAGTCTCTGCCCTGAGAGTTCCTGGAGCCATCAAAGATAATGTGTAATGAACACTCACCTGTTGCTGCTGTTGCTGGCCTGCGAGGCGCTCCTGCTCTGAAGAGAGTCCAGCTGTTGGATGATCTGCACCGTTGCTGCCTTAGAAACTCCTTTGTTGCAAGGGTGGGTTGCTGGGTGGGATGGGGGCCTGCAGAATCTCTGTGCTGCCTGTGGTGTGTAAACAAAACAGCTTCCATGACAGGCTGCTGGGAGATACAGCAGGCCCTAGCTGCGGAGTCCTCCCCCATCCTCACACCTCCCCGTACCTTACTCCGTGACAGGCTGCTGTGATATACAGCCTGCCCTAGTTCCAGCGACCTCCTCCACCCTCACCTCATACCTCGCCCCAAAATCCAGAAAAGTCCCGCGCGCGCCAAGAGATAGACCATCCAGGGCAGATGCGCAGTTTAAACTGACCAAACATTGACTGCCCGCTATACCAATGCTGTAACAAAGAACTGCCTGTATAAAAGCAACTGTGATCTGGAGCGCGGGGCTCTTGTCGGATTCCACTTCGTGGATGAGACTTGCGCCCTAGCCTGGCTAGCAATAAACCCCTTTATGCTTTTGCATTGCTGTGTGGACTTGGTCTCTTCAGGGGCTTGGGACCCGGAGTTTGGACTTAACACTGCCCGCCAGAGCAGGCAGACATCTGGGACAGTCTTGTGATGCTGCTTCTCTTTCCCACACACACACGAGACCTCACCTTCAGCCTGCAAGCACATCTTCTTTTTCTCCAGCATATGGTGTTCAGAAGACGACAAGTCTGCCAAGACATCACAGATCCCTCCACGGGTGAGGTGGCTTCCCCACAGCTGGAGACAGATGGCCTGGGGGTGGGGGTGGATGCTGGGAACTGGGCTTCCGCGTGGAAGCCCAGCAGACGCCTCACGCCCCTTTTCATGTTGGTTTGCTCTGTACTCAGCCTGGGGAGCTGCTCAGGCTGTGGCTGCTGCAAACCTCACTTCAGAACAACCCCCTGCCCATCCAGAAAGGGGCAGCAGGGACAGCCTTGTGCACACCAGGGAAAGGAAACGGTATGGACAGGTCTGTCTCCATGACCAGGGTCCAATGGGCTCCTCCGGTGAGGCTGGGTTTGCACACATGTCTAGAGCAGGGTTTCTACTGCCCTCCCCTCTGAACACGTCACCAGTCCCTGGATGCTGGTGTGGGAAGCACAGGTGTCAAGAGGAGACCATGGCAGGATTACATCACATCTCAGGTAGAAGGTGATGGACAGTTCTTGGCACCTGCATCTCGTGAGCCTGGGAGCTGACTGGGAAAGCCCAAGGACTTTCATGACCTGCTAAGGAGTGCTGAGGTCCTGGTTCTTGGTGACCCTGAGGCCAGGCTCCTCCCAGGGTGAGTTGGGGGGTCTGATGGGATGTGTGCTTTGGCTTTGCCTCCTTGCCATTCTTGAGAAAGAATCTGAAAAGAAAGAAGCCTCATGTTGATATATAGCAGAGATAACTCAGCATTTTAAAGCAATTATCCTTGAATTAATAATAAATAAATTTTTTTGAAAAGAAGGAAGCCTGAACCCTGCTGGGCTAGAATTGTTGAGGCAGTCTGAGCCTGGGTTGGAAAAGTATTTCCAGCCACACATCATTTTCAGAAGGGAGTCAGTTTACTAAGAACAAAGAGCAGAGATAAAGTGGGCACTATGAACGCAGCGGGCCAACAATTCCTGACAGACTAGGGAGAGTTGACTGGTTTTATGAGTTAATAACCAAATTTTATAGCCTCAAGACAGAAAATTCCTGCTGGAAGTTTGGCGTTAGGGGATTGGTTGGGGTGCTATAGAGTGTTTACTGGAGTGGGCATCTTTGCCTAATTGAGAGTCAAGAAACCTGCTAGTGGTTATCAGGGGACTTTTGGCAATGGTTACAAAGGGACTCAGTCAGCGCCAGCTTTACCTGTGGCCCTGGGGGCAGGACCCAACAAGGAGGGAGGAGATGCCACTCTGAGCCAGGTAAGGATGGAGACAAGGGAGGGAGAGAATTCTTTATGATGCTAAGCAGCAGGTCCTGGGGGTGGACAGGGGGTGGGGTGAGAATCATGCCTGGCTCTGGTTTCTGGCTGAGGTCCCTGACAGGTGAGAAGCAGAGAGAAACAGGACCCCAGAGGCTGGCAGGATCAGCCCTGTCTACCTCTGCTGCTTAGACCAGTTGAGAACCTGGTGCCAGCATTCTCTTTCAATCTGGGCTTAGCCAAGAAGCCCTGTTTCCCTCAGGTGGCTTCCTAGGAGGGTACCTGGAGGGCTGTTTGTTATGAACAGAATATCAAGATGCCAGAGAATTTACCTGTCCTTCTGGGGGTTATTTAGGGATGTTACCAGGAGCAAAGAGATATTATCAGAGGATACTATGGAACACAGGGCAAGTCCCATGAAGGAACAAGAGTGAACAGAGAGATTTACATGGAAGTCATTCAGGGAGGATTTCCTGGAGGAAGTGACTCCCCAGCTCAGTGTCGCTGGGTGTGTAAGAGTTGGAAAGGGGGGAAGCACACTGCATGTAGGTAGAATATCATCAGCACAGCATGCTCAAATGGGTGGGAAGGCTGTAAAAGGCAGAGGCTATTCCACCCTGCATGCAATCCTCAGGGGCCTGCATGAGGAAAAAGGCTTTTGAGCATACCTCCAAGGCCATCTCCTTGAGGGATGAAGTCTACTAGGGTCTTGTCCACCCACCCGGTCAAGGACAGATTGCTGGGGCCGTTCCTCTTCAGGTGAGATACTCCCTGTGGCTCAGGGATGAAGGCCCTTTCTGTTTCTTTCTTTCTCAGCTGCCAAAGGAATATCACTAATGATACTTGCTTCCATCATTGTAATCAAAAATGAACTTTAGGCAACTTTCTCTCTGTATAATTTCTCTAGCTTTGCAGACAAGCTAATTTATAGTGGAGCAAATGTCAGTGATATATCATGGCCTCCTTGTCTCTGTTTTTGGAAGGCTGGGCTCGAAGGCCAGAGGCTTAAGAGCAGTGCATAGAAGTCCGCAGGCTGGTGGAAGGAGATGATTAGGATAGCGTCCAGGAAAACAGAGAGGAGGGAGGAGGGATTTCATCTCACTTTCCCTTTAAAATGGTACAGACAGGCTCAGAGAGGAAAGCAGAGAGATTTTTGAAAGGTCAGAGCTGTAAAAACAGTAAGAGCCTAATTCAGGGCTTTTGCTATTTTTAGAATATTTCACAGAAATCAGGAAGGAAAGCCTTCTGTGTGCATAGAGTCCCTTGGAACAAAGGAGCTGGGTGGTCAGTCTTGGTGTTCAATTATCGTTCATTTGCTCTTTATTCTTTTTCCAGTAGATACTTCTTGGCCCTGGCAGGAGGCAGCCTTGTGTGGTGGAGTGAGCTGTATGTTAACCATGTGCCATATGGCTTTACCATACGAACAAGGTACTTAACCCCTGTGAGCCTCATTTTCCTTATTTTATTTCAACAACCTGATGACTGTTAACACTTTTTGAGTTGTTGTCAGCTGGTTCACCATGGTGATTGCTTCCCCCAGACCACCTCTTGTAATCCTTATAATAACTCTGTGAAGTGAGCACTATTTCTCTCATTTTCTAGGGAAGGAAACTGAGGAGCAGTGATATTAAAATAACTTATCCCTAACATCACTTAGAGGTAACTTGACAGATTTGAGAAACTAGTGGGATATTTTTATTAAGTTAGGGGAGTGATGCTTGCCTCAGACAGAGGTGGGAGATTAGAGCAGATAATGTGTGTAAAGCACCCAGCACAGGTCCTAGAAGAGAGTCAGTAGTGGTTGGGTAGTGATAATGATGACGACGATGGTGACGATGGTGATGACAATGATGATAATGACAATGATGGTGGTGGTGACAATCAAGGTGAAAATGATGGTGATGATGGTTGTGATGGAGATGTTGATAATGATAGTGATGATGTAACAGTGACAGTGGTGATAACGATGGTGATGATGGTGGTGATGCTGCTGATGATACCCATGAAAAAGTGCCAAGTCTTCTGACAGTTGCCTGGGATACTGAGAAGGAAAATGCAACCTATGATGGCAGGAAAGTCGGGTGAAGAAAAAAGAAAACTCAACGTCTAAATAATCATTTCAATAACCATATGACAGAGAATGGAACTTTATACCAGGTCAGTGGCCATGGATGTATGGAGAAGTTGTATGGTTGGGATAAATGTTGGAGGCAAAGCCAATGGTGAATGTTAATGGGCTGGATGAGGACATGAGGACAGGGCTTCTTGAACTTGGCACTGTAACATTTGGGGCTGGATCGTTCTTAGTTGTCTGAGGTGGAGGTGGCTATCCTATGTACTGTTGGATTTGAGCAGCACCTCTGACCTCTATATACAAGATGCCAATAGCACATTTTCTCTGTTATGACAACATAATTGTCTTCAGACCTTGCCTGATATCCTCTGGCGGGGGAGGCACCCAGTTGAGAACCACTAATGTAGGGAAAGAATAGAATTGGTGATAGTTCTTGGACCTTTGATTTAAGGAGTTGGGTGCATGGTGCTGTCCTTTGCTATAAGGGAATTTTTGCTCTTTGTTCACTGCAGCGTACCACTACCTAGAACCATGCTTGCCCATAGCAGGTACTCACTGGGCATTTGTTGAATGAATGATTGACTGAATGGAGGAAGTCTGGGGAAATAACAGTTTCTGTTTTGTTTTCTATTTTGTGTGCATGTTGGGGGAAAATGATTTCGCTTTAGGCAAAGTAAGTTTGAGATCTCTCAAATGTCCCAATGCATATACTGAGTTGTCAGTTAAACATAGAAGTCTTGAGCCTCTGGGAGACATCAAGAGATAAATCCTGGGAGTCATCAGCAAGTCCACAGTGTCTAAATCTCTGGGACTGTCTGAGGTCTCGTAGGACAGGAGAGAAACACAGAGGAGAAACGAGAGAACAGGGAAGACTCCTGGAGAGTCAAACACATAGGATTTAGGGAGACAATGAGCAGCATGTTTCAGAGATGGAGGTGACAGTGGTCAGGGACATGTAGGAAGAACAAGGTTAGGGCGACGTCCTAGGAGTTGAGAGAATGATATATTGAAAGGAGGTAGTGCAGCATGTTGAGTTCTGCCTAGAGGAGGAGTTGTCAAAACAAGGATGTGGCCATTAGAGTTGGATCCATGGAGTACATGGTGGCTTGGGCAGAAGCCAGTCCAGCAGGATGGAGAAGACAGAAGCTCTTTCACAACGAGTTCCAGAGACATCTGGCCTGAGGGCAGGAGAGGGTCTGGAAAGGTTTGCTACAAAGTTTGTCAAGAAGAGGAGTAGTGAAAGAAAAGAAATGTGGGATGTAAAGACATATAAAACATATTCTGACATTTGTTAGAGCAGGAAGGAAGACTTTGTTCAAGACTATTGCAACAGGGGAGGTAATATAACTCCAGGGACAAGTGGGAATTTACAGCCAATGGGAAGAATGAGGGATCAGAACATGGAAAATTACTGAGAGGAGCTATTAAGGTTAACATATTCTTGCTACATCTGACTTATGTGGATTCATGCTAAGGCAGAACAAGGTCAAGACCTAGTCAAGAAGGGGGCTCACTGAAGCCAGCTAAACTTGGTCAAGAAAGGAGACTTTGTCAATTGTCACAGGTAGGGTTTTGAAGGAGGGAGACCCTGGAGCATGTTCTTACACCAGTGAGCATGGCTCTGGAGAGCTCTGCCTCTTCTGGTGCTGATCCTTGGGGAGCACAGCATTCAGCAGGCCAGAGAAAAAGTGAGAGGGTCAGAGGGTGGCCCCTGGCTCTGGACTATTGTTCTGGCTCTCAGCTTTTCCACAAGGAAAGCCACAGATGGGCTTTGCTCCCTGCTAAGCCCCTAATCATAATTTTGGCTTTTAGCCCAAGCTTCACTAATCACCACATCCCTGTGCCTTGGCTCCCCACGAGTCCAAGGCAGGCTGAATCCAGCCCAGTAAGAGGACAGTGCACATGGCAGTGCCAGCCCAAACAAGAAGATAGGAGCTCCTGCATCTTAAGGGCATCCCTGCACCCCCCCGCCTTCCAGGGTGGTAGTTGTGGATATGCTTTCTTCTCTAGGGCGGTGATTGTCCCCAGGCCAAGAGATGTCTCTCAACTCACCTTTGGGTAAGGAGGGAAGGGCCTTAGGTGACTTTGTTCACAGTCAGCCCCTGACACTTGCAGAATCATTGGTCACAAGATTGAATTGATCCAAAGGCTGAGTTGTGCTAATGACAAAGGTGCCAATAAAAATGAGAATTTGGGGGTTGCTGTTGGTCTGGTGTCGGGGATGGGAATGAGGCCCTCAGTGAGGTGTCTGCACGTGATCAGTGCTCAATCCACTCTTGCTGCTGTTGCTATTTTTGTTTTCTTGCTTCTGAAATCCCATCACCTGACTCCAAAGGCATGAGTCATTTATCGGTGCAGTTTCCTAATACTCTGCAGTCAATAGCCTCAGTATAAATACGTCTTTCCCTAGGATTCTAGAGGGCATGGTTAAGGGCCGTGGTAAGTGAGGTCAACATGGGGGTTGTTGAAAAAGAATGAAATGAGAAGAGGTGTTTAGGGAAGGGTAGTCTGATGGTAGAGGTTAGAATGGCTCACACAGAAAGAGAATGAAGCCAGAGGTTCATTGTCCTTCTGTTCCTTTCTGACCATTTGAGAAAAGGCTTTGGCTGAGACCTCTCTGTTTCTGAGGAGTTTACTAGGGAGGCACCGTATCAAGGGAGGGTGTGAGATAGGATGTCATCATTTCTTTTGTGGCACATGCTGTAGATTCATTTCAGTCTCACCACTTACAACTGTTCATCCTTCTACCTTACATCCACCTATCCATCCATCCATCCATCCATTTATCCATCCATCCATCCATTCATTTACCCACCTGCCTATCCATCCATCCATCCATCCATCCATCCATCCATCCACCCAGCTATCCACCCATCCATCCATCCACCCATCCATCCATCCATCCAACTATTCATCCATTCATTTAAGATCCAGGTGTGGGAGAGGCTGGTTTCTCCTGAGGTCTCTCTCCTTGGCATGTAAATAGCTGTCTTCTCCCTGTGTCTTCACATAGTCATCCCTGTGCTGTCTGTGTTCTGATATTTTCTTATAAAGACACTAGGTCTATTGGATTAGGACCCATCCTCATGACCTCATTTTACTATAATCACCTATTTAGGGGCCCTTTTCTCCCAGTCCGAATTCTGAGGTCCTAGGGTAACCAGGACATCAATATATATATATATGTTGGAGGGAACACAGTTCAGCCTGAAACTTCTGCTGTGTGTTTTGAGCAAACAGTGACTGGCTGTTTAGCCAAAGTCCTTCCCAGAAATAGGGCTTCTCAGGTGGCTCAGTGGTAAAGAATCCACCTGTGATGCAGGAAATGCAGGAGATGTGGGTTCAATCCCTGGGTGGGGAATATCCCCTGGAGGAGGCAATGGCAAGCCATTCCAGTATTCTTGCCTGGGAAATCCCATGGGCAGAAGAGCCTGGTGGGCTACAGTTCCTGGGGTCACAAAGAGTCAAACATAACTGAGCATGCACAAATGCATGCATTCCCAGAGGATAAAGATTGTTATTTGGATATTTTAAAAATAAGGTGATTACTCTTTGGAGTTCTTTCAGGAGACTGAGGACAAAGGACCCCTTTATGGAAAGATCTTGTGGTAAATGTGAATACTGAAGCAAAGTGGAGATTCCCAGAGCTGATGTCCATCTGACAAACAACAGGCACCAAGTAATCAATTGTTGGATAAAAACAAATCACATTCCTGACTGTTTTTTATTGATGAAGATTGCTTTTTGTTTATTTATAGGCAGAAACTCCTCCAGAAGAAAAGTGATGTTGCTCATGTCCCCATCTTTATGAATGATCTATTGTTTTGCCATCACTCGTTTGTCTTGCTAATGACCTCAGAAGGACAGAGAATACACTATAATTTCATGTATTTTGTGTTGCATAAATTTGTACGGGGGCTTCTCTGAAATGTCCCACACCCAACCTTTCATAAATTTAAATGTTCTTTCAAAGCGGCTTCCACTCTTGGATCCAGAAACTGGTATTGTCAATATGTTTCTTCATGGTACAGTCACCTGCTGGGACAGTGCGTGGTGAGGAATATGACCCACCTAGAGAGCTCTGACTTTTATCCTGCTCCTGGGAGGAAACTCTTAACCTTGTGAAATTCCGAGGGATGAGAGTGTATTTGCTTTTCACACAGGACTCATCCTCATCACGTCTGATAGTCTCCTAATTTCATGATGCAGGATGGGCCCCTCTGTGCTAACAGATGACTCAGAATGGGCCTGGCCATACCAAGGAGACCCATCACATGATTAGAAGGTGGGGCTTGGGACACAAGGGATCAGCCTGACTTCCCAGAAGAGGATGAGAGCTGGGGATGAAGTCCAGCCACATGGCTGATGACTCAATCACTCTACATAATGAAACCCCAGTTAAAGTTTGGACATGGACACTGGGCTGAGCCTCCTGGGTGGTGATACTTTGTGTGCATCATCACAGGTGGCGCTGGGAGGCTGAAACATCCAGAGGACATGGCGGCTTCACATGGGGACCCTCTCTGGCCCTGTATATCTCTGCCTTTGGCCATTTCTATGAGCATCCTTTCATTATCTAACATCTGTACTTTCCAGATTTCTGTGACTTGTTCTAGCAAATTATTTAGCCTGTGAGGGGCAGTGGGATCCCTCAGATTTGTAGAGGGTGCTTTGCTGTGAGAGTGTCTCTGGAGAGCTTGAATTTTCGGTGGTGTTTTCAGTGCGAGTGGTCTCGTGTAGAAAGTTCCTTCAGACAGTGAAGTGTGGCCATACTCCTTCAAAATAATTCTCTTTGATTCAGTTTTTATTTATTCACACACACATCACTTGTTACTAATGACTGATGCATAGGTACACGAAAATGAAAAGTTGTGATGATAAAACTCTGAAAGGAGGCATTTAATTACTGTGCCATATTGACCAACATTCCATATGTTGCCAGGGTCCAGCCCCTGCGGGTCCGGGAGTCTTGAGGGATGAGTGGCGTTGGCGGAAGAACTGAGCTGAGTCAATGTGTGGTGATGAAGCAGTCTCTCTTTGTTGCTGTTAGTTTTGTGAGGTGATGGAGAAGTCTCTCACTTTATTTTTGTTAGTTTACAGTTTTATAGCCAAAAAACTTCCCCATTACATCACAATTATTCATACAATCTTTTGTTTTCTGCCTACCATCAACAACTTTAACATTAAGCTCATTTTCCTTGCAAAAGGTCGGATTTCTGCATAATTAGACTTAACAATAGTATGTTTACCATTTGAATGTCTCCAGCATATTTCAGATAAGTACATCAATCTAAGTAGAAAGGTTACATTTCTCTTATTAGGTGCAACTATGTAGAAGCTAGAGAGAGGGGCTTAAGCTTGAAACTGTTTTATTCTATTAACCTATTTTGGTTCTTACAAGGAAAGAGAAAAGAGGAGAAAGAGACAGTTTAGCAGCACTGTTTTAACAATGAAGCCCTATTAACCTTACAACTACTAAAATGAATTCCTATGTCTACACTATCCTAAAGCAATCAGTGTCTCCAACTATGCTGGCCACAGTTATGAGCATTCCTAAGTCCCATTCCAGCCTGGTTTCTTCAAGGAAGAGAGCCTCTTCCGTGGAGTGGTCGAGGGAATGGGATGTGGAAAGGTGACCCAAGTACGAGCCCTTCTGGTGGTGGCTTTGCCATGACCCCCAGAGAACTCTTGGTAAACTCCCCAGTAACTAGTAGGAGGTATAGTAATCTATTTAAATGTCCCTTATTCCTCCTTAGTCTTTGGGAAAGGGAATCTGCCTTCCCGGATTCTCTGAGGGAAATAAGGTCTGAGGGAATTATCTCAGGATGAATTTTTTCTAACTGGGACTGACCTGAGATGAGCTAAAACATAAACAGATGAGCATAAACAGAACTTCCCAAGAAAAATACCAGGAGGGGCCTTCCCTTGGGATGCCCCGAAGGAAAATCCGCTTTGCAGTTTCCTTCTCAGTCTCGTGACCTTGTCATCCGAGTGAGGGGGCATCCTGATGGCTCCCGACAATATGTATCCATCCATGCATCTATTTAACATTTTTTGAGGACCAGTCTGTAACTGGGACACAGCTAGATGGCTGTCCATGCTCAAGGGAATGAGGCATGGCCCAAACCCTGAAATTTGAGCATTTATAGAAGAGTTACAGATTTCTATCACCCTGTCTAGACTCACTGCAAAGTGTAATAATATATATTATGATGTATTTATTTTGAATCATGTAACTATATTCATCTATAGCTCTAGTTTGTTGTGCTTTATAATAGCAACCCAGGAAAATAACACAGGAGGAAAACAATGTATGTATTATTTTGCCTTCCTAAAACCTAAAAAATGAGCTCCTTAGATAAATCTGGATCTCATTTAGATAAAGAGTTCAGGTTTCCAAGATTCCACTGCTTCTCATGTGCCTGTCTAGGACTGCATCCACGGTGGGGCTGCTGTGGCTCCTTCCATCAACTCTTGTCTCCCCTCCAAGTTCCCTAGAGCAGAAAGGTCATCTATGCACTGCACAGCCTATATATAGCAGGCAGTAGGGATACCCCTGCAGCCCCATAGAAGTTTGGTTTTAGGCTTATATGCTTAGTCCTGATGTGTTCAAGAAAGAGACAACAAAAACAACATTCTCTTGGCAACTTCTGTTTCCCCTCTCTTGTTTTGTTGAAGAGTTCTCATAAACTCAGTTCCTAGCCACAGTGCTGACTGAAGGACTTTGTGTTCCCTAGTCCTGGTTCCCTGGGGCAAGACACTCTCTGGCTTGATCTTAGAGTTGGGAGGCTGCAGAACATGATCTCAGGGGAGATGCAAATGACATTTATAATGTATCTACTTACACCCTTCCTTATATACACACATTCTGAGCTCCTGTCTGTTCAGTCACTAAGTCATATCTGACTCTTTGTGACCCTGTGGACTGCAGCATGCCAGGCTTCCCTGTCTTTTGCTATCTACCAGAGTTTGCTCAAACTCACGTCCATGATGCTATCTAGCCATCACATCCTCTGAGTCAGTGATGCTATCTAATCATCTCATCCTCTGCCAGTCCTTTCTGCTTTTGCTTTCAATCTTTCCTACTGTCAGGGCCTTTTCCAACGAGTCAGCTCTTCACATGAGGTGGCCAAAGTATTGGAGCTTCAGCTTCAGTATCAGTCCTTCCAATGAATATTCATTGTTGATTTCCTTTAGGATTGATGATTGGTTTGATCTCTTTGCAGTCCAAGGGACTCTCAAGAGTCTTCTCTAGCACCGATTTGAAAGCATCAATTTTTCAACAGTCAGCCTTCTTTATGGTCCAACTCTCACATCCATACATGACTACTGGAAAAACACACATTCTGTGTGTACCCTCTCGGAACACAAGTGGGATCAGGACCACAGACAGCAGCACAATCCCAGGATGAGGAGTCATCCTTCCGTGGAAGTTCAGATGCTTTTGACTAAAAGGAATAAAAGAGCTTAACAATAAGATGAGTTTAAATAATCAGATATTATTTGTTATCTTATAAAATATGCAATCAAGGGACAAGTGGCTTCAGACTCTGAGATTTCAGGGTCATGATTATCAAAGACCCGGAAGTGTATCCTCTTCTGCTTGCTATCAACTGCAAGCTGGGCATATCGCCCTCCAGGATGGAGACCTGCTGCAGTGATTCTGGCATTACAGGATAACCTGAGCCTTTCTGTCCTTATTTCTTCCCCTTGCCCCTTAAACTAGGGAGGAAAATGCTCCCCCTAAGCCTGTTGTAAACATTTCCTAAACCCCACTAGCCACGTTGAATCACACTTCTGTGTCTAAACTGGTCCTTGACAATGAGGGAAACTGGCTCAGACCAAACACATCTCCATCCTGGGGGGCAGAAAACCTCCCTATGCCTGAGTGTGTGGCTGCAGAGGGCTCTACTATAGAAAGGATGGAATGTGATCCTTGGAGAGGAAGACATGTGTCAGCCAGTGAGAAACCATTATGTCGTGTTTTGACCTGAAAATAAGGCAGAGACAGGCAAACAGATGCAGTGAAGCCTTCAGAGTCAGGTTTCACTTTTAGGATTTGGATCTGGGATTGTAATCTGGACTTTTAAGGCTCTGACAGCCCAATGTCCACCCTTTCCAGAAAGCACCTGTAGTAACTTGGTTTCTGTCACCTGCAAACCAAAGGATTCTACTCACAACAATAAGATCAAAGACGGCATCTGTTGGAGTATAATAGAGTCCTAGGAAGAGTTCTAGGTTGGTGGCAGGGGCCTAGGGGATTAGAAATTGGTTTTGTTTCCATCAAGATGCTTTCTTATTTCCATTTAGCCCAGTGTCCTGGCTTCATTATTTCCCACATGAGGTAGTCTTCCTTGTGGCTCAAGGAACAGAATACCTGGGGCCCTCTGAGTCCCATTGGCTCACCACCTTGGCCCAAGATGCAGATGCTTCCACTTCCACTCTGCACAAGTGTCCCAGGGCTACGGTGACAAAATGCAACATACTGGGCAGCTCAGAACATCAGAAATCTACTGTCTCACAGCCCTGGAGGCTGGAAGTCTGAGCACAATAGGGAAGAACCTCTGTGTTCTATTACAAATTTATCACTAAAGGGATGTTTCCTCTAAGCCTCAATTATGCATAATGGCCCATCTCTGGGAACCATGCCTCGAAGATCATGAGTATTACACTAAAATACCTTTGTTAATTCACAGGAAACATCCTGACCTGGCTCACTTGTGAATAGCTTCAGGAAGGAAGAAATTATGTTCAGGAAAATAAACTGATGTTTGTGGGCATCTGAAGGCTATCCTCCCATGAAGGGAGACTCTTCCAACCACTTTTGTGTAAAAAGTTAGAATTCTGTGCACACTACCACCACCCACCTTTCCATGGTAACACCTGGTTTCTACTACTTGCTGATTTTTTCAGGTGTTCAAGCACTGTACCTCTTCCCATCAATGCTGCTCAGATGATAAAGAATCTGCCCGCCAGGCAGGAGACCCAGGTTCAATCCCTGGATCAGGAAGATCCCTGGAGACAGGAATGGCAACCCACTCCTGAATTTTCCTGGAGAGTTCCATGGGCAGAGGAGCCTGATGGGCTACAGTCCATGGGGTCTCACAGAGTTGGACACGACCAAATGATTAACACTTTCAACAAAGCTGCAAAGAAGGTACTGGTGACAGACTGAAAGAGTGAACTGGATCAGCATGCTCGTGCAGCATATGACCTCAGGAAAGTTCAGTTAACTTCCCTGCTCCTGTGTTCTTATCTGTAGAGTGGGAATCTTATAGCATTGCTTGAAACATGAGGCCATTTTGAAGATTAAAAACATATATATTTCATTTAGGGTGGAGCCTAGGTTAATTTCTACTACTTTATGTTTATTAGTTCAATGTTTTGTGAGTACTTTCCCTGTGCCAAGCACAGTTCCTGGTGAACAAGATGTAGTTATGGACAGGAGACAGAGTCCTGCTTTTAAGGAGTTGCCATTCATTTAACAGGAGACAGAACATAAGAAAAATGTAAATGGAAGCTATGCAACGTCAATGTCATGCGTACTGTGGACAATCATGGTGGAGGGGGAGACGTGCTCCCATGCAGAGTGGGGCTGGGCTCAGAGCTGCAACCACATGCGGAGGTGAGGAAGTGCTTCATCTACTGGTCAGGGCAGGGTGCATTACATCAGTCCCCCCTCCATGTTTTTTATTCATGCCATGTGTGTCTACCCATGTCAGTTTTGTTCCATGTCATCTGTCCTCCAGAATCAGAGTTGTGAAATCACCTGCATCTGCAGCATTTCTGGAATTGTGGCCACAAGAAAAGCCACAACAGCGTTGCTGTCACTCCTTCTCAGATGGGAAACAAGCCATGCTGCTCATGTTTCACTAGACAGACAGACATCACAGTGGCCAGAGATGCACCTCCTTCCTGGGCAGGGTTAGATGTACCTGTGAGCAAGGACACAGCCTACCAGGCATGGTTGAAGAAGGAGTTAAAGGAGAAGAAACGCAAGAGCCCATTCTCAGCTGTGAAAAACCAAGGAACTGTGAGGTTGAGTGACTTGGGCTCACTTAGCCCCTCTAACCTGTAAAGCATGTTGGCCACATGGCCCTGATGACTGTGGGGGCTGGGGTGAAGACATGGTGCACACAAGGATCCCTCTCACTTCTTGGAAGTATCCTCTGTAAAGTGGGGGCTTGTCTCTGAGAAGGCCAGGGCTGTGTCTGGCTTCTTCTTTTGCTGAGTTGTCCAGCCACCACGCAGGCCACAAGGAAGCCATGTCTTCCCCCTCCACACCAGCTGGTCATTCCCCTATGCCCAGGCTGAGCTGGGTTCCTGATCCCAGAGGAGCTGACTCACAGGCTTCTTGGGAAGGGCCACATGGTGCCAATGGCTGGCATTGCCTGATGCCTCATGGGCTAAGGCTCCAGGCTCAGATCAGGCAAAGCACAGAAGAGCAGGGAGGTGGCTGTTCTTCCCTCTACTCCCCCTACCATGAAACATAGCACAGCTGCCAGGCATCCTGCCCGGCTGTACCAGAGCCCTGCTCCTTACCTGTCTCCTCCTCACCTCTACACCTCCCCACACTCTACAAGCAAAACTGGCCTGGTATGGTCAGTGATGAGGGAGGGATTTTTTTAACCCTTCTGGTGTCCAATGCTTCGTTAGTTTCATCTTCCTGTCCAACTTCTCATGTGAATCCAGTGGAAAGCACAAGATGGGAGGGGGATATGGTGGGGGGTGGGTAAAGCGGTTGTTAGGAACATAGAGAAATAAGATGGAAAGCTTTGCATTCCTAAAACAAGCAAACAGAATGAAAAACAGCAACAACAACAACAAAAAACTTGACTGGGAACTGTTTGTCCTAAATCTTATTTCCCAGCTCTGTGGTCAGCTGGAGACAAGGCCTCTTACTGAACTGCCTCTCTCCTTCCCTCCGTCCCACCCCTAAGAGCATCTTTCAGGAGCATGCACCTGTTCTAGAAAAATGGTAGAAGGTGGTACAGATCATATACCAGAGAATGAAAATTTTAAGAGTGGCCTCATGTTGGTTGGGTTCTAATCTCTGTTCTTTACAGAGAGTTTCATTTAATGCCCCCATTTCAGAAAGGAAGGGTTGATACTCTAAGGGTGTCACTTGCTTTGGGCATGGGAGTGAAGCATTCTGTATCTGACCCATGTGCATGACTCCAAACCATGCTCCCAGCCACTCCTGCTGTGATTCCCAAAGAAGGACTTTCCAGGATGCCTCAGGCTGTGTTAGCAATTTGTTGGGACCCCTTAGTTCTTTTCCCATTTCAATAAAAATCTTGTTTTGCTGCTCCTAATGATTGACTCTGCTGTCACCTCATCCCCTGTCTCCCACATTTGCTTGGTCCTTGAGAACTCCTCCATCTGTGTCACAAGCCAGTGGTTCCCAGAGATGGCAGTAAGTGGACAACTTGGCCTGCTTTGAGACCTTAGTTTGTGTATCAAACTTCTAAGCACTTCTCAACTAGTAGGCTCTGCTCTCTCTCTGCTCTTCTGGCTGAGATCAAGGGTGCTGGTGACTAGGAACAGACTGTCCTCCCTCTTGCTCTTTGCCTGGGTGGATGCACTGAGTCCTGGCTTCCCCTTCATCTCCCTGAACATGCTTTCCTAGGGTTACCTCAAAGGTATCAAAAGACCTTTTGGGACTGAGCCCCCTGGGGTCCCATTGCTGTATCCAGCCCTCTGATAATTTGTTAGTTTTGCTTTCTGCCCACTCAACTTAGCACTTCTATGAGCAAGAACCAATAATCTCTTTCCCCTAAAGTCACAAGGTCCAACTTTCACACTTGCTAAGTATTCAAAGCCAAGCAGATGGCTAGTCTGTTGTATTCCCAAGCACACCCTCTTTGCAGGCCTCATGCCTGGGGAGTCATGCTGTGCAGCCGACATACCTGTCAGGCCAAAAACTCCATTTCTTTATCCCTGCTTCATTGGTGCCCTGAGTCCCAGCCCTGTACAGAAAGTTCTGATTCTAGAATTGTCCCAACACTGAGAATAAGGTGGATATGTCCCTTCCCATGACTGCTTTTTAACATTGTACTGAAAGTCTTAGCCAATGCAATAAGATAAGAGAAGGAAATCAAGGGTATATGTGTTGAAAAGGAAGACGAGAAGCTGTCTTTGTTCACAGATGACATGGTTGTGTATGTAGAAAATCTGAAAGAAGGAACAAAAAATCTTTTGGAACTAATGAGTGATCATACAAGGTTTATACCCAAAAGTCAGTCATTTCCCTATATGTCAGCAGTGAAATTAAAAATACATTACTATTTCTATCAGCCCTCCCCCAAATTATATACTTAGGTATAAATCTAACAAAGTTTGTACAAGACTCATAGAAAGGAAGCTACAAAACTATGATGAAAGAAGAACAAATTAAATGGATACTCCATGTTTATGGATAGAAAGACTCAATATTGTCAAAATATCTGTTCTTCCCAATTTGATCTATGGATTCAATACAATACTAAACAAAACTGCAGTAAATTATCTTGTATCTATTGATAAAGTGGTTCTAAAATTTATATGGAAAGGCAAAAGATACAAAATAGAAAACTCAATATTGAAGGAGAAGAACAAAATCAGAGGACTGAAACAATCAGACTTTAAAACTTACTATGAGAATGCAGTAATCAATACAGTGTGGGATCATGGAAAGAACAGATAAATCAGTACAACAGAGTGGAGAGCAACAGATCCTAGAAGTAGACCTGCACATATAGTCAACTGATCTTTGACGAAGGAGTGAAGACAACCCAATGGAGGAAAGATAGTCTTTTCATTGAATAATGCTGGAAAAACTGGACATCCTCATATATATATAAAATGAATCTAGACAAAGACTTTACATTCATCACAAAAATTGTAAAATGTAAAATGCAAAATTATAAAACTTCTAGAAGGTAACATAAGAGAAAATGGAGATGACCTTGGGTTTGGTGATGACTTTTTAGATAAAACACCAAAGCCATAATTCATAAAAAGGTAACTGATAGGATGGATTTCATTAAAATTAAAAACTCTGCTCTGTGAAAGACAATGTTAAGATAATTAAAAGACAAGTTCCACACTGGGAGAAAATATTTGCAAAAGGCATACCTGATAAAAGACTATTATCCAAAATAGACAAAGAACACAAACTTAACAATAAGAAAATGAGGGATCCGATAAAAAAAAAAAATACACCAAAGACTTAAAGAGACACCTCAGAGAAGATGTAGATATGGCCAATAAGTGTATGAATAGATGCTCCATGTCATATGTCATCAGAGAAATGCAAATTAACACAACACACCTATGAGAATGGCCAAAATCCAGAATGACAAAATCAAATTTTGGCTAGGAGGTGGAGCAACAGGAACTCTCATTCATTGCTGGTGGGAATGAAACATGGCGCAGCCACTTAAAAAATAATAATTTTATTTATTATAAGACCTAGCTGTGCTAGGTTTTCGTTGCTGCTTAGGTTTCTCTACTTGTGGTGAGCAGGGGCTACTTTTCATTGACGCGTGTGGGCTTCTCATTGAGGTGGCTTCTCCTGTTGCGGAGAGTGGGCTCTAGGGCACGTAGGGCACGTAGGTTTCAGCAGTTGCAGCACAGTCTCAGTAGTTGTGGCTCCTGGACTCTAGGGCACAGGCTCAGTAGTTGTGACATACAGGCTTAGTTGCTCCATGGCATGTGGGATCTTCCAGGACCAGAGATTGAACCCATGTCTCCTGCATTGTCAGGCAGATTCTTTACCACCGAGCCACCGTGGAAGCCTTGGAAGAGCCACTTTGTGTGACAGTTTGGTGGCTTCCTGTGAAACATACTGTTGTCATACGATCCAGCAATCCTGTTTCTTGATATTTACTCAAGTGGACTGAAAACTTATGTCCGTAGAAAAACCAGCACATGAATGTTTATAGCAATTTTATTCATAATTGCCAAAACTTGAAACTACTGAGATGTGTTTCAGTAGGTGAACAGGTAAACTGTGGTCCCTCCAGACAGTGAAATATTATTTAGCACTATAAAGAAATGAGCTATCAAGTCATGAAAAGACATGGAGAAAACTTAAATGCATTTTACCAAGTGAAAGAAACCAATCTCAAAAGGCTACATACCACGAGGTTCCAGCTATATGACATTTTTGAAAAGGCAAAACTCTGGGAACAGTAAAAACACCAGTGGTTATCAGGATTTAGGGAGGAGGGCTGGATAAATCTGCAGAGCACAGAGGACTTTTAGGACAGTGAAGCTGTCTGTATGATACTACAATGGAGGGTGCATTATACATTTGTCAGTACTGATACAATGTACAACACCAAGCATGAATCCTAATGTAAACCATGGACACTGGGTGATAATGATGTGTCAGTGCAGGTTAGGCAATCGGAATAAATGTGCTGGTGGGGGATGTCAATAGTGGGGGAGGCTGTGCTTGTTGGGGGAGGGGCATACGGGGATCTCTGTGCTTTCTTCTCAATTATGCCATGGACCTAAAACTGCTCAGAAAACCTAACCAGACATCACTCCAAAGAAGTCATACAGGCAACTAATAAACACATGAAAAGTTGCTTAACATCGCTCATTATTAGAGAAATGCAAATCAAAACCATAGTGAGGTATCATCTTACATCAGTCAGGATGGCCATCATCAAAAAGTGTACAAACAATAAATGCTGGAGAGGGTGTGGAGAAAAGGGAACTGTTTCACACTACTGGTGGGAATGGAAACTGATAAAAATCACTATGGAGATTCCTTAAAAAACAAGAGATAAAACTGCCATCCGACCCAGCAATCCCACTACTGGGTATATACCCTGAGAAAACTATAACTGAAAAAGACACATGTACCCCAATGTTCACTGAAGCACTGTTTATAATAGCTAGGATATGGAAGCCATCTAAATGTCCATTGGCAGATGGGTGGATAAGAAAGTTGTGGTGCATATATACAATGAAATAATACTCCGCTATAAAAGGAATGCATTTGAGTCAGCTCTAATGAGGTGGATAAACCTAGAGCCTATTATACAGAGGGAGCTAAGTCGGAAAGAGAAAGACAAATACTGTTTATTAACACATATATATGGTACTGATGATCCTATGTACAGGGCGGCAAAGGAGACACAGACGTAAAGAACAGACTTTTGGACTCAGTAGAAGAAGAGGGTGGGGTGCTTTGAGAGAATAGCATTGAAACATGTATACATTACCATATGTGAAGGAGATAACCAGTGCGAGTTCGATGCATGAAGCAGGGCACCCAAAGCCAGTGCTCTGGGACAACCTGATGGGATAGCGTGGGGAGGGGGTTCAGGATGGAGGGGCACATGTATAGCTGCGGCCAGTTCAAGTTGGTGCATGGCAAAAGCCATCACTGTATTGTAAAGTAATTATCCTGAAGTTAAAATAAATAAATTTAAAATAAAGTTTTTATTTAGAAAAAAGTAGTTAGGACTCTTTTGGAATGGGGAAATATTCTGTCTTGATTATGATGATGCATGAATTCATCACCGTTCACTGAAATGAAGGACTTAATTTAATATGTTATATCTCAATAAAGTTGATTAAAAAATAGAGTCATCCCTCTAGTCTGCTTCCCTGGCAAGAACCAATATTTTACAAGCAAGGCATTATATCCTATGACTGTGACCCAGTTTGTTTTGGGAAAGGATGAGACTTCCATCATTTATGTCTCAGCTTTGAACTTGGAGTCTATTTATGTTTTATCACATCAAGCAATCAAAATCAGAAGGCTCTCAAGCTGACTGGAGTTCAGCACACAGGTGGGCATTCTGTGTAGCATTCTATGTAGCCTTGTGTAGCATTCTCCTACAGATTCTGCCTAGCAGATGGAGAAAAGGGAAGTGGGTACACCAATCTTTTATTTTTTGGCTGTGCTGAGTTTTTTTTGCTGTGTGGGTTTTCTCCATTAATAGTTGTGGTGAGCGGGCGGGAGGGGGGTCTACTCTTTGCTGCAATGTACAGGCTTCTCACTGCGGTGACTTCTCTTGTTGCAGAGCACAGGCTCTAGGCACTTGGGCTTTAATAGTTGCAGAGTACGGACTTTCGAGTGCAGACACAGTAGTTGTGGCGCTTGGGCTTTGTTGCTCCTTGGTATGTGGGATCTTCCCAAACCAGGGACTGAACTCATGTTCCCTGCGTTGGCAGGCAGATTCTTAACCACTGGACCACCAGGGAAGTCCAAGGTTACCGGTATCAAGGCAGGGGACCAGGGACTAGGCAGAGGTCACTCCAATTTAGTTCAACTCGTCCAGGCTCCCTGAGCCCGAGTGGAGTCCCCGTGCCCAGAGCCCGTGAGGGAAGTGGGGAGGATGAGAGCAGCTTGCTGCAGGGCCAGACAGATACCAGGAGCAATGATTTATCCTCAGGGTGGGTAGCAGGGCGTCTAGAAATCTCTACGGGTATTTGGGATGGTTTAATGGTAATGGAGGCACTTACCTGGGTCTTGATGGGTAGCAGGTTTCTCCAGGTGATGATGCAGGAGGTAGGAAGTGGGCGGTCTGGGGGTGAGCATGTGCAGCTGCCCCTCGGGCTGGCTGTAAGGGCAAGACTCACTGAGACCCCCTTGCCAGGCAATCAGTTTATTCCAATGAACCCACCCATGGTGTCTGGCTGTGACAGCCCCAGAATTGAGCTTCACTTTAAGAAGCTAAGGGTAGGTGCTGCAGCCAGAACCCTTGGGGAGGGAGGAGGCTGTGTACCTGGGCAGCTGGAGGTTGGAGAATGCAGCTAGACAGTGACCTTAAAAATGAATGAAGGGAACGGATGCGTAGGACATGTAGGAGGCAGGCTACAGTTCTCAAGCACCAGTTAGACTGGAGCTTGGAAAGGCGGATGAATGATGTTGCTAGAACTCTCAGCCTGGGTAGCTTAGTAGAATAATTATTGTAAGAATAATAACACATGCCTGTATGTGTCAGAGACATTGGAAATTAAATAGTGTTTAGACAAAAAAATTCTAATTTTATCTTCACAGACCCTCCAGGACGGGGTCAATGAAGAAACAAATTCTCACTGAAGATAAATGACCTGTCCAAGGTTTCCAGGCAGGACTGGTGCCCTGAGCTGTCCCCAGGTGTCCCCTATTCCTGATTCCTCAGGGCCAACACTTCAGGGTGTGAGAGGGACAAGGTATCTGAGTGGGGAGAGACTGGGTTTGGTAGCTGCCCCCACAGTCCTGAGAAGGTCGCAGCTGGAAACTTGGAGCAGAGGATGAAGCTCAGGGGCAGGAGGTGCTGGAGCGGGAGAAATGGGGTCCTTGTGCCAGCAATGTGGATCCCAGTTGATGTGTGGAGCGTGCAGAGAGGTATGGGAGAGAGTTGTGCAGGGAACGTTAAAAACCTGTGCAAATACACAGGAGGACTCCTGGATGCTGAGACCCTATTACCTCCCTGTCCTTCATCTTTTTTTAACCATATCATCTCCTTTCTCTCCACCTCAAACTACTGGCATTCTTACTTTCCATAAATAAACCGTAGCTGAGATAGAAACTTTACGGACAAAGTGAAAGTGAAAGTTGCTCAGTCGCGTCTTATTCTTTGCGACCCCATGGACTATACAGTCCAAGGAATTCTCCAGGCCAGAATATGGAGTGTGTAGCATTTCCCTTCTCCAGGGGATCTTCCCAACCATATGGGCAACGTCTGAACACAAAAACCCCACCTGGATTTTTTTTCTTTCAAGAGTAGACCAAACCTAAGCAAAATCTGAGCTTTGATTTATAAGATCACTTTCCCCAGCACACTGGAAAGATGCACATGAAAGCTACTATTTGGGGCGATGTACCAAGTGAATGTGGGCTATGATCCTTAAAGATGTGGCTGCTACGGCTCGCTGCCCACGTTCACCAGCCATGAAAGGCCAGACATGCAGGACACAGGGGACTGCACTCTGAAGAGGTCTGATGTCTTCATTTTCTCCCACCACAAGAAGCTGCAACCTTTGAGTGTTGAGCCTTGGATGGCAGGAGCAGGTTGGGGGCCAAGTAGGAATTGGAATTTGGTGTTTAGTTAATACCAGTTTTGTTATTCATCTGTTACTTTCCACAAGGCAAGATCATCTCAATATGCTTCGAGGTCTTCAACTTTCCTGGCTCATTAATATAGGAAATATATATGTGCTGCAACTTGAATGGGACAGAGTGTTTAAGACATAAACGGAAATCAGATGAGATTCACAAAGTGAGAAGCAGCTTAGATGCAACCTGCCCATCAACACAGCTCTCCGTGTGCTCTGGGTTTCTCCAGTCTCTCAGGAACTGGAATATTCCTGCCCAAAGAGATGCAGAAGCAATTATGGGAAAAGCCCCCCAGGAGCTGGGAGCAGTCCTCAGAGAGGGTCTGGAATGGCACTCTGCTCATCCTCTTTACCCTTCATGTTCTGACTCCAGGGACACCTCAGATTTTTTTCTGTGAGAACCTGGAGCTGGACTGGATCAGGTGGAAGCTGGCAGAACATCAGGCCATCACAGCCTGAACCTGGATTCGATTTCTGAGCAGCAACTGATCACATTTGACTGGTTGCCAAATGTCCTATTTTGGTTGCTGAGTGCAGATGACTGAGCTGTGATAACAAGATGCCTTCTTTTCGCACCAACTGAGTCATGGGTACGGATCTGATACAGATATTTTTGGTGTGGGTCGGAATTTTGTTCTGTTTCTAAATGTGCTCTCTCCTCCATTTTAAACCAGAACAAGGTCTGAATTACAGGCATTGAAGCCTTCCAGAAGGAGGGTCACTTACAGCTTTGATTTCAGGGTCTTTGATCCCCTGCCTCTCCCCCCCTCGACCCCCACCACCCTGGCCACTCACATCCTCCACTTCAGGGTGGGAAAACCTCCCCTAATCCGACACAAACTTCCACGGAACTAATTTTGTGTGCCAAATGTCCCCCAGTGCTGCAAATTCTGGTTCTGTAAGTGACATTGATTGAAAAACCTGAAATCAATCACAACATTTATTCAGTATGTAAAATGTTGTTCAACATTTCTGCTCACATGTGGAGGAGGGATCACAATTCAATGAATAACTTCTGAGACCTTGGGACCCCAAATAGCCAGCAGATAGGCCTGAAGGAAGAGCAGATGAGTTAATGTGATCAGTTACTTGTCATTTACAATTTAAATAAACCCCCACAATAGCATGAACATCTCGGTGGAGATGAGATAAGCCTCTCAATCAGAGGTAGAGTCATTAGTCTGGGGCCTGGTCAGCCTTTCATTCAGGCCTGACCTCCAGATGCTTCATCAGTTACAGGTGACACTTGTAACTCGGTGACGCTTCTGGGAAAAGGAAGCAGGGTGAGTGAGTCTGCTGGGCCAGATGGCTGCTCCAAAGGGAAGGGATGGGGGGAGAGGTGGTTTTCTGGGGGTGTGTCTACTCCATAACAACGAACGGTCCAGCAGAGGAGGCCCTCACATGGCTGATTTGACAGAAGTGGGTCCTTGGACTCCCAGATGGTGCTAATGGTAAAGAACCCGCCTGCCAAGCAGGAGACGTAAGAGACACAGGTTCAATCCCTGGGTTGGGAAGATCCCCTGGAGGAGGGCATGGCAACCCTCCAATACTCCAGTATTCTTGCCTGGAGAATCCCATGGACAGAGGAGCCTAGCAGGCTACAGTCCTTAGGGTCGCACACAGTTGGACACGACTGAAGCGACTTGGCACACACGCATGCAGGCATGGGTCCATGAACTCATCCTCTGGGAGACTGAGTTGCTCAGACTGTTCTGGGCAAGTGCTCTGCAAAGTCTTTTTTTTTTTTTTTTTTTTTTTTAGTCTTATTTTTACAGACCCAGGTTGTTACTGGCAACCATTGAAAAGATGACTGAATAAATCGATGGTGCGGGCCTTGAGCTGCCGGGGCTAGAACCAGGAGTCGCGGTGTTTCCATTTATATCCTTAGCATCCCGCCCTTGAACACTGGAAGCCACCCCGGTGCCTCCAGCCTGCAGGACTGAGGGGGAAGGACAGATTCCCCTGGTGGATTCCTGAGAGGACTCCAGCCTTGAAATGTTGGCCCAAATGTGCCTTCTCTCGCCTCCCCCACCTCTAGTTAAGGACACAAAACGTCGATTCCTTTTGCTGTCCCCCTGACCTTAAACTTGTTTTGGCAGCAGTGTGTGCTCTGGGTAGAATCTCACACAGAGGACCAGCCCAGGGTTCTCCCAGTGGAGGGGAGTACAGACAGGTACCACCCACAGGAGGCCAGAACACCAATTCCAGGGCATTTCCCAGGAGGTGCTGTGGGACTGAAGACCCTGTGCCTCTGCCTCAGAGTTGGCAGGAAGGTCCTCATTCATAGGGGACCCCAGGAGCTGTCCCTCCAGGTCCTCTGGCTTTCATCAGGAATCTGACATCTTTGCCAGGAGACAGGAGGTTTCCAAAGCCTTGGGCTTGTTCTCAGGGTAAGTAAACACAGCATGAAGAGCCTGAACTTGGATAAACAATTAGGAACTGGCAGTAAGGTATCTCTAAGTGAGAAGGATGCTCCTTCCTATCTGCCTCCTATCGCACGGCCTGATCATCTCTGGGTCATGAATGGCTTTGAGGAGCTGGTGAAGGCCCTGGGCCTCCCCCTGGAGCACTGCTCCCTGGCAGACCCCAGAGATTCTGCTGTCATATCCAAAGAACCTTCTGAGGGTCCCTTGGACTACTAAGGGCGGTGGCGAGCAATGGAACTTTCCAGGTCGACACTGTCCCAAGACTGCAGCCACCAGTCACAGGAGGCTGTGAGCCCTTGGAATGTGGCCAGTGCAGCCCTGACTTTCAAAGTTGCTAAGTCGTGTTCAATTCTGCAACCCCATGGACTGCAGCACTATCCCTCTCCTTCACTATCTCCCTGAGTTTGCTCAAACTCATCCATTAAGTCGGTGATGCCGTCCAACCATCTCATCCTCTGTCATCCCTTTCTCCTCCTGCCTTCAATCTTTCCCAGCATCGGGGTCTTTTCTAACGAGTCAATTCTTTGCATCAATTGGCTGAAATATTGGAGCTTCAGCATCAGTCCTTCCAGTGAATATTCAGGTTGATTTCCTTTAGGATGGACTAGTTTGATCTCCTTACTGTCCAAGGGACTTTCAAGAGTCTTCTCCAGCATCACAGTTTGAAAGCATCAATTCTTTCGTGCTTCATTATGGTTCAGTGCTCATGGCTATCATATTGGAGTGCACAGCTCCTGGGGTAAGGGCTGCTGGTTTCCATTCAGGGATCTTTGCAAATAATAAATGCCAGTGGCCGCATTGGCTTTCATGTATTTACACATTGACCTTCACTACTTTCTGCTGAGGGTCTGGAAACAGGCAGGTCCAATAAAGGCGTCTAGATCTGCTGGGCACCAACTCATCTACACTTGTGCCACTTGAAGGTGGGCACTGAAAAAAGCCAGGCATCCTGGGAAGTCTCGTGCTGACCCTGATAGCAGGGCATTTAAATCAATGAAGCTTCGTTTTTGGAGAGAGTCTGGTATGACACTTATGGACAAAAAGCTAAGACTTTCTGGAGGATGCTGGCCTTTTTATTCCCCTTTTCTTGGGGCTTATGGGGCAAGAGAGGAGATTATCTCATGACTTTACTTTGAAGATATGAGTATCATTGATGGAAAAAAGCATATTTTTTTTTAATGGAAAACACCTCCTGGTCACACTCTGCCTTAGCAGCTTGCTCACTACTTACCAAGGGATGAAATCACAGTCTATCACAGCAGGGCCTCCTGGTGAAGGTGGGGGTGCCATGCCTGACACCTGCTTACACATGATGCATGCATGTCCGGTCAACAGAGCTTTCAGCCGTGAATCCCAGCAGACGTTTCAGAGCTCTTTCCCCTGTTATAGACCTTCTCCAGTCCAGGGAGCTCAGAATCTCTGCTCTTGAAGGTAAAGAGCTCAGGCATGTGTGTATGCTCAGTCATGTTAGACTATGTCGCCCCATGGGGCTATAACCCACCAGGCTCCTCTGTCCATGGAATTCTCTAGGCAAGAATACTGGAGTGGATTACCATTTCCTCCTCCAGATGATCTTCCTGGCCTAGGGATGGAACCAGCATCTCCTGCTTCTCCTACATTGGCAGGCCGATTCTTTATCACTGAGCCACCAAAGGTATAAGGGCTTGATACAAAGGATCCCAAGATGTGACCTCACCCACCACCCCATGCCAGGGCCATATAGCCAGGCCAGGGAGCCAAGGTTTAAGAGCAAGAGGTAAATATATAGCAATGCAAAATGGCCAATGGTGTGATGGGACGGAAGCCTCTTTTCCAGACCAAGGTGGACCTCCATCCTTGGGGCATCCATTCAAGCATGGCTGGGTCACAGCAGTCAGGGATGGTCCAGAGGACGTGACACTCTGACCAAGGAAACTGCACCCAGTCACAGCTCAGCTTTGATCCCAACACCAAAGACCCAGCCAGTGGTTCCAGTTCTGGGGGAAGTTGTACACTTGATGAGATTCTGGGCCCTGGACTGACTTTCGTCTCACTTTGAGACTTAGTCTAGAGTTTGGGGTGGCATGGTATGAATGGGAAATGAAAGTCCCCCACGCTCAACATTTTAAGAAAGAGAGGAAAGAAAATTAAATCACTCCTCAAAAGGGGGCAGCATAATTCCCCACCCCTGAGTGTGGACTGCACAGAGTGACTTCTTTCCAGGAAGGACAGAAGAGAGGACCTTCACAGTGGAGGAACCTGGCAAACATTCCTCAGCGGTGGTCAAGGTCAACATCAACGTGATAAATCATGTTGATAGCAGGTACCCTTGATATGTGATGAAAATAAAATCTTACTCCTGTGATCTTCTGCCTCAAAACTCATCACCCAAGTCTAACCATGAGAAAAACATCAGACAAATCCCAATAGAGGGAAATCTTACAAACTACCTAACTAGACCCCTCCAAACTGTCAAGGTCATCAAAAAAGGGCAAGTCTGAGAAACTGTCACAGCCAATAGGAGCCTGAGGAGACGTGACTAAAAGTCGTGTGGTGTCCTGGATGGGACCCTGAAGCTGAAAAGGACCTTAGAGAAAAGCTAAGGACATTTCAAGTCAACCGTAGACTCTAGTTAATAATAATGTATCAATAGGAGTTCATTTTATAACAAACGCATTACTGATGTAAGATGCTAATAATAGGTGAAACTGGATATGGGAACTGTCTGAACTATTTCTGCGATTTTTCTAAAAATCTAAAATGGTTCTAAAATTGAATGTTTATTTTAAATTTTCTCTCTTTTCATCCAGAGTAGTCAAAATTGCAGAGACAGAAAGTAGAATTGTGGGTGCCAAGACCTGGGGGAGGGGAACAAGGAGCTGGTATTTAATGGGGACAGATGGGAAGCTTGGGAAGATGAAAGAGCCCTGGAGACGGGTGGGACAGCGGCACCACAGTGTGGAGATGCTAACTGCCGCCGAGCTGCATGCATGGAGGTGTTTAGACAGTCACTTCTGTGATATGTATTTTACCACAATGTTATTGTTTTTTTTTAATCCATTTTGTTTTATTGGCTTAAACTCTGGTTCTGGTTGATTATCTGTGTTCCATAAGAATAGAAACAGTATGTTTCTTTTTTAATTGCTGAAAGTTTGAACCTTTTTTTTTTTTTTACCAATATCTTCCCATTTTGCCTACCCTCCGCCCTGGTCTCTGGCAATCACTTTTCTACTGTTTCTATGAGTTTGCCCTTTAAAAATCTTATATATTCACTTATTTATTTTTAGACATCAGATATATAAGTGACTCCTTGCACTTGTATTCATCGCTCTCTGTCTGGCTTATTTCACCTAGTGTGATGCTCTCCAGGTTCATCCACATTGTTGAAAATGCCAGGATTTCCTTCTTTTCTTTAAGGCTGATCAATATTACATTTTAAACATTCCCTCCTTCCCCTTCTGGAACTCTGCCTACATCTGTGCTCCAAATTTTGGGCTCCTGGCAGGTGGGCCAGCTCAGGACTACACCCAGCATCACCTGTGTCAGGGATACCTTGTTACAAAGACTCACCTGTCTCCCATGGGCTCTGCACACTCTGCCCTTTGAAGCTGCATTTTCACGGTTAGACCCCCAGTCTCCTAAGTGCAGCCCATAGTCCAGTAAGTGAATATAGAGCTGTCTGTGATCTGAAGCTCCTCTTTTTACATGATGGGGAGGATGGCTCTATCGCCTTTGAAAACACTCGTGATTCCTCCATGCACGTCTCGTGAGGGATGGGCATGTGACAGCTGATTCGCCCTGCATGAACACTCTCATACGCTGCCCTTCATCGCTTTCTCCCCGCAACTTGTTTCCACCCGACAGCGTCCCCCTGGCTGCCTCTCCCTCCGGCTGACAGCTATCCGCTGAGTTCTGTGGCAGATTTCCTCTGTGCATGATAAATAGTCCTCATTTTCTCTCCAACAGTCCCACAGCCAATAAAAAGCAATAAAAAGCAAAATGACACACAAATTGTGTCCCCAAAGAGCCGTAAAGGCCTAAGATATTGCTGCCTGTGACAATCCGATGAGATTCTTTGCCTTTAAACAAATAACCCTCTTTAACAAAGAAAAGCATGTAAATGAGGAAGGGCAGGATTGAAGGGAGGCAAGGGCCAGGGACTACGGGTCTTTCGGGCTCCCCCAGGTGCTGGGGTCTCTGCCGCATTTGGAGTAAGGCAGAAAGCCTCCCTTAAAGGGTGGCAAGTGACATGGTGACACACCCAGCAATTTTGTAATTGCTCTGGATTTTAGGTTCCTTGGGACGATTTTTCTGCATCTTTTTAGAAGCCTCGAGAAACACTCATCTCTGGTGTGCAAATCCCCATGCTTATCGGAGGTGATCTTCTACAGAGGGTCCACATGAGCCAATGCTCAGAGCTCAGGCTTAGAGATCCTGGTTCAATTAGTTTAGGGGATCTCAGTGTGTGTGCTTTTTTCCTTCTTCTTCTTTTTGGCCAAGCCTCATGGCATGCAGGATCTATTTCCCAGGTCAGGGATCTAACCCACACTCCCTGCGTTGGAAGTGCAGAGTCATGACCATTGAACTGCCAGGGAAGTCTGTGTGTACTTTTGAAAGCAGGTGCTCTGACTGTGTGGCCAGGGCAGTGAGCCCCAGGAGGTCTGGAGTCTGCAAGCCACACAGAAGTGGAATGTTCTCGAAGATACAGCCTCCTGGCGCTTCTGCTCCCTGGGACCCTCTCTTCCATTATGGTTCCCCCAGCAGGGAAACAGGCAGCCTGTTCTAATTAAGGAGGAGGACAGGGGAGGGGCAAGCAGTGAGCTCTGCCCAATGGGAACTCCTGTCCTAATCTAATTTCTTTCTACTACTATGCCTCAGATTCCTCCTCAGCACATCCTTATACCACCCTGTGAGCTGCTATCCCCATGGGACAGTGGAGGAATCAGGTGGCAGCAGGAACCCAGGCCTCTCACAACCCTACAGACCATGTGTGATTTGGAGTTGGGGTCCATGGTATAGTCTAAGGGGATACTGGAAGGAGAGACAGGAACACCCTATGGAGCTGGTGTTTACAGGGGGAGCAGCTGAGAGGGCTCCAAGTGAGGGGCTGTAGGAGGTCTGGGAGGCTAGATGTGCATCCAAGAGGTGGGCTGGGTGGTGGGAAGGGCAAGGAAGAAATTGTTCTGCTCAAGGGAACAGGGAGAGTGTGAAAGAAAGTGAAAGTGTTAGTTGCTCAGTTGTGTGTAACTCTTTGTGACTCCATGGACTGTAGCCTACCAGGCTCCTCTGTCTATGGGATTTTTCAGGCAAGAATACTGGAGAGGGTTGCCATTCCCTTCTCCAGAGGATCTCCCCAACCCAGGGATCAAACCTAGGTCTCCTACATTGCAGGCAATTTCTTTACTGTCTGAACTACCAGGGAAGCCCGAGTGCAGGGGCTGGGAAATACTGGGTGGGGTCGCCATGGTTCACTTTAAACAGGAACAATAGTTTGCATGTGACTATTCCCAAAATGCTTTTCTACAGTAACATTGTGCATCCATCATGGAGGAATCACTTCCAATCTTTTGGTGCGAAAACACAGGGGAGGCTTTTGAGCTGGACTCAGTCCCCAAGGATCAACCCCAAAGGATCGCCGAAGCGCAGCTGCCACTGCTGGTTTTCTGGGCTCCTCCTCACCCCACCCCTTCCCCGAAGTCTCATTTCCCATGGGCTACAGGCATCCTTCATCCCTGAACGTGGTGACCGTCACGTGTGCACCATCAGGGTAACCTTGTTCCAAACCCATCACACACATTCTCACTGGCCCTTACGGCTGCATCCCATTCATCAGGGCTGCAGTCCAGACAAGTCCAGCTTCCCAAGGAGCCTCTGAATGAACACTTCCTTCCACACCAGCTGGACCCTAGAGGGACAAGGGAGGCAGGAAGGAATCCAACAGATGTCACGGGAGGAAAGGCAAGTCCTAAACCAAACAGCGGAGAGAGTCCCCAGCCGCTACCACTCAGGGAACCACAGCTGCAGGTTCCTGTACCTCCAGAGTCTCGCTTCTGTCCAGGTGTGTGGTCGGCGGGGCTGTGAGCCCAGCACCATGGGGTCCCCTTCCACCCAGGCCCATCCACATAATCTGCTGAGCCAGCACAGGGATCCCAGGCATTTAAAATCCCAGCCCCGGTTGCTTCACTCTGTTTGACACTCTCTAGGTCCACTCACATCACTGCAAATGGCACAGTTTCCATCCGCTGAGTAATATTCCATTGTGTATATGTCCCACAACTTCCTTATTCATTCATCTCTTGATGGACATCGAGTTTGCTTCCAAGTCCTGGCTGTTGTAAATAGTGCTGCAATAAACCTTGGGTGCATGTGTCTTTTTCAATTAGTCTTCTCTATGTTTATGCCCAGGAATGGGGTCATTGGATCACACAATAGCTCTACTTTCAGTTTTTTTGAGGAACTTCTACCTTATTCTCCATAGTGGCTGCACTAACCCACATACAGAATTGATATTAAATATAAAATAGATACCTAATGAGAATCTATTGTATAGCACAGGGATCTCTACTCAGTACTCTGTGGTTACCTAAGTGGGAAGGAAGGTCAAAAAAAGAGGGGGTATCTGTATATTTATGGCTGATTCACTTTGTTGTACAGTAGAAAAATAAAAGCATTGTAAAGCAACTGTATTCCAATAAAAATTTGAAATAAAATTCCAAGTTTGGTCGAAACTAAGATGTTTCTGGGTATTTCAGCCACTTTCCCTTCATTTCACCAGGGTGCCCTAACTCTAGTATTCCTGTCCAGTGTGGATTTACTCCAAGCCACCCCAGGGAGAAGCCAGGAGGAACTGGGCAGACATCAGCAGTGTGTTGAAAACTCGGCTGTCTCTGCTATTTCCACCTATATCGCAGAATCTGGACTTCTGGACATGTGTCAGGCCTCCCTCAGCACTCTAGCCCAAGGTGATTCTGGCCCAAAATGTGAGTATTGTGAGCACAAAATGAAGATAAAGCAGTGAAAACAGCCATAGTGGTAGGTGCTGTAGGTGCCCTACTCTGTCATCTGGGTAATATTTACCATCTTGGCTCCAGCGTGACTGTGGGGTCTGGGATTCCACCATGCAGAGCATAAGGGTGCCAGACTTGGAGCAGCTGGGTGCTAGCAATTGTTGTTTTTCAGTCACTCTTTGTTTTTCAGTCCAACTCTTTGTGACCCCATGGACTGCAGCATGCCAGGCTCCCCTGTCCTTCACTAACTCCCAGAGTTTGCTCATATCCATGTCCACTGAGTCGGTGATGAGATCTAGCCATCTCATCCTTTGCCAGCCCTTTCTGCTTTTGCCCTCAATTTTTCCCAGCATCAGGGTCTTTTCTAATGAGTCAACTCTTCACATCTGGTGGCCAAAGTATTGGAGCTTCAGCTTTAGCATCAGTCCTTCCAGTGAATATTCAGTGTTGATTTCCTTTAGGATTGATAGGTTTGATGTCCTTGCAGTCCAAGGGACTCTCAAGAGTCTTCTCCAGCACGGATTTGAAAGCATCAGTTTTTCAACAGTCAGCCTTCTTTATGGTCCAACTCTCACATCCATACCTGACTACTGGGAAAACCATAGCTTTGACTATATCAACTTTTGTCAGTTAAAGTGATGTCTCTGCTTTTTAATAAGCTGGTTAGATTCATCACAGCTTTTCTTCCAAGGAACAAGTACCTTTTAATTTCATGGCTGCAGTCACCATCCGCAGTGATTTTGGAGCCCAGGAAAATAAAATTTGTTAAGGCTTCCCCTTCCCCTCCTTCTTTTTAGCTGTTCTTTATCAAGTTGGGAGGTTCGTTTCCTTCTGTTCTGGATTTGCTGGGAGGTTTCTGGTTTGTCATCGTCCTGTCTAGCTTTGTTTGATTCCATACATGCCCTGGATGTAGAGAGCTGCAGGCTGGGGAGGCCCTGTGAGGCTCTTGCTGTCCATCTCCTTGTGGAGGCAGATCCATACGTGACAGTCCTAGACTCTTACCCGAATGGCCTCTTGCTTCCCAAGATAAATAAACCCAATTGACTACAATGTACTGCTGTTAACACATTGTGAGATTCAATTTTCAAATATTTTATCTAGGACTTTTGCTTCTATGGTCTTTGTGAGGCTGGCCTGTAATTTTCTTTTCTCATAATGTCCTTGTCCAGTTTTAATATCAAATTATACTGGCATTAAAAAAGAGTCAGGTTTTTTATTTGCTTTATCTATTCTCTGGAACAATTGTATAAGAAAAAATTTTCTGTTCCTTGTAGCTTTTGTGAAACTCTTTGTTAAAAACCACCAGAACCTCTGTCTGAATGATTTTTATAATTTTTACCTAGAAAATTGTCCATCTTTTGTAAGTTTTCAGATTTATTGACAAAAATTGTTCATAATGTTTTATGATTTTAAACTCATTGAGTTTCTAGACCTATTTATTCATGCCTTCTTTTTTCACCTTCCTCACACTCAGACAACTGTTTTCTAGTTCCTTTCCAAAGAACCAGATTTTGGTTTTATGGATCCTTCCATTTTCTGTCCTTTTTGTTTGTTATTTTTTGCTCTTATTTGTTACTTCTTTTCTCCTCTCCTCTTTTTTTAGTAGGTTCTTGAATTAAATGATTAGCTCACTTATTTAATAACTTAAAGAAATGCATTGAAAGTTTCAATTTATGTTTAAAGACTGCTCTATGTCTCATAAATTCTAATACAAATGGCATTTTTCCAATCAATTCTAAATAGATTTGAATTGTTATGACTGTGATGTGTTTTTTAACTCACAAGTTATGTTTTTTATATGTTTATATATATATACATTTATATATATATGTACACATTTTTCCACTTGTTCATTTGAAATATTTCCCTATCATTTGGCTCTTGATTTGTCTCTTTTAAATGACATGTAACTAGATTTTTTATTATTCATTTATATAGCTCTCTGACTTCTGTAGGTAATTTTGCTTGTCACATTTTTAATGAGTATCAATGTATATTTCTCTATCAACTTATATTTGTTTTGTATTTATTCTTGCTTCTATTTTCTCTCTCTTCCTGATTTTAATTATGAAATTTTTTCCTTGTGTCCTTTCCCTTTCTAGTTGGAAATGTATTATATTATGTCTTTCTCTGTATTTCAGCTACACAAACTGTTGACATAGCTGTCATTTTTCAAACAAAGTCTATCAAGTTATTTGACATTTCTGTCCATGTCAAGCTGTCCCATACTACATTGCTGTCTAAAATTTCAATTAAATATCCTAAGTTAAAATTTTAATTAGTTAAATAGATTTACCAAAATATTTTTATTAGTTCCTTTGCTCAGAATTGTCTCTGGCAGGTTGCTCTTTCCCCTTTGGTTCACTTCTCTTCTTTCTGAGATATATCCTGTAGTAGTTTTCTCTGCAATGATTGGAGGATAGTAAAGCATGCATTTCATTTCCTTCACTGTAAATACCTTGTTCTCTTCTGCCCTTGCTCTTGAACAATGGCCTCACAGGGTACATTGAAGAGTTAATTTTCCTTCACATTTAGATGCTGGTCATTGTCTCCTGGCATCTACTGTAGCAGATGAGACCCTTGTTGTCAGTTTAAATTGTCATTCCTTTGTAAAAATATGATTTACTTTGGTGGCTCTAGATATCTTCTTTCTTTTTTTCTGTTCTGCAACAGTTCATTATGATTTACTTGTGTTTATCCTACTCAAGGTGGCTCATTAGCAGAGAAGCTCATGCTTTTTCATCAAATCTTAAAAGTTTGCAGCCATGCTTTCTTCAAATATTGTTTCTTTCTCATCTCCCTTTATGCTTTCTTCCTGGATGTTGCAATCTCAGTTTCTCTTTTATGGTTCTTACTTGACTTTCACCCATCTTAATGTTTTATACATATGTCATGCATCAGAGTACTGTCTTCCAGTTCATACATCTTTCTATGACCAGATTTTTTTGTGACTTTAAAAATCCAATGACTGTATTTTTCACTTCTAAGATTTTTAACTGAGGTTTAAAAAGTGATCTGCTTTTAATTTGTGTCTGATTCGTAACCTTTTGTTACTTTTGTCTGTTATTTCTTTCTTTACCTCTTTGAGGCCCTGAGAGGTATTCTAGAGTCATTGTTGTGTGTATGTATGCGTGCTCAGTTGTGTGGGACTCTTTGTGACCCCATGGACTGCAGCCTGCCAGGCTCCTCTGTCCATAAGATTTTCATTGTTGAGGTTTTTCTAATCTTTGCCTCTCATCAGTGGTGAGTACCTTAAGCTAACGAGGTATTCACTGCCGCCATTACTTGCATCTCCCTCATGGTCTCTAGAACTTTGTGTTGAGTTGGAGGGTGGGGGAGGGCTCTCCTCTCTCTCTTTCTCCCCGCCCTCCATCTGACCTTATTTAGTGACCGACAGTTGTTTTTCCTCTGACCCTGAGACTCCTGGTCCAGACCAGTGTTGCATTAAAGGGTCCCACCCCCCAGCCCATGGGATGTTAGGGAGGAAGTGATGGAGTTAAGGGGCCAATAGGCAGCTCAACCGATGTCTGACCATGTGGCTCCTCTGCTCCTAGCGTTTCCTAGCCTCCTTCTACCTGCTCCTAGCTTCATCCATGAACTTAGCTGCGGTTTCCCATTCCCTGGGGGTTGGCCTCAGGAACCAAAACCTTCTACCACTTCTGGTGGATTCTTTTTTTTTTTTAAGAGTTTTGACCACACATTTGCTAACACAACAATTGTTGTCCTTAACATAGTAGCCATTTAGAAATGGAGAGGTGTGCAGGGTGACAGACAGCTGTTAACCTTAGTATTCTAATTCAATTCTCATAGAAGACTGTTGTCTCGTTACTACTGCCCCTTTATTTCTAGATTTTAATAGAAAAAAAAAAACTAGAGCCCAGCGTGCCTACAACTTCAGTCCCCTCCTCACCACATTTCTATTTCAGGTCCACAGAGCGCTTTATTTTCTTTTTGAGCATCAATAAGTACCTAAACTATATATGTTTAATAGACCTTTGCTGTGTTGGAGCAGAGAAAGCCGTTCAAGTTCTAATCGAGATGGAAGACGTCTGGAACTTCAGCCCCTGCCTGGCTCAGTGGGGGGCCCATCCAGGAAATGAATGCAGCAGAGGGTCTGTTTCTCCAACCTTATGTATTTTAGGGGGCTATGAGATCCTCCCCTCCTTTGAGGGATCAGAAAGGGAGCCCCTCAGTGCTGGAAGGACCCAGAGTACAGGCCGTTTCTCAGCTGAAGGCCACCAGCGGCTCCTCATCTGGTGTTTTGGAGAGGAGGCTGCAGGAGAAGGGGGCGCAGAGGCAAGGAAACAGCCTGATGCAAACTGGGCCCTGGTTCAGCCCATGTGTGAGGCAATCGCTATAGCAGGAGATAATGAGGCCATTCCTGATGCGCTGGTGGCGCCGCCTCTCCTAATGGAATGTTAAATGAAGTTATGGCAGATGCAGGTCCACTGATGAGGGAAGACAGGCACAGTCCCTTAGTAGCTGCTGCTGACACAATAAAGAGATGAAGTTGGAGCTGAAGTTAGCCATAGTCATAACCCAACTCCACCTGAGTGTGCACTTGTGCATGCATGCCTGCCTGTATGTGAGTGTGTGCGTTTCCTCTGCAGATCCACATTGAAAGGCAGCCTATTTGACATTTCTGGCTCCTGCCCCAAGTCTGCCTGCATCTCCTTTCTGAGATCCTGGTGCTCAGCAAGGCCACTGACTTTGCATTTGGAATTGGAGAATTGGAGTGACCTCTCACAGCTAACAGCCAACACATTGCCAAGAAGGGATTGTTGACAGTAATAAAACCTGCAGGGAAAGAGCGATGACATCCTGAAAAGCCAGCGTATTAGAAGTAATTGTTGAAGCAAGAAGTTTACAGATCTATTGTGCCATCCACTCAAGTCCAAAATAGACTGGGTCCTCAACTGCATGAAAATCTCTGAAAATATTTGTGTTCCAAGCCCCTTGGTAAACACCCCCTGCAGTGCCCCTGGGGCTCAAGCAATAAGAGATGTTATGTTTCAGTGCACTCTTCCCATGATTTAAAAAGGAAATGGGAGAAAGATACAGCAACAGAGTCATCAAGCATCCACTGAATCTGCTCAGCCACGACAGAACATCTATTCTGCGCACAGAGGGGACTGTGAAGACTATAACGTGCTATACACGATTTGTGCTGGAGCAATGAGCAGTAGAGTCTTCTCCAAAAAATTCAGTTTATTGATCTCATTTTTAACGTAGCACAAACCTGGTCCCATAAAAACGGCACAAAAATTGGACAACCATAGACTGCACTGAAGAGATGGTACTGATTAAAAAAGAAAGGGGATGCTGCCACTAGCTGGAGTCTGACCAAACAACCACAGCCACCGAAAGGCATCACTGTCTGCATGTCTCTAAAGATTCTTATTCCTGTATATGCATGGCCTCCATTGAGTGTAAAGACCTATCTCATCATTCACACTTTTGTCCATTTAGCAAATCATTTTCAGCACAGATAAAAAGTTTAAACTGTGTTGAAAGTAGGGATACAGTAGAGAACAAGGAGGGGGAAACCACCTGCCCTCATTTCATTTATATTCTGAAGAGGAAAGTGGGGATGCTCAACAAATAATCCAGTACAGGAAAGGCAGAAATCAGATGAACACATAAAGTTGCCATCCACAAAACCCAGATGAGAGAAATTCTGGGGGACAAATGAACTAGTTTCATCAATAAATATATTAAGAGGAAGGGAAAGAGAGAAAATATCAGAGGGGAATCGTGTGGGTTAATAGACTTAAGACACAATCATTTGCAATGTGTGGATCATAGTATGAAGACAATTGGGAATTTCAAGTTGACATGATATTTGATATTTTAAATGTTATTGTTGATTTTTAAAGTTGGGATAACAGCATTATGGAAATACACTTTAAAAACAATTCTCTATCTTTTAGAAATACATATGGAAATATTTACAGAGATGAGAACTTGGATTTGCTTCAAACAAGGCAGTAGGCGGAAGACCAGTGGGTGTAGATGAAATAAGAGAGTCATGAATTGATCATGGAGGGAGCAAGGATGTGGGTACATGGGGATTCATTAGATTGTTCTGTCTGCTTAGGTATGTGTTTGAAATTTTCCATGAGAAGATGGAAAAAAAATGTAGCATTGCTTAAAAAATAAGAAATAATTCAACAAAGGAAATGATTTCAGATCGTGATAATTGCTAGGAAAGAAATACAAAAGGGCAGTGAGGTGACTGTGTGTGGGGGGTGACCCCCACTGTAGGTTCACCCTGTCCTTTTCTTTCCTGGTGTCTCTTGTTCTTTCTGTTCACAAGGTTCTTGACAATTTTTTGTCTCCTTGCATTCTATGTAGACAAGAATCCTCTCCTTGTTTCCTGGGTTATCCCTGAGCCCATTATCAAGGCATGGTGTGCCAGTTAACATGTCTGAACAAATAATTTCATGCATCAGTGAAAATCTTTGCTGATTGGCTTTGTTTAGAGATAACTTGAGAGTTATGCTAACCCCATTCTTTCCCCCTCTTCCTGTCATCCTGATGTATGCAGTTTAGGTCACAATTACACACTGGTGAAGAAATCATTAATTGTCTCTACTCATTCCATGGGTTGCTAGGAACATTTTTTTCCCCCAACCAAATTATTTCTCAAGGGTGGGCATCCATCTCCAATTTCTTCATGGATGATCACAATCAAGGCATTTGAATATTTAATGCCTGGGTCGAGTCCTGCACTCCACCCATACCTGCCCTCGCCTTAGAATCTGCATATCTCCTCCTTGGTTAGTGACGGTGGGCCTCTGTTGCTGGAAGGGACAGGAAGCCTGGATAATTGGAAATTCCTTACCTTAGACTTTACTAAAATTAACTGTGGGCAGGTCAGTTCATTTCTTGGGGTTTTGTACCCTGCTGTACCTTATGAATATTCTTTCAGAAAAGTATGAGGAAGGAGAAGTCTGGAGAACAGAGAAAACTAGGAGTTGATTCTGAAAGGCATTTCTTTGGGAATCCACAGTGTGGTCTAATTGGCCACAGGAAGAGCCAACTGCAGAACTTAAGGACCTTGAGAGGAACCTCACCCTTTTTTCCCCTGCCTCCTCTTTCCTCCTTCCCTCTATTCTCCTTCTCTTGGACATGATTAGACCCAAAAGGAACAAATCAGGAAAATGGTGTTTAGGTCACTCCACAGTTACTGATGCAGTTTTACCACATATCAATCACGGTGTGGGTACTGGAAATTCAGAAAAAAAAAAAAAAAACCAGTCCAGTTCGTATTGGACTTCCAAAGTAGAAGAGTCAGGTCTCAGGGGTTGGACAATACTAGGAGATGAAGAGTGAGATGGAGCATGCCATGTCTGGAGGAAGTGGTGGAGAATAATGTAGAAACAGCAGTTTGGGATCAGAGTGCTGACCACACTATAAGAATGAAGATACCTGGGGTCCCTGTCTGTAGCCAATAAAAGTTGCTCCCTCCCTTAATGCTTCTGCCCCACCATGGTCTTTGTACTTTTGTCCCACTATGGTCTTCATGCTCCCGCTCCACTGTGGTCTTTATGCTTCTGCCTCCCACTGTGGACTTTTCTCCATGTCTGGACATCATTAATCTTACTTTCAGCATTTTTGGCCTGAACCACAAAGACTGGCTATTTTATCTCCTTTTTATTCCAGGAGGCAATGTGGTAAAATGGGATGGCCTTGCACTATGACACTGATCAGCTCAGTTCAGTTCAGTTGTTCAGTTGTGTCCAACTCTTTGTGACCCCATGGACTGCAGCACCCCAGGGTTCCCTGTCCATCACCAACTCCCGGAGCTTGTACAAACTGACGTCCATTGAGTCAGGGATGCCATCCAATGATCTCATCCTCTGTTGTCCCCTTTTCCTCCCACCTTCAGTCTTTCCCAGCATCAGGGTCTTTTCAAATGAGTCATTTCTTCACATCAGGTGGCCAAAGTATTGGAGTTTCAGCTTCAGCATTAGTCTCCAATGAATATTCAGGACCTTAGGAATTCCTTTAGGATTTCCTTTAAGGATTGACTGGTTGGACCTCCTTGCAGTCCAAGGGACTCTCAAGAGTCTTCTCCAACACCACACTTCAAAAGATCTGCACCAAGTTACAATTTCTTTGAATATAACATTTCCCCTTCTTTAAAATGAAACTAACCATTGCCAGCCAGAGGGTGTGGATAAAGATGCAGTGGGATAAGGTTTGCGAAAGACCTTGTGGATTTAAAAGTGCTCTCTGAATGTTGGCTAGTTATGATTGCTGTGTGTTGGTTACTATCACCAAGGAGTCCAGATTTAATTATAGAAGTGCTGTTCTGATCTGTGCCTTCTTGTGAGTCCAACGATTCTCTGTGCTATTAGGAGCACAGAACAGGTGGTCGTTTCCTGACAGGAGGATGTAGGATATGAATCTATTCCACAAACATTTCATAATGAAACATCTACAATATATTCTCTCTGCTTGGCCCTGTGGACAACACAAAATATGAACAAAACACCACCTTGATATACTGTAAGTCCCTGGCATACAAACAAGTTCCATTCTAACAGTGTGTTGGTAGGTCCAATTCATTCTTAAGTCCTGCAAAGTTAGCCTAGGTAACCAAATAACACAATAAGCTATATAGTGCTGAACAGCTAGTTTTATAATACTTTTCACACAAATAATATGTAAGAAGCAAGCAAACACACACACACACAAAAACATTTTTAAATCTTGTACAGTACCTTGAAAAGTATAGGAGTACAATACAACAGTTGGCATACAGGGGCTGGCATCGAGTGAAGAGGCAAGAGACACTGACTGGAGGAGGAGAGGAGGTGGGAGATGGTAGAGTTGAAGGACTGTCAGCAAGAGGAATTGCAGGGCAAGCTGCAGTTTCACTCATGTCTGATGTTGATGGCTCACGTTCTGGTTCCTTGAGTGGTTGCATCTTTGAAAGTTCACAACTGAAGGATCATATGTAGGGGACTTCTGTAAGTCTCCTCCTGCTTTCTTCCAGAAGTCTCTATTTTTGTCTGATGGTATTTGTGGTAGGTAGCATAATGGTCCCTTCCAAACACAGCCATGTCTGTGTCCTGGTCCCTGTGACCACACCACCTTACATGAAAGTTGCAGATGGAATTATGCCTGTTCATGAGCTGACCCTGTGATGGGGAGACTGTCCTAGATGGTTAGGTGGCCCAACATTATCACAAGGGTCCTTAAAAGTGGACAAGGGAGGTAGGAGAGAAAGTCAGAGAGAGAAGAATGTGAGATAGGCTTGATCTGATGTTGCTGGATTTGAAGATGGAGGATGGGGCCCTCAGCCAAGGAATGAAGAAAGCTTCTAGAAGATGAAAAAGACAAAGAAATGGAGTCTTCCTGGAGCCTCCAGAAAAGAGTGTAATCCTGCCCACACTTTGGTTTCTGTCCACTGAGACCCATTTCATATTTTTGACTTCTAGAACAGTGAGAGAATAAATCTGTTGTTTTACACCACTACCTTGCATAATTTTCACATTAGAAAAGACCTTGATGCTGGGAAAGACTGAAGGTAGCACAAGAAGGGGGCGACAGAGGATGAGACAGTTGGATGGCATCACCAGCTCAATGGACATGAATTTGAGCAAACTCCAGGAGACGGTGAAGGACAGGGAAGCCTGGGGTGCTGCAGTCCATGAGGTCACAAAAAGTTGGATATGACTAAGAGACTGAACAGCAAAGCAATAGGAAATTAACCAGATATTATTATTCTATTCTTCTTAAACATTAATTATATTCAACACATACATACATATTGAGTTCTTACTGTGTCCAGCCACTGAATAGGTGCTAAATATAAAATGATCAGGGGAAAACCCAGACATGTTCAGTTCCTGCCCTCATGGAGCCTACAGTATAGCTGGGGAGACAATGCTAATAAAACATGGGTAAAATTACAACGGTGCTGAATGCCAAACAGAACAGGGGCATTATGCATGTCTTCTGTGGTACCAGCAATTTAGCAATTGTCGGGAAATCACCCTGAGACCACCTGTTGGCCTCACCCTTGTACTTCCTCCCCCAAGGAGGAGAGAAACTCAGAATGTTTGGGCAGGTGATCTGCGAGGCTGCTCCGTTAGGGTGGACCTCAGGACCAACATCCTTGGAGGCCAAAATGCCTCGTCATCTCTCTCTGAACTGTCAATCAATGGAAAAGACACCAGAGACATTTACCAAGCACAGCTCATCAGTTAGGCATTCAATTAATTAGGCAATCATTTTTGCACTTGATTTTCATTACAGTGAGTTTATTTTTGTTTCTTGTGTAGGAAAAACAGGTGCTCACATTTAGCTTCATCAGCTTCCTGTGCTGTTTGATTCACATATTATTTTTAAAATAGGTTTATTTTGAGGAGAAATGTGACCTGAAAAAAACCCACTCATGTTTACTCACTCCCATTGCTGTTTTTGTTGTTGTGCCTTTTTTTTTTTTCCACCAGCATTCAGAAGGTTTAGAAATGTCTGTGAAGCCATATCGTACTCCCACTGTTGGTAAGGTCTCTGTTTCTTCTGTAAGTCCTGCCTTTTTCTTCTTGCACAGGAAAGGAGCTTAAATTTAAATGTCCTGGGAATCTGTGAAATAGGTCAGGTGCTGATATAGACTGAGGTTCACATTATCTCCTAAAAGGTAATTTCTCTTCCATGTTCTAATGGCCTTGAGGCTCTTCCCAGGGTATTCAGGACTGCTGTGAACTCAGACCCAGGGACATCGAATGAGTCAGGGGGTAGACCCAGAGTAGTAACCACTTACCCACACTGTCATTGCTTCTAGGATCAAATCCCTTAGCCCATGGCCAGCAGATTCCAGACTGAAAACACATCTTGGTGGATCCAAGTCCTCAGTCACGTACAAATGTAAGCAGGCTGAATGAGTTTTATTTATGCTAATTATTTTCCCTTACCACAACCCTGAATCTAGACAGTTGGCATACACAGTGCGCTTTCTGCTTTCAGGTAACTGTTGACGTACTTCTTCTCCAGTGAAACCATACTCCCCTGGTCTTGAAATGAGATGCAAGAATCTGTAAACTACTCCCTCTCCACCCCACTCTCCCGTCTACTTTTCCTTTGTTTGTAATATGAAGGGTTAATATAAAAATAGAAGTTCTCAAGGCATTATGGAGTACCTCTTTGGGTTCCCATGGAAACCAAGCAGTGCAAATATGTGAAGAATGTTTTAACTTGGCCAAAAATTTCATCCTTCAAAGATTTAGGGCCATTCTGCCTCACTGTTTGGGGACAAATTTTTAAAGATATTTTTCAAGAATTTATCTTTTCACCTGTCCCTCATCCTCCCTCACATATTAAACTACAAGATTATGTGTTTTTTTTAAAGTATTCAATGAAAAGGGTCTCTTTGTGCCATTTCCAATACGAACCTTTGCGTGTTTAAAAAAAAAAATTCCTTTTGAAACAAAGTTTTTCTCCCTAATCGCAGAAGGGGGAAAAACGTTATTTCTTTCCTTCAATTTAAAGCAATTTGGAACAAGGTTGGTCACCACCCCTGAGCTGACAGTGATGACATCCCAATGGAACATTGGAAACAGATGAATATTTTGAGGGAGAGGAAACCTGAGTTAGGGCTACCATTTCCTGCTCCTTTGGCTGGTCTGATAAATTGCACTCGGTCAACAGAAACCTCTTCAGGGCATTGCTGCTGCAGCTGGAGAATAGGAAAGACTCAAAATCAGGGCTTTTGTCACTGTCACTTGATTTCATTAAAGGGCATTAGTTCTCGGCAATTTGTACCAAGTGGCTCAGGCAGGTTGGATATGGCAGGAAGTCTGGCAGCTCCCAGCTGGTGGTGAGGCTGGCGGGGGCAAGAGCCTCTAGGCATACCTCCTCCTGCTGTCGTCCCTGGTCCCTCTGTGCTGTCCTGTGTGGTCCTCCTGTTCTGTCATGTCGGGTCCCCAGCACTGTCTTGTCTGATCCCCTGGCACTGCCCTGCACGGTCCCTCTTGCCAACAGGGACCAGCCCTCAGCTGTGTTATGGCTCCTGGGGTTTCCTAGCCACCCCTGTCTGCAAGAGAATGAGCTTCAGCCGCAGATCGTTTCATGACGGGGCGGGGGGGGGGGGTTACACCCTTTCCAGGACTGACTCATACAGGGACAGGAAGGACCCCCAATTCAGGGCAAGGCCATGCTCAGCCTGAGACTCCATTCCTGCTCAGCACTTCCCATCCCATATCACTTCCTTCCCCATTTCAGTTTCCTCCTGACAGCATCACCTATCCGCTCAAGTCCTCCCAAGTCACCAACCCTTGTCTCAAGCTCTGCATTTTGAGAAACTGGGCTTCTGACAACCCTCCTCAGTGGATTTTTTAAGGTCAGGGATGAAGAATGCCTTCTGTTATGGGTTGAATGGTGCTTCCTCCTCCCCTCTGCTATTGAAGATGCTGAAACCCTAACCCTCAGCACCTGTGAACATGCTCTCATTTGGGAGCAGGGCACTGGCAGGTCATCAAGTTAAGATGGGATCATTGAGGTAAGCCTTGTCCAATATGCCTGTAGTTCTCAGACCTCATACCTTCTTCAGGATCCTCTGACCCCTTTTTGACTAGGCCTCCACTTGCTCCCCATCCTGTTCTTGGCTTGCCTGACTCAGCTGTGACGAGAGTTTGCAGAGTCAGTTTCACCAGAATCCCTACCCTTGATGTCCCCCCTTGTTCATTTTCTACTCACTGAACCCCTCGCTCTGCCTATTGACAACAAATCCCCTGCTGTTTTTGCTGTAATGGGGGCTGAGCTCAATCTCTCTCTCCTGTTGCAATAGTCTTGAGTAATGTCTTCCTCAGTATTTTAACAGGTATTAGAATAATTTTTTAACACCTTATAAAATGGGTGGTTTGAATAGAGACATGCACATGGGGAGACAGACATGTGAAGATGGACTCGGGGGTGGGGTGATGCATTCACAAGCCAAGGAATGTTACAGATTCCAGCAAACCACCAGCAGTGGGGAGAGAGGCATGGACCAGTTTCTTCCTCTGAGTTTCTGCAAAGAACCAGCCCTGCCGACAGCTTGATCTCAGACTCCATCTCATCTCCATCTCAGACTCTCAGCTTCCGGAATTGAGACACAGCAAATTTCTGTTGTTTAAGCCACCCAGTCCTTGGTACTTTGTTATGGTTGCCCCAGGAAAACAACACTCCATTCCTTTACATCCTTGGAATCCCCTGCCTCCCGATGCATTTTGCTCATCCTTCTGCAAAACCAATGTGCTCCCACGAAGCTCAGTCATAGGAGGTGGGCATGGAGGTCACCACTGGGGCACTGTAAAGGTGGGGTCAGATGGGAGGGGAGAAAAGTTGCTGTCTAACCTGGGATAAAGCCGGGTATCCTGTCTCAGGTGCGGTTCTCATGATTGCTGCCCTTCCCTCTGAGCTGTTGCAACCTGGGCTCTTGTGAGCTCCCAGAATGAGTGAGCCTGCCTCTGTCTGAGAGGAGATCCCCTGCTCATCTTCACATTAATATTCTTCCCATTGGAAAAGGCTGTATTAACATTCTTCCCATAGGAAAAGGCAGTGCTCTGCGTGATAAATTATCTCCAGGCCTTTTTAATGCACTTTTCCACGTGAACAACAATGTTCACTGGGTGTCAGTCATCAGCCAAACATAATTGGATCTGGAAAATGTTATATTGTGAATTAAGTTGACTGATGGCAAAATGTCAGTTTTATTAACATTCTCCCTTCAGATGATAATTTTATATCTATAAGGATGAATGACAAAGGAGTTACTGAAGGTGTCAATTTGGAATGATGGAGCCCTTTTAATAAACTCTGCTTTTTTCCCCATTCCTTGCTTTTAAATATTTCATCTCCATCCAAGGAATTGTTTCCATGATGTTGGCTGGTTATTGGACAAAAAGTCAACAGAGCAGGCTGTTTGGCTGAAAGCCAATTTGGTGTACATTCTGAAGGTGAAACAGCTGTGGGCTGCCTGGCAGCAGCTAAGCAGGGATGATCCTAAAGGGAAGTTGGAGAAGAGCCTAAAAGGATGGTTCAGTGCTACCCAGATCAGCACCTGGGTGGATGGCACTCAGCACCACCCCTCACCAGCCTCATCTTCCCAGGAGGGTGTCCTCTTCAGCCAAAAGCTTTCAACAGTTGCTTGGAGCTGTCCTTCCCAGTCTGTGTGACAACCAGGAACAGATCCCCTCTCACCTGGCCCCTGGAAACCCCTCTTTACTGAGTAATTCCCCACCTGCAAGTGCATCTCTGGAAATGTCTTCCCTTCAAAGTGATTTGAGCCTGAATTTCAAGGAAAGTCAGATCACAGCACTTCTTGGTTTCTGTGGTTTCCAGGTTCTCCCAGAATGATGCTGGCCTTCCCCTGGCCCAACAGACCTGCCAACGTCACCCCTGCCATCTTATTGTGCTGTGGCTTGTCCTACAGTCCAGACTCTGAGCCTTTGCCCTTTCTGTTTCCCATCCTGGAGGTCTGGTCCCTAGAAGGTTCTCTGCTTCCTTCCTTGCTATGTGGGTCAGTGTCCAAATGTCACCTCTGCACAGGCCTGCCCTCCCACTCTCGCCACAGCTTTTCCTAGTTCTCTCACCTTGCTCTATCATTCTTGTTGTTGCTGTTTAGTCACTAAGTCGTGTCTGACTCTTTGCATGCAACGCCCTGAACTTCAGCACACCGGGCTTCCCTGTCCCGCAGTATCTTCTTGAGTTTGCTATCACTCTACCTAATCACCACAGAGATGTCTGGTAGCTTCAGCTGGGCTCTGGAGGTTCCTATAGAGAGATGGCCAAATCCACATGCCAAGACAATGACACCCATGCTCTCTGCTGAGAGGCGACTGTTCAGTAATGAGGGCCCCCTTACACATTTCTAAGTCTGAATTATTTATAGAGTGTCACACACCCTGTAAAGAACCTGTCACAATCGTGGCATATCTGTTAGAATGTTGGCAGGACAGAATGATCAGAAACCAAGCTGAGAAACAACCCCAGCCCCGGGCTTTCTTCCTAGCAAAATTCCTGGGGCCCATCCAATCCTATAACTCTTAGTTCAAATGTTCAAGCACCTCATCTCTCATGATGATTACAGATGTGTCCAGGGCCTCTCCCATCACCAGGGAGTACTCACCTATCATCTCTCCCAGTCCTCATATCCCTCGCAGGTCAAGGTTGATCTAACTCCCATTTCAGGCATGAGGGACTGGAAACGAGGAAGGGTGAGTGGTTTCTCCCATCTGGAGACAGTGGGATACTGATGGAACTGACCTGGCTTGTTAGAAATCACACACTGTTTATATTATTATACTATTTTACTTTGTGTGTTCTGCAGAAAGCTGCTTACACAGGTTAGAAAGGATGTCCTCTGAACATAAGACATATGTTCAGAAATATGGGGGACGCTGGGCTCCATTAAACAGCTTTTGTCATGACTGGAGTCTGAGGGCACCACCCGCTTTTGTGAGTCCAAAGGCGGGGCTGAGATACTGTGACCAACTCTGGGTTCCAACAATTCACCCCTGCCATCCTGCCCTCTGTCCACCAGCATGTCCTTCTGCTCACAAGACTGGGGACACAGACTTGCTTTGATGGATGAGATTTTCAAGGACATGACCAAAGAGGGCTTGAAATGTGTTGTGAAAGTGAAAGTCATTCAGTTGTGTCCAACTCTTTGTGACCCCATGGACTATAGAGTCCATGGAATTCTCCAGGCCAGAATACTATAGTGGGTAGTCTTTCCCTTCTCCAAGGGGTATTCCCAACACAGAGATCGAACCCAGGTCTCCTACACTGCAGGCGGATTCTTTACCAGCTGGGCCACCAGGGAAGCCCAAGAATAATGGAATGGGTAGCCTATCCCTTTTCCAGTGGATCTTCCCAACTGAGGGTCTCCTGCATTGCAGGCGAATTCTTTACCAACTGAGCTACCAAGGAAGCCTCTTAAGTGAAAGTTGCTCAGTTGTGTCTTACTCTTTGTGATGCCATGGACTATACCATCCACGGAATTCTCCAGGCCAGAATACTGGAGTGAGTAGCTGTTCCCTTCTCCAGGAGATCTTCCCAACCCAGGGATCGAACCCAGGACTCCCACATTGCAGGGAGATTCTTTACCAGCTGAGCCACCAGGAAAGCCCATGAAATGTGTTGTGAGGTTGGCTTCACCCTTTTCCACAAGAAAACCTCTCGGGCAGTTGCTAGTCCTGCAAGGATGGCAGGTACGTGGCCCATGCCACCCAGCACAGAGACCAGCCCAGCTGAGGTCAGGCCGGACCAACCAAACTCTGGCTGCTGTGGACACCTGTGCCCAGTGAATGCACTGAGGCTGAGTCCCTGATGGTGGTCCATGTAGCATCTCATGGCTAACAGACTACTTCGAGCTCCTCTCTTTATTGGTCAGGCAACCTCTGCTCTGTGAGCAGTAGTAGAACAATCTTGGGGGGACGGTTACCATCCACCCTGGGAATCTGCCAGAAAAGGCATTCAGAGCATCCTGAAGACATCTGTAGTTACCAATGGCAGGGCTGGGGGATGTTTGCTGTGTGCCTCTTGCTCAATTATGTCCTCAAAACAATTATGTCCTCTGCTGTTTTCACTGAAAAGGAGAGAGATCTAAAGGCTAGAGGAGGCCTCTAAGGATGTTTTACCTGCCCGAGGGCAAGAGTGGTCCTTGATGACCAAGACATCTGTGCTCGAGGTCATAGCCTGTCAGAGCAGAGGCAGGCATTGTTCTCCAGCCAAGAGGAGCCCCTCAGGGTCACATCCCCTTCTCCCTGCCCCAGGCTACAATGAATGGCCCTCTCCGTGGGGCAAGGGTAGCACTTAGCAAACCCCCATCCATTTGGAATGCCGCCTCCTTGAGGGTGTGGTCACAGTGATCCTTCTCCATCAGACTCAGAGGGAACCGTCCGTTTTAGGGTGATCTTGTGGTCTGTTCTTAGGACACAGATGACCTATATAAATGACTCACATCTGCCTCTATAAGTTCCTCTTATTAAGTGTACGATTCTCTCAAGTGACAGGTGTTGCAGGAGAAGAAATCCCAGTTGTCTCCAGGGCCTTGGGACTTTTGCCCAGAATCTCAATTTGGATGGAAAAAAGAGAGAGAGAGAGAGAGAGAGAGAATACCCATTTCAAGCTTGATATAATCTAGAGTTCATGAAGCAGAGGTAGCTGGCTTGTTCCAAAAGGGATCCCTTGAGTACAGCATAGACATTCTGAGGACACCCAACTTGCCAGTGCCTTGATGGCTCTGGCCCCAGGGATGAGGCATCCACTGCTGTTCTTTTCAGAAGCCTGGGAGAACTGGGTCATCTCCTGCCACCAACCCCAGGCTCCCTCATGTCTTCTCACTGCAGATCTGCCAGGGGTGGGTCACCCTGACATCAGGATGTCCAGAAGGGAGCAGTGTCTCCTGGTCCCGGGATGATCAGATCAAATTTATGGGCAAGTCCTCATCCAGGAAAAAGCAAGTACTTCCTTACTTTTTTTCAGGGTAAGAATGTGGTGTGTAAACAAAACAGCTTCCCTGACAGGCTGCTGGGAGATACAGCAGGCCCTAGCTGCGGAGACCTCCCCGATCCTCACACCTCCCTGTACCTTACTCCGTGACAGGCTGCTGTGATATACAGCCTGCCCTAGTTCCAGTGACCTCCTCCACCCTCACCTCATACCTCCCCCCACAAGCCAGGAAAGTCCCGCTCGCGCCAAGAGATAGACCATGCAGGGCAGATGCGCAGTTTAAACTGACCAAACATTGACTGCCCGCTATACCAATGCTGTAACAAAGAACTGCCTGTCTAAAAGCAACTGTGATCTGGAGCGCGGGGCTCTTGTCGAATTTCACTTTGTGGATGAGACTTGCGCCCTAGCCCGGCTAGCAATAAACCCCTTTATGCTTTTGCATTGCTGTGTGGACTTGGTCTCTTCAGGGGTTTGGGACCTGGAGTTTGGACTTAACAAGAAATCATGGAAGAGGCCCCAGTAACTCAGAGCAGATGAAGGGTGACCTGTGTAAAATTGTGACCCTCCAGCACCCCCATCCCTCCTGCTATATCCTTCTTTCCAGCTCAGAGGGAGGGAGCTTTTCTACCTTCAAATTCTTTCACCACCAGGCTTACATGTCCCTGGCTTTGGAGAACAGCTAGTCAGATTAAAAGAACAGGAAGTGCGGGGAGCTGGCTGCCTTTCTGCACCCACCCATCAAGAGGCAGGGGAGGGGGCCCCCAGCACTTGGCATTGACCTCTCTTGCCTCAGTGCATTTCCAGGTGGTACAGTGGTAAAAATCTGCCCTCCAATGCAGGAGGCGCGGGAGACTTGGGTTTGATCCCTGGGTCGGGAAGATCCTCTGGAAGAGGGGATGGCAACCCATGGCAATATTTTTGCCTGGAGAATCCCACGGACAGAGGAGCCTGGCAGGCTACAGTCCATGGGGTCACAGAGTCAGACATGACTGAGCATGCACACGTTGCTTCCCTCAAGTCAATGGCTGCAAGATAGGTCCCTCATCCTGAAAACAACTCAGAGCTGTGAGCACAGCAGCCAGCCACTCCTTGTCTTTGCCCCCTTTTCAGATATGATGAGACAGACCCTGAAAGAGTAAGGAAAAGGGCCCGAAAGAGCTTCAGTGAGACACAGCCTCACACAGAATCCAGGGAAGATGCTTATGTACTAAGAACCTAAAGAACGTTTGTTTTTTTGCTTTTTTCCCTTCGAAGTGAATCCTTTCTCCATTTAGAAGATATGCCTAAGGCAAGGTAACCTTTTCTCATATATTTCTTGAGTGGGACATAAAATAAATAAGAATGTATGGGTTACCTCCCACCACATAGGTAGCACTGTGTGGAGACCGAGAAACGAAAACAGGAAAAGCAAAGGTACAGAGAGAGAAGCGTCAGGTCCTCACTAGCCTGTAAGGGAGTATCATAAATTTAATACATAAACCAGAGGCCAGCAACGGCAGCCCATAAGACAAATGCGGCCCCTGACCTGCTTTTCTAAATAAAGTTTTATTGAAACACAGCCATGCCCACTCACTTCTCTATTGCCTGTGGCTGCCTTCATACTGCAATGGTCTCAGTTGCCACACAGACCACTTGGTCTGCCAAGCTTAAAGCAGTTACCATCTTGTCTTCTCCAGAAAAAGTTGTCCATCTCTGACATAAACAGATTCCTAGACAGAATTCCTGGATCTGAAGTGGACTTGCAAGATACTGCAGGTATGAGAAGGGCTTATCAAGAAAGTAAGCTAACCCAGATTTTCACGATTAGCTCTCCTGGGCTGGGTGCTAGCATGTGAATATTACACATTTTATTTTTTCACTTCAACCTTTTCACCCTCTAAACATCTCTCAGGGGCAGCCAGGTACAAGTAGGGTAAGAGGAGAGATGTGAGTGTGTTGAGTGTGTTTGAACATGCAAATTTATTTACAACAAGAAAATAAATCATGAACAATTACACATTTAAAGAAGCTGACAAATACAAGAAACATCACAAATCTAGACAAACTGGGTAGCTATCTTTTTAAACTACCTGATACAGCTCTGGCCTGATGTCCCAATAGCACAGTTCCCTATGGGGTGAATTGGTCCAGTGGGCAGCCAGAGAATTCTGAGGCCCTTTTCTCTATAGGAACACCAGCATGCAGGGGTTATATTGTGCCCCCACACCTCAAATTGATATTACTTGAAAATGGAATTTTTACAGAAGTGATTAAGTTAAAAATAAGCTCATATGTGAAAAAAGTCTTAGTTACTTAGTCCTGTCTGACTCTGCTACCCCAGGGACTATGGCCTGCCAGACTCCTCTGTCCATAGTATTCTCCAGGTAAGAACAATGGAGTGGATTACCATTCCCTTCTCCAGGGGATCTTCCCAGCCCAGGGATCAAAATTAGGTCTCCTGCACTGTAGGAGGATTCTTTACCATCTGAGGCACCAGGGAAGCCCAAAAAAATAAGGTAGTAAGGGTTGTTACAAAAAATGGTCGTTACTGTTACTCAGTTGCTTAATTGTGTCCGACTCTTTGCAACCCCATGAACTGCAGCACACCAGGCTTCCCTGTCCTTCACCATCTCCCTGAGTTTGCTCAAACTCATTTCCATTGAGTCAGAGATGCCATTCAATCATTTCATCCTCTGCCACCCCCTTCTCCTCCTTCCCTCAATCTTTCCCAGCATCAGGGTCTTTTCCAATGGGTCAGCTCTTCGTATCAGGTGGCCAAAGTATTGGAGCTTCAGCTTCAGCCTCAGTCCTTCCAATGAACGTTCAGGGTTGATTTGCTTTAAGATTGACTGGCTTGATTTCCTTGTAGCCCAAGGTATTCTCAAGGGTCTTCTCTAGCACTGAAATTCGAAATCATCAATTCTTTTGTGCTCAGCCTTCTTTATGGTCCAACTCTCACATCCATATCTGACTAGTGGAAAAAACATAGCTCTGACTACAGACTGTTATTGGCAAAGTGATGTCTCTGCTTTTTAGTATGCTGTCTAGGTTTGTCATAGGTTTTTTTTTTTCTTTAAGAGTGGGCTTAATGTAATATGACTGATGTCTTTATAAGAGGGAGATAAGGATGCAGACATACAGAGACGACCATCTGGGGACAGACAGAGGAGGTGGCTGTGTGTGGTGAGGACAGAGGAAGGAGGCCAAGGACAGAGACCTCGGGAGGAACCAACTCTGCCCACACTCGGATTTCAGATGTCCAGCCTCTAGGACTGGGAGAAAATAACTGTCTGTTATTTAAGCCACTCAGTCTGTGGTATTTTGTTATGGTGACTTTAGAAAACTAATATATTAGCAATACCTAAACTATGGAACTGGAGGAGGGCATGGCAACCCACTTTCCAGTATTCTTGCCTGGAGAATCCCATGGACAGAAGAGCCTGGTGGGCTACAGTCCACGGGATTACCAAGAGTTGGACACAACTGAGCAACTAAGTAAGCACAGCACAAACTATGGAATCTCTTCCACTAACAGAAACTAAAGGTCTCCCCAACCCGGCTTCCCCTTGGTGGGATCCCCAATGCCATGGCTATTCCATCAGTGCCTGGGCCAGGGGTTAAGGGTGTGTGACAGTGAACTTGAGAGGAAGAAAGCAGCCCTAAGAGACCCTGAAGCTTTATGTTCATTGGCCTTTAGGCGAATTCATCAGCCGTCCCACCCTAGAGGTGACACTGACCGCCACACTTTCAGGAGGCCCTGGCCCCTGTTGGGAGCTAGTCTCAAGCAGGTCATCACCATAGGATTCCTTGGTTCCTTCCAAGGACCCCAGGCAGAGGCCAGAGTAACACAAGCTGTGCTTCTCAGCTCTCCTGACACCGTCTCAGATCCCACCAGCTCTGACAACATACTTGCTTAAAGTCCTCAGGGCTCCCTGGAGAACCCTTTAATCTTGTCTGACATTCGCACATTTTATGGAATCCCCCAAAGATGCTGGCTGCCACAAAGCTCTGGCAGAATGATAAAAGCATGAACGCTATTGTCTCTATAAAATAAAGAAAGGAGAAAAAAAAAAAAGGTTAGAAAATACAGAGTGAAAGAAAGGTCAGAAATCGAGGTGCACAGGGATAAAAATAACAACAGCATTCTTCAGAGCATTTTCGAAGGCTAAGGGCATACACAGATTTTAGACAGTTTTGCTTACACTCACTGAGCTTGGGGAACTATCATAATAAATGTATAGTATAATCTCCATTCTACAGGCTCGGAGACATCAGATAACTGTTCACCGCTGGCCAGGGCTCATCTACAGACAGGCTGTTTTTCCTTCAAATGTTCTTCTGACATTTCCACTGCAGGCTCAGCAGGGGGTCCATGGAACAAGTGAGCCAAGGGAAGAGGCAGGTGGGACCAAAGTCCAAAATTCAGACATGGTGATCTGACTCCTGGGAGGGTTTCTGAAACATGGAGGTTTATGTCAGCACATTGAACAGGAGCCCCAGGATTGGACCCAAATAGAGATCCTTCACTGAGCAGGTTGTCAAATATCCTTTGGATGAGAGAACTTAGTCTCATTGGTTCTCCATGCTATCTGCCTGATGACAGACTCATTCCACACTCTCCCTGGACAATCTACAGCACCTAGAAGCCCATGTGTGTATGCTCAGTGGCCCAGTCATGTCTGACTCTTTGCAACCCCATTGACTGTAGCCCACCAGGCTCCTCTGTCCGTGGAATTCTCCAGACTAGAATACTGGAGTGGGCTGCCATTTCCTGTTCCAGGGGATCTTCAACCCAGAGAGTGAAACTATAGCTCCTGCTTGGCAGGCAGACTCTTTACCATTGAGCAGCCTTGGAAACCCCACCTAGAAGACCAATACTCCCAAATACAGCCTGCAGACCACTCTGTCTATCTCTGAACACCAATGTCAGCAGTGACGTTTTTGAAATTCCCTTGTGAATGACTCCCAGGCACCATGACATCTCAACACCTCACCAAGTCCATAACAGGTGTGTCATTTCCCACCAGTCTCACAGGATGCCAATCCCCTGCTTTTCCAAGGGGTTTTGCATTGGGAAGTGACATCACTACTCAACAAGAGGCTCATTCAGACCCTGGAGGCTACCCTTGACCCCTCTGCCTCTCTTCTCCCATGCACCTGACTCATCTTCAAACCCTGCTGCTTTTACTTCCAATTTTGTCTCTATCATGTTTAAACTTCTATTTTCAGTCACCCACAGTAACAAGTTTGACATTTGTCATTAAATAGACACACATCCCTGCAAAATGCATCACATCATTGATTAAGCGCTATAAATTTCCTTTTGTGCCTCCTTTCCCTTTAATTGTCAGTGTTCAGGATCTCTTGTTGCCATGTGCATGTCTTGTCTGTTGCCTGTAGTTGCGGGTGTTGCTTACTCCCTGCTTATCCATCTCTTTCAGGATGAACAATTAACTCAATCAACTACCACAGATGAGTTCTGAATGAGAGGCTTTCTACACACTCACGGGTAGATCTTAGATCTGTGGCCAGGTTCTAAGATCTCACCCCTTATGCCCAACAGTTTTGCCACAGGGGCCTCCTTTTCCATTGGGTCATTTGTCTTCTTTCTTGATTCCTAGAGTTTTATACATAGGCATATTAAAAAGCAGGGGTATCATTTTGCCGACAAAGATCCATATAGTCAAATTTATGGTTTTTCTAGTAGTCATGTATGGATGTGAGAGTTGGACCATAAAAAAGGCTGAGTGCCGAAGAATTGATGCTTTCAAACTGTGGTGCTGGAGAAGACACTTGAGAGTCCCTCAGACAGCAAGGAGATTAAGCCAGTTAATCCTAAAGGAAATCAACCCTGAATATTCATTGGAAGGACTAATCCTGAAACTGAAGCTCCAATACTTTGGCCATCTGATGTGAAGAGCTCCCTGATGCTGGGAAGAATGAAGGCAGGTGGAAAAGGGGACAACAGAGGATGAGATAGTTGGATGGCATCAATGTCTCAATGGACATGAGTTTGAGCAAAAGCTGAGAGATGGTGAAGGAGAGGGAAGACTAGCATGTTGCAGTCCATGAGGTCACAGAGAGTCAGACAAGACTTAGTGACTTAACAACAACAAACACATTGGCTGACATTCATTGTTGGAGGGTCACATGTGCTGTGAGCTATCACATGTCCATTTGGGTTACTTGACAGAATCCCATAGGCTTGGGTGACTTACAAAACACAGGTGTTTATTTCTAATTTTTTAACAACAAAATTTAATTACCTTTATGATCATCTTCCATGTCTTTTGTGGGATTTATTTTCAGTACCTTGTATTTTTTCCTATTGTAAGTGATACTTTTTAAAAGTATTATATTTTGTTACTGCTCCTGTTTGTTGCTGAACTAATAGCATGCTGCTAATTTTGAGGGTTGAACCAGGTATCCAGAAACTGTGTAGTGTTCTCGGATTTGCATTCTGAGCTGATCTCTGTTCTCTGGGGCTTTCTGTGCGCTGGTCACAGTGGCTGTGAATAATGCTGGTTTTTGTTTCTCCTTTTCAGTCTGTGCAGCGTTCATTTATTTTTCGTGTCTTACTGTGCTGGTCAGAACCTCCAGCACAATGTGGAATATAAATGTATATCCCTGTCTTGTTCCTGATTGTAAAGTGACTATGCCTGGCATATCTCCATGAAGTATTACTTTTGCCATATGTGTTCTAATAAATAGACTGGATCCCCAAATCTCCATCACCCACAGCAAACACACACACACACACACACGCACACACCCTCTCTTGATTCTGTGACCAGTACTCATATACCTGTCTGCATACACATACATCTGAAACAGATACTGCCCCCAAATTCTACTTGTCCTGATTACATGTGACATTTTCTGTTCTGCTGTCTTCTGTCTTATCTTACTCCATCTTGTTCCATTCTGATCAATTCTATTCTCTTCATTTGATGTGCTAAGCTTAATACTTTAATATCTATGATGTTTTATCTCACCAAAAAATGATTCCACAATCCTAAACTACATGGCCACACTCAGTTGGAGAGCAACAGTGGCATTGCTTTAGAAGGTTTACAAGATGGGGAAATTCTCATAGGAAGTCAACCTGATTTTGTTGTTTAGCTGCGGATGAAGTGAGTCGTGAAGTATGTGAGAGAGAGAGAGACTAAGGATGACTTCAGGGATCAGGTCCCATGTGTCTGGAAAGGTGGCCTTGTCACCTCTTGAGATGGGAGAAGGCGGAGGTCAGCAGACCCTCAAGTGGAGATGCAGCTGGGTGGAGGGGCCTGGCTGGAGTTTGGGGGCACTGGTCCTGGACTTTCCCTGAGCCTTTGTCCATTCACATGCCCTGCATTGTGTTAACCACACATGTGTTTCCCTGAAGGTTGTTGGCCCCTCCTGTAAGATCTCACATGTTCTGAGCCCTCATGGAAGGTGGAGTCCTCATGGGTCCTGGGGTGTTGACTGGACACTTGTCTCTGTCACAGGTTTGTATTCCCTTGTGAGGGTCTTGGGATGGTGGGGGAAGTCCCTCCAGAGCATGTTGAGGTTTGAAGCTGTTGAATGTTCCAGAGGAATCACTTGACTATGCTGATAAGCCCATACCCCGGCCTGCACAGATCCGAGCTGCTTGATGCTCAGATTTTGATCTGGGGTTTTGTTTCCATCCTGAATTCTGGCAGAAACATTTGAACTTCCTCATCTCTTCTCAATACAGCGAGGGGTGCACATCATGACTGAAGCTGTAACACTTATAAGTTGCATCTTATTCAGGGGTCTTGTTTCTGACCCCCAGGGTAGCTGGTTTCTCAGCCTCACCTGCTGTTGACACCTGGAGTTAAAGTTCAACGTCATGTTTATAAGCCCACCTGCCCCCTCACCTGCCCTCTCACCTGCCCCTCTCACCTGGCCCCTCACATGTCCACTCACCTGCCCCTTCACCTGCCCTCTCACCTGTCCACTCACCTGCCCCTCTCACCTGGCCCCTCACCTGCCTCCTTACCTGTCCCCTCACCTGCCCCCTCACCTGTCCCCCTCACTTGCTCCCTCACCTGTCTCCTTACCTGTCCACTCACCTGCCCCTTCACTTGCTCCCTCACCTGCCCTCTCACCTGTCCACTCACCTGCCCTCTCACCTGTCCCCTCACTTGCCCCTCTCACCTGGCCCCTTACCTGTCTCCTTACCTGTCCACTCATCTGCCCACTTCATTCAGGAACAGCACCACTCTGGTTTGTCATTCTCTTGTCATGCCTGAGACCAGGAGTGTTTCCTTTCTTGGAAGCTCAGATATGCACTTAAAATATATTTTGCTGTATTTAACCTGGCATATCTGTTATTTTATCATAGTTATTTTACTATGGTCTGAATGTTTGCGTTCCCCTAAAATCCATATGTTGTAGCCTCTCCCACCCCCAAGGATGGTGATGTAAGGAGGTGAGGCCTCTGGGAGGAGCTTAGGCCATGAGGGTGGAGTCTTGTGACTAGGATTGGTGTCCTATTAAAAGGACCTCAGTGACCTCCCACACCGCTTCCACGATAGGAGGACATGGAGAGAAGACAGCCATTTATGCACTGGGAAGCGGGGCTCATCAGACACCCAGATGGGCGGTGCCATGATCTGGGACTTGTAGCCTCTGGAACCGTGAGCAGCTAGAACAGACCAAGACACATTTGCTCTGCCACTTTGCCAGAATCACAAGTCTTCAGCACAGTCTTCCTAGGCACAAACATGACTACATCATTCCCATGTTTACAGTTTTTCTGAGTTTTCCCTTTGCCTTAGGATAAAATCCCACTTCTTCACTTGGGTTCCCAGTGACCCCTGGGGTCCAGCCCTTGACCTCTCCTCCCACGTGCAACCTCTGGTTCTCTCTCCCAGGACCTCCAAGTCCCTAGACATTCAATGTAGGGTCCTTCTGTTCTTGATTTTAATAATTAAAAAATTATGAAAGTATGATAGCACATTTACAGGAGACTTGGAAGATACAGAACAAAGTTACATATAGTTCCACCATGTTAGTTGCTAGTTGTGTCTGACTCTTGGTGATCCCATGGACTGTAGCCCACCAGGCTCTTCAGTTCATGGGATTTTCCAGGCAGGAATACTGGAGTGGAGAGCCATTCTCTTCTCCACTGTATATTACAATTGTTTTTCTTTTAAGTAGATAAATTAAGATTTTTAGTTGGAGTTTCAATATCAGACTCTTAAAAATTAATAGAATGAATTAGAAAGGTAGAAGGATATAATAGAACTGAAAAGCACTATGAACCAATTAAATATAATGAAGGTTTATATAATTTTCACAGGACAGCAGGATATAAATTCTATTCAAGTTCCCAAAGACTATATACCTGGAGACACTGGGCATGTAAAACAAGTTGCAAACATTCCATGGCTACAAAGGGTCCTTCTTACCTCCTGCTCCTCATACCTCCTCTTCCCTCCACATCCAGCTCTTGCCTCACCTCCTGGACCTGTCCCTCGGCCTGGCTAAGCCCGTTCCTCCCTCAGGAAAACCACCCAGGTCCCCCTAACTGCAAGCTTCCCAGAGCGCTTTACACCATTATTATCTAACAGTCACGCATAGGTGTAACAATTAGTGCTTCAGCATCTGCCTGTGCACAGCCTGTGATAATTCGCGGTTTGAAGTCTGCTTCACCCACCAGACTTCAAGCTCCGGAAGGGTAGGGGTGCTTCACTTTTCACGGGGTCCCCATGCCTGGTGCTGTGGCTGCTGCTTCACAGAGTGGCGACACACGGGTTAGATGTGTTTGTAGACAAGAGACGAGTGAAACGCAAAGCTGAGAGTGTCCTTTTCTTGCATAATATCTTTCCCCGTATCATTGTCCACAGGTTTGAGTAGAAGATACTCAGGTGGGGTGCAGATCAAAGCTTTATTGAGATTGAAGTCACATGTCATGAAACACTCCCTTTTTATATTCTTTTTTGTTTTAATTGAAGTATAGTTGATTTACTATATTGTGCTAATTTCAGGTGTACAGCAAAATGATTCAATTACATATATATATATACACTCAGATTATCATATTTTTTCAGGTTATTATTATATATTTTCACATTATTTCTGTTATAGGTTGTTACAAGATATTAAATATTCTTCCCTGAGTTATACAGTAAATCTTTGTTGAAAACACTCCCTTTTAAAGCATTTTAAAGTATATTACCAAAACTGTGTAACCATCACCACTATCTAATTTTAGACAAGTTTTGTCACCCCAGAAGGAGCCCAGGACCCAGGAGCAATCATTCCCTATTCTCCCTGCAAATGCTAGTTAACTTTCTATTTCTGTGGATTTTCCAGTTCTGGACCTTTCAGATAAATTGAATCATACAATATATGAATTTTTTTCCCTTCACTTTGCATAATTTTTGAAATTTGATCCATGTTCGTTTCAGTCGCTCAGTCGTGTCCAACTCTTTGTAACCCCATGGACTGCAGCCTGCCAGGCCTCCCTGTCCATCACCAACTCCTGGAGTTTGCTCAAACTTATGTCCATTGAGTTGGTGATGCCATCAACTATCTCATCCTCTGTTGTCCCTTTTTCCACCTACCTTCAATCTTTCCCAGTGTCAGGGTCTTTACTAATGAGTCATTTCTTCTCATCAGGTGGCCAAAGTATTGGAGCTTCAGCTTCAGCATCAGTCCTTCCTATGAATATTCAGGGTTGCTTTCCGGTAGGACTGACTGACTTGATCTCCTTGCTGTCCAAGTGATTCTCAAGAGTTTTCTCCAACACCACAGTTCAAAAGCAACAGTTCTTTGGTGCTCAGCTTTCTTTATGGTCCAACTCTCACATCCATACATGACTACTGGAAAAACCATAGCTTTGACTATAGGGACCTTTGTTGTTAAAGTAATGTCTGCTTTTTAATATGCTGTATAGGCCTATCATAGCTTTTCTTCCAAGAAACAATTGACTTTTAATTTCATGGCTGAAGTCACCAACTGCAGTGATTTTGGAGCCCCCATAATAAAGGTCTGATCCTGTTTCCGTTGTTTCCCCATCAATATTTGTTGTAAAGTGATGGGACTGGATGCCATGATCTCGTTTTTTGAATGTTGAGTTTTAATGTTGATTCGTATAGCATGAATCAGAATTTCATTTCTTTTTGCAGATGAATAATAGTCCATTGGCTGGCTGTACCACATCCCTCCACTGATGGGCCTTTATGTTGCTTTCACTTTGGGGTCGTGGGAAACAGCACTGCTGTGGGCATTGGAAGGCTGTGAATTTGAATCTGACCTAGCCACTTGGTTACTTGCCTCACACTTTACCTTCTTTCATAGATGTTTTTGCACAGAATGGCAACGTTTGGTTAAGTCTCTTTTAGAATATTGTCTGGCATTCTGGACCCTTATTTTTAACAGTTGTAAGTCATGGGCATAAGAAAGCACACATTCAGAAAATTAATGTTCAAATTTAGTAATAAAATAATGATAAGTAGATAAGTGAATATTCCTCCCCCTTTATAATCCAGGGAATTGTATTTTTGTCTTGTGCTTTTTCTTTAATTTTAATTCCACTTCTCACGGGACTAACATGAGGTTCAGTCAATATATTATGTATATGTGTGTGTACATACAAGGGCTTCCCTTAGACAGTAAAGAATCTGCCTGCAAGGCAGGAGACCTGGGTTTGATCCCTGTGTTGGGAAGATCCTCTGGAGTAGGAAATGTCTACTCACTCCAGTATTTTTGCCTGGAGAATTCCATGGGCAGAGGAGCCTGGTGGGCTGTAGTCCATGTGTTCATAAAGAGTCAGACACAGCTGAGCAAATAACACTTTCACTTTTTCACTTCACATATAGGGGTAGGCAGAATTCTAAAGCCATCCCCCCAAGATCCTCATCCCCTGCTAATTAAACACTAATCTAGGTACTGCAGTGAAGGAACCTGGCAGGTGGAATGAAGGTTACTCATCAGTTGAGTTTAAAACAGGACAATTATCCTGGACTGTGTGTATCACAACAAACTGTGGAACATTCTTAAAGAGATGGGACTACCAGACCACCTTCCCTGCCGCCTGAGAAATCTGTATGCAGGTCAAGCAGCAACAGTTAGAGCCAGACATGGAATAACGGACTGGTTCCAAATTGGAAAAGGAGTATGTCAAGGCTATCTATTATCACCTTGCATATTTAACTTATATGCAGAGCGAAAGTGAAAGTCACTCAGTTGTGTCTGACTCTGCGACTCCATGGACTGTATAGTCCATGGAACGCTCCAGGCCAGAATACTGGAATGGGTAGCCTTTCCCTTCTCCAGGGATCGAATCCAGGTCTCCCACATTGCAGGAAGGAGCCATAAGGGAATCCCAAGAATACTAGAGTGGGTATCTATCACTTCTCCAGTGGATCTTCCCGACCTAGGAATTGAACCAGGGTTTCCTGCATTGCAAGCAAATTCTTTACCAACTGAGCTATCCGGGAAGCTATATGCAGAGTATATCATGCGAAATGCTGAGCTGGATGAAGCACAAGCTGGAATCAAGACTGCAGAGAGAAATATCAATAACCTTAGATATGCAGATGACACCACCCTTACGGCAGAAAGCAAAGAGGTACTGAAGAGACTCTTAATGAAGGTGATAGAGGAGAGTGAAAAAGCTGGCTAAAAACTCAACATTCAAAAAATGAAAATGATGGCATCTGGTCCCATCACTTTATGGCAAATAGATGGGGAAACAATGGAAGCAGTGAGAGACTTTATTTTCTTGGGCTCGAAAATCACTGCAGAGGGTGACTTCAGCCACGAAGTTAAAACTCACTTGCTCCTTGGAAGCAAAGCTATGACAGACCTAGACAGCATATTAAAAAGTGGAGATATTACTTTACCAACAAAGGTCCCTATAGTCAAAGCAATGGTTTTTCCAGTAGTCATGTGTGGATCTGAGAGTTGTACCATAAAGAAAGCTGAGCACCGAAGAATCAATGCTTTTGAACTATGGTGTTGGAGGGACTCTTGAGTCTCCTTTGGGCTGCAAGGAGATCAAGCCAGTCAATTCTAAAGGAAATCAGTCCTAAAGATTCATTGGAAGGACTGATGCTGAAGTTGAAGCTCCCATACTTTGGCCATCTGATGTGAAGACCTGACTTATTGGAAAAGACCCTGATGCTGGGAAAGATTGAGGCGGGGGAAGGGGATGATAGAGGATGTGATGGTTGGATGGCATCACCAACTTGATGGACATAAGTTTGAGCAAGCTCTGGGAAGTTTGAGCAAGACAGATAAGCCTGGCGTGTTGTAGTCCATGGGTTCGCAAAGATTTGGATGCCACTGAGTGACTGAATTATTTTCAATTAAGTAAGTGGATGAGCAGAAGAGAGATTCAAAGCATGAGAGCGACTCAACCTCCCATTGCTTCAGGAGCCACATGGGAAGCACGAGGAGGAATTTGGTTTACATCTAACAGAGACCAGCCCAACCCGACAGCCGGCAAGGAAACAAGACCTCAGCCCAACAACTGCCAGGACTGAATTTGATCAACAACCTGAATGTACTTGGAAGCTCAACACCACCCAGAGAATCTTATTCTTGTTTTCCATTAAAAAGTTCAGCCCATCAGACACCTTGACTTCAACAGAGTTGTAGCTTTAAGACACACGGTGCATGGACTGCTGACCTTGTGACTCTAGGACGATGAATGGGTGGAGAGTTAAAAATGGAGAGTTAAACCTTTAAGTGTGTGGCGACTTGTACAGAAGCAGCAGACCACTAAGACATACACGGAGATGTTGCGAATTTTCTGTTTTATGTCATGCATTAGCAGAAAATGTATATAATATATTATATAGCATTTACCATCTCCTGAATTACCTCCATACACACATTTGTCCTGCTAAATGTTATTTTTTTTTTTTTAGAAAAGCCTTAATTCACAAGGGTATGTACTAGTGACATAAGTTAACAACTTTTTGTTGTTGTTTTACAGCTTTCTTTGCCAATCTAGGATATCTTTCTTTCTTTCTTTTTTTTAAATTTTCTTTACTTTATTGTGTTGGTTTTGCCATACAATGACATGAAACTGCCATGGGTATACATATGCTCCCCCTCCAGAACCCCCCTCCCTCCTCCCTCCCGATTCCCTCCCCCTGGGACATCTTGGTGCACCAGCCCCGAGCATCAACCCTGGGCTGGCGATTGATTTCACATATGATAATTAACATGTTTCAATGCCATTCTCCCATATCATCCCACCCTTGCCCTCATCCACAGGGTCCATGAGTCTGTTCTATACATCTGCGTTCCTTTAGCTGTCTCGCATGCAGGGTTCTTGCTGCCATCTTTCTAAATTCCATATATATGCGTTAGTATACTGTATTTTTGTTTTTCCTTCTGGCTTACTTCACTCTGGATAATAGGCTCCAGTTCCGTCCACCTGAGTAGAACTGATTCATATGAATTTTTTTTTAATGCTGAGTAATATTCCATTGTGTATATGTACCACAGCTTTCTTATCCATTTGTCAGTTGATGGGCATCTAGGTTGCGTCCATGTCCTGGCTATTGTAAACAATGCAGCGATGAACATTGGGGTACACGTGTCTCTTTCAATTCTGGTTTCCTCGGTGTGTATGCCCAGCAGTGGGATTGCTGGGTCAAAGACAATCTCTTTAACAAGTGGTGCTGGGAAAACTGGACAGCCACTTGTAAAAGAATGAAACTAGAACACTTTCTAACACCATACACAAAAATAAACTTAAAATGGATCAAAGGTCTAAGCATAAGACCAGAAACTATAAAACTCCTAGAGGATAACATAGGCAAAACCCTCTCCGACATAAACCAAAGTGGGATCCTCTATGACCCACCTCCCAGAATATTGGAAATAAAAGCACGAATAAACAAATGGGACCTAATTAAAATTAAATGTTATTTTAATCATCTGACTCCTCTCCACTTCTTTGGAGTCATCGGGTCTGGCTGGAGGGCAGTGGGGAGGGGCAGTGAGGAGGTGTAGCTACAGGGGGTACAATTAGGAATTGTTTGTAGTGTGCTGGACAGTTCCAAACAAAGGTGTCTTCACATAATACCGATAAACAAATTATCATGAGAAGGTGATGTAGAGTATGAGGTTCCTTCCTGTTTTGTTTTGTGTGGTTGTTTGCAGGCACTCTGTGAGTAAATTAAATGTCTTCACCTGCTAAGCTACAGGGTGAGCCTTATTCACTGCAAGATGAAGAGTTAATTAGAGGTTTATAATTAGATATTAAACCACTAGCAAATTACATGTAAATTATGGGGCCCGTTATTAATAAAGAGAAATCCAGGGTAGCATAAAAGAATTGTTGATGCACAAGTAGGTAGATATCTTACTATTTTATGGAAAATCTCTGTTCCCCAACAACACTAGAATATGACAGTACTTTTCGCAAATAAAGCTGCTTCTCACCTGTGTACCCTCAGCAGTCCTCACTGCTGGAAGGTCACATTCTGAATTCTTCCCTTTCTTAACAAATTCCTCAGCAGCTTCTGAGATTCTGTCCAGATGCTCCTTCCTCCAGGAAGCCTTCTCTGCTTGCTCTAATGACACATACTGTCTTCCATGGTGATGAGATACATACATACATATTTACACATATGTGTATCATCTCGTCCTCTGTCATACCCTGGATGAAATTTTATATATATGTGTATAAGTGTGTATACATGACCCTTCTATCAAGTAGCCCCAGCCTAGTGAGGAAGGCAAAGGAGGATACCAGCACCATGGAAGGCAGTTTGTGTCATTTAAACCAAGCAGAGAAGGCTTCCTGGAGAAGAAGCATCTGATAGAATCTCAGAAGCTGCTGAGGAGTTTGTTAAGAAAAGGAAGAATCAAAATGTGCTCTGCCAGCAGTTGCGATAGCCATACTGAGGGTAAGGAGTTGAGAAGCAGCTTTTTGTGATGGACATGAGTTTGAGCAAGCTCCTGGAGAGGACGAAGGACAGGGAGGCCTGGCGTCCTACAATCCATGGGGTCACAGAGTCAAACATGACTGAGTGACTGAACCACAACAGCAGTATAGGTGTACGCTGGGCTATATACATGCTAAGAGGCCATTGTAATACATATATCACATACACATTGAGTGTATATATGTTGTATTAAATATATATACTGTGTGTATATATAAAACATTGCAGATACATTGTGTGTATAAATATTATATGTATAGACAATATACATATAGTATATGCACATTGTGTGTACATATATACAATCTTTTACATACATTGTACACATGTCTATACACATGCAATGACATGTACACATTGACTGTATATATAACAAATATTGTATATACTTTGAATGTATATGTATAAAATGTGTATATCTTTTATGTGTATATATACAATACAGTATATACATTGCATATATGTGTATATATGTATAATATTTCATATACATTGTGTGTATGTATACACGATATTGTATATACCTTACAAAATATTGTGTGCATATATAACATGCTTATACATATATATACACACATTGTATAGAAACACAATATTGTGCATGCATTGTATTTTTATATACATAATATTATATATGCCTTGTGTACATATGTATATATACATATATATATATATATAAAATATGGTGTATGCATTGTATGCAGACAGAAGCACATATACAGTGTTTATACACTTATCTTCTTGGGCTCTGTCTTTCAGAGCCTGCGCTGTACCTGGCACACAGAAGACGTCATAGAATATGGGCTGAGAGTTGCATCCTGATGCGGTAAATATGTTAGTCATCATCCCAACCAGACTTGCTGAGAGCGCAGAAGGGGCTGTCAATAGTTCCGCTGCAAGCATGGGGCTGCCTGGAGGCCGTCCCAGGCAAGCTGAGACCTACAGTCACCCTGTGTATTGAGGAGAAGCCCAGAGAGGGGGAATGCGAGATGCTGGTGTGGGGCCCCCGGCCGTGGTGCTGGCTGGCAGGAGGCAGAGAGGGATGGCAGTCAACTGGCCACTGTGCAGCCATTCAAACAGAAGATGACCATGACTTTGGGTAGAATTAAAGCAATAGCATCTTAAGGAAAGCAAACCTTGAGGAAACCTGTTAATGATCTGTTCGTACTCATGGGAATGGAAATGCAGCTTTACTATATTGCTTACTCACAGTCTGCTGTCACCCAATGGATGCTTACTTCACCCTGTAGATCTACCACCTCTGGGCCAAATCCACCATCTCCAGCTCCACTGCCCACTTTGAAAATAAAGCTTTATTGGAACACAGTCATCCTTGATTATTTACATACTGTCTATGGCCGTGTCAAGTTACAGTGACAGAGCTGAGCTGTGGTGACAGGGACCTGTATGGTCCACAAACTAAAAGTAGTGTCTGACCCTTTGCAGGTAAAGGTTACTGATGGTGCAAACCTCTAAAATGAGAGAAGCACTCTTTTCGTATGATATGATATATATGTATGTATAGTGGTTAGGGAACTGTTGATCGAAGCCACCACATTGGCCAGGCCTGCTTGCCTGAATTGTCTCACAACAAGAGGTCCCAATAAGGAACATGATCCTGCCACTGAAAACTAACTGGGAGAATTTGGGAGAGGACAAGAGACGGGGGAGATGACCGACCTCCCAGATTTCAGTCCTCACGCTGAAACCCATCTTGGCTGAGAGATGTACCTGCCATCAGGAAGGACCTTGAGTTAGACTATGGGTAACCCCATCACTATAAAACCAGAGACTGTGAGCTACATGGCAGAGCAGTTTTCCTGGGTCCCCTTACCCTGCTGCTCTCTGCCTGGGTGCCCCTTCCCAATAAAATCTCTTGCTTTGTCAGCGCCATGTGTCTCATTGAACAATTTGCTTTCGAGTGTTAGGCAAGAAACCACTCTCAGGCCCTGCAAGGGATCCCAGTCTCTGACATAGTGGCAGATGCCAGGCAAGGGGGCACTGGCAGATGGTGCCATCATCAGGCCCTTGTAGGGGAGGAAACATTTTCCTTCACCCTCTTAGGTTCTGTGACTTAGGCCCATGAGTTAAACTGATAAGACAGATGAACAGGAGCAAAAATTTATTACGTGAACACATAAGGGCCTCCAGGAAAAGGAAATAAGGATCCAAGGAGGCAGCTAATCCCTGGGGCCTCCACATCATTATAACAACGAGGGATGAATTGTGAGCAGGGACACAGCAAAGGCAAAGGGGCAGGGAGCCAGGGTCAGGTCAATGTTAAGGGGGCAAGCGGAGAGAAGACTGATGTCACTGAGCTTTCTTTGTGCAGCCCCGCCTCTCTCTCGTCTTCAAGGTCGTCCCTTCCTTCCTGGAACGAGAGGAGGACATCATCACAAGGGAAACTTATCAGTTCATCCTGTTTTTAGGCAAATCAGGAGGCCAGAGAGTTCCTCCTGGGCCTGCTATTTCTCAGCTGCCCTAGGCTCAAAACAGTCTTTTTGCCAAAATGGCATATTTGGGGTTTGGCATATCTGATCGCATTGAAACCTAGCAGGATCCTGTGAGGCTCCTGGCCCAAAGTCTTTCTGTGTCCCCCATTTTTTTTTTTCTTTGCCACATAGAGTCTTAGTTCCCTGACCAGGGATTGAACCCACACCCTCTACATTGGGAATGGTGAGTCTTAACCACTGGACCACCAAGGAAGTCTCTCACCTACTTCTTGATTATAGGAAATAGGCTTCATTTGGACTTTTTGACCTTCCCTGAGTTCCCAAGGTTAGATTCCAACAGTTGGAAGGGAGGGGATACAGAGACAAGGGAGGAGCAGTCTAGAAGCAATAGTGCAGCCTTGGGGCAGGTCCTGGCTCCCCCTCAAGGGATGCACACAACAATATCTTTGAGAAGTTCAGCAGACGCTGAAACCCCCACCAGGTGGGAGAAGTTAACTGTTTGCTGCCCACAAGCACGTAGACCCCAGACCTGTTGGAACCAGAAGGTTGGCGATGCTGACTTCAGATTACCTCACCAACAACCAATCAGAAGACTGTCCAGGAGCTGATCATGCCCTCTTTGAACCATTTCTATAAAACTCCTCACTACCCTGTGAAATGGAATATCTCCTGCCATATCAGTAAACAAGGATGTAACAGCCACCAGTGATTGGGCTTCTAAATGTGAATGAAGACTTCTAAAAGGGAAAGCAATACCTGTGATTCAGCAGACGCCACCCCCAACCCCCATGGTGATTGCTGAGGAGCTTGGAGGGATGTGAGAAATAAAAAAACAAAGCAAAACAAAAAATAAAATGCTGGCCTCAGATAGCTGAGATGCATGTGAAAGGAATGGCTTCAACAGTCCCAGACTCTTGGATCTTCCCATGCGTAGAAGAATGCTAAATTCCTTAGTGTGATATCTGGTTTTCCTTACTTAACAGTAATCTTTGATGTTCAGACTGCCTGCCTTCTTTGTGGCAAGATTGTATATAACCCTGACTTCCTTTGTCACCTCCTCCAAGCAGTCTCTCAGATCTACCTGAGTTGCTGTCTCCTGGGCTTGAAGTCCTAAAATATTCCTACCGAATAAAACACTTTCTACTTTCAGGCTGTGTCTAATTTTTAGGTTGACAGCCCCCTCCAGGTTGGGACACATGAATTTGAGGGCGTTAGCACTGTGGCCCCCTTTGCCTGGCAAAGCAATAAAGCTGTTCTTCTCTACTTCACCCAAAGTCTGTCTCCAAGATGTATTTGAATGTTGGGGGTACAGTGACTGGATTCGGCAGGCTTAACCTACAGCTTAAGCTACACTAAGTACTAACGGCCATTTGTGATCTAAGCAAACCACCTGTGCATTCTTGCCTCAGTTTCCTTATCTGCAAATTCAGATAGTTAACACCCTACCCCCATCCCCGAGTCTACCAGGAAGCTGCTGTGCCCGTCGTGAGGGGAGATGATGCCAGGAAAGCACTTTGTGGTTTAAAAATGTGCCACTCTGCACAAATTCAGTGGGATGCTGACTCCGAGGGGGCCCCAGGGAGGGGGCGCTGACGGGCCTTGGAGAGTTTAGTCCAAATGGGAACTGCTCACTGTGCTTAAGCGGCCCTCGGTTCCAACTGCTGCTAAAAGGAAAGTTTTTAGGGATCCTTTGTTCAAGCAGCAGGTTTGAATTTACCAAAGGCTGAATCTCCCTGCGGGAAATGGGGCTAATTGTGAAATGGCTTTGGAGTTAACTGTTCTGTTATCCTCAAAGAAAGAGGCAGGATTTACATTTGAAATGCATCACCCTGCCCGCTACTGTGAAAGCTTGGAAGGGTTGGTTCGAAGCCTTCTGGGTTCTCATTGCTGTCTCCAGTAATTTTCCATCTCGTGATGCTCCTCACCCGCTGAGGCTGGGAGAAGCTGTCTCCAGCAGGCTGGATGTACTTGTGGGTCTAAAGAGAATTCTGGATTCAGAAATGGGAGGAAGAAAGCCAAACAAGAAATAAACCTCCTTGGTTGCGTGTACACAAACTATCTGTGAAGAATTCCGAGTCTTTGGAGGTAAAAATCAATTTATGGAGAAAAATAAAGTCCACCCACAATCAAGTGGCATGCTCTGTTCACTCTGGGATTGTATTTGCATGGAAAGCAAGCACCCTGATAGTTCTTCATGAAGTGTGCAGATTATCAATGGATTTGCATACTTTTTGTGCCTTCCATTTCACAGCATAATTGCTTGATTAAGCCTTAGTTAATGTTTTTCTTTTTTAAATTTCTTTGAATGTTTCAAGCCACTCACTCTTTTTAAGGGGGCAAACAGCTAAACCTGGAAATGGAATAGTAGCTGATACTGGTATTTTATCTATTGCCTATTACTATGAATGCCAATTTCCCCTACAGAAGGAAATTTAAAATGGTGTTTATAGATGTTTTGAAGCTATGCAGGAGAAACCTTTTGCAAATAATATATTAACCCCTGAGAAGGGGTTAATTTCCAAAATATACAAAGAACTCATGCAGCTAAGTAGCAAATAATATTAGTGAATAATACTGTGTTACACATCTGAATGTTGATAAAAAGAAAATTTTCAGTGGTCTCACAAAAGAGAAATTACAATTATGTGATGTGATGGCGATGTTAGCTAATACTCTGATGCTTGTCATCTTGTGACATATAAGTGCATCAAACTGATAGGTTGTATCCTTAAACTTACACAGTGTTATGCATCAGTTGTATTTTATAGCTAGGAACCTCCCACCCCCTCAAAATATACCACATTACACTGTTTTCTGAAGGCTGGCCCGCTGCACTGATGGCTGGTTCCTGAGCACAGCAGAGTCAACAGGCTGTGTGCCAAGGAAGGGTACAATACATGGATTTGAATCCACATCCTGAAGGGGGGCCTGCTATAGACTCAATGCTTGTGTCCCCCCAAAACCCAGATGTTGCAAACCCAAGCCCCGATGCGGCCGTGTTAGGAGGTGGGGTTTTTGGGAGATGATGAAGTCATGAGGGTGGGTCCTTCATCACAGAATTAGTGCCTTAAGAAAACGGACCCAGGGAGAACTTCAGCCCTTCCTCCTGAGGACATGTGAATAGACGGCAGTCTATGAACATGGAAGCAGGTTCACGCCAGTCACTGACTCTGCTGGTACCTTGGCCTTGGACTTGCAGCCTCCATTTACTGTGAGCGGTAAATGTTTCACTCTAAGCTGCCCAGCCTGGGCTTCACAGTTGGCTCAGTGGTAAAGAATCTGCCTGCAATGTAGGAGACCCAGCTTCAATTCACGGATCCAGAAGATCCCCTGGAGGAGGAAATAACAACCCACTCCAGTATTCTTGCCTGGGAAATCCCATAGACAAAGGAGCCTGGTGGGGACTACAGTCCATGGGGTTTCAGAGTCAGACACACTGAGCACACACATACACACATACAGTCAACGATCCTGTTACAGCCGCCTGAACAGACTGAGACACTGGGCTCTGCAAATTACCAACTCCTCGGTGCCTCAGTTTACTCACTTGCCTCATGAGGATTGAACGGGGAGATCCACCTGTATAGGTGCTAGGCAAGAGCCCTACTATGCACCAGACTCCATGCTGAACACGACTTTATTATTCCTCTGGATTCCACTGAACTCCCGACCCATGACAAAGCTTGAGGATGAGCAGTGCTAGGTTGATCCTTGTACCCCCTCCCCCCAGCCTGGTGCACAGTAGGTCTTCAGTAAACTTGGTGCTGTGTGAGTGTGCTGGGCAGGTTGTCCCACTTCAAACTCACTCAGGACTCACTTAGGACCTTTGAATCCAGCTCACCTAAGTCTCGTCGGAGGTCAAAGCTGATGCAGGGAGGCATGGGTTGCCTCTTAGGAAGGGCTTAAAAACGACAAACTGGGGGACTTCCCTGGTGGTCCAGTGGTTAAGACTTCACTCTTTCAATGCAGGGGGCGTGGTTTCCATCCCTGGCCAGGAAACTAAGGTCCCACATGTCATATGGTAAAGCCAAAACATAAAAATAAAATAAAAAGATAAAAGAAATCATAAATCAGGCTTCTTCAGGCTGCTTCCTCTAGTCTGGAGCTGGTGTGATTAGTGCTGTCCCTGGTAGGGGCTGAGAGCCTTTGCAGATAGTGGGGCTGTGAGCACCTTGAAGGAAGGACTTGGCCTTCTTGTCTTCTGTTTGTGGGATTGCAGCCCCTAGGACCTTCTGGCAGGAGGCTGGACACCCAGCACACACAGGCAACATAATTATTAATTAGGTTGAGTTCCATCAACAGGTGGGAGGAGAGGGCATGAGAGCTGTAGGCTGACCACAGAGCCTCTGCTAACCTCTGCCACCTGACGTGATGCCGTGAGGAGGCCAGTGAGGGATGTGGGATGGTGGGCCGGGCCCTGCTTGTCTCCTCTGCTCTGCCCACAAGCAAGTGACGCTCATGGTCTCCCTCTGACCAGTCCTCCTGTTCATCCTTTACTGCCTGGTGAACGCCCAGGTTCCCCAGGATTCAGGGTGCAGGCTCTGCTCTTCCCCAGTCACCCATCCATCCCCAGGTTTCAGTTACACAACGAACACTGACCACCGAAATAGCCAGGAGCTAAGGCTCTTTACTCGGGGCCTGCTGCAGTGAGAGGTTGGCCAGCACTCGTTGTGTCTGGCAGAGGCTCAGAGGCAGGCAGGGGAGTTGGGGAGCTTCAGAGGAGGATGAAATGAAGGTTAGGGTGCATCCTGGTGGGGGCTGTTGGCGGGGGAAGCTGGTGCTGGCCAAGGGAATGAGAGCATCTCATGTGATAGAGGAGGGGAACACAACTTTCTCTTTCTCTGACTGGTCCTGAGCTGGAAGAGGGAGCAAAGATTAGGGAAATGGGTAACTATTGATCTAGTCCTGGCCGTTTGGGCCCTACTGCCATGGAGGTCATGGTGGGCTTCCTGGACTGCAGGTTGTGGGTCAGAGGTCAGAGTTTTGTTGCATCCACAGTCTGGCCATTGTCTGTATGATGTTCAGTCTTAGTGCACACAGATTTGAACGTCAGCCCTGCCTGAGCTTCTGCTACCTCCTAGACAGCTCTACCTGGATACACCTGGAGGATGCACTCAGTATCTTCAGTCAGCCTCCTCCACCAGCTTCCCACCTTAATCCCTCGCTATGCCTGCCCTGATCTCAGCAAAACAGCCTATGTCCTTCACTGCCCAGGACAGACATCCTGCTCCCCACAAGGTCCCCCTCCCCAACCAAGCCCTATAACACCAGGCCCTGCTGAGCCCCTCCCACATTGTCCAGCTGCCTCCTCCTCTCCTGGCTCACTGCCTCCACCGTCATCCCAGAACCTCATCTCCCCTCTTCCCTGGTCCTCCTAGTCTCCCTTCCCCAGTCTACTCCCCCAGCCTGGTATCTAGATGCAGGTGGGGGCACCCTCCAAAGTACAAACTGATCATGCTACTGCCCCCCACCCCCCAGCTTGGTATATCAGCACTTCCCATGGCTCCAGGCTCTGGGATCAGGAATCAGAAACTTCACTAGAATAGGTGCGGGGTAGGGGATGGGGAGCAGGGCTTCCCTGACGTTCTCCTTCCTGCCTGTCTAGGTGTGGGTGATATGGATGAGGACTGCTGTCGTTCTAAGTAGCAGCATGAAGGTCACCCCCTGGGACCCCCTCCCTCCATCACGTGGGCCCCACCCCTGCTCTGCTCTCAGATACTCAGGAGGCTGAAGTGTAAGGGCCTCATTGGAAGTCTGTCTCACTAGTTAGGCTGTCAGCTCCCTGCTCTGGAGCCGCAGGGAAGCCCTGCTTACCGTGGAAGCCTCGGCAGCCAGCATGGAGCCTACACAGGTGTCCGCAGTGGGGGCTTGATAATCATTGGTTGAAGGAAGGAAGCCAGCTTCCACCCTGACACACCTGCTAGGAGTACACCCAGAGCTGGGTGAAGAGCATTTAGTTCCCTGGGCAGGTAGCCAGCGGCTTGTGCAGGCCTGGTGCTGAGAACACAACTCCCAATGCTGTGAGCAGCCCACCCCGCTGTGGCCACACTCTCACTGTCCTTCAACAGAGCCAGGAGCAGCCACTGGTGAGACATGGAGGCACGTGTTCCAGAGAAGGAAGGAAAGGCAGTGGTCTGGTGGAGGGAGGAGCCCCAGACTTGGATTAGCCTTTGCTCTGGCACAAGCTCGTGACACTCGTGGTCTTGTCTGGCTCTGGCAGGTCAACTCCAAAGAGAGGGCGGCGCTGGCCTACAGATGGGAGGGGAGGCTGAAACAAGTGTTGCTGAGTGTCTAACGTTCTGCTGCGCATGGGTTAGGTGCACCATCTCCCTTCTGGATACAGACATTACCCCTGTTTTGTTTTGGTTTGTTTACTGCACTGAAATTCATATAAAGTGGAATTAACCGTTTCTGAGTGCACAAGTCTTGGTTTCAAGGGAACAGTTTCGTTTAGTACTTTCATGAGGTTGGCAACCACCACCTTTATCCTGTCTCCAAAGCTTTTCACCCTCCAAAGGAAGCCTGTTCCCATCTGTGATCACTCTCCATTCCCCTCTCCCGAAGCCTCTGGCAACCACTAGTCTTGTTTCTCTCTCTAAGGATTTACCTGTTCCGGAGGCTTCATGGAAATGGAGTCATTTAATGCAGGCCTTTTTTGACAGGTCTCCATCCTTGAAGAGACCCCAGTGTCTCTGGGAGCAGAAGACACAGCAGGGTGATCTGTGTCCCATCCTTCCTTCCCTCAGCTACAGTGTCTTCCCTGTTCCTTTGGCACCTTGTATATCACATGGCATTAAATAAAAGGCCACCCTGCCTTAAGAGGATGCTGCAGACTCCTCCTTCACCCATCTTTCCTTTTTCAGCTGAGGAAGCAGAAACTTTGAGTGCAGTGACATACCCAGGGTCACCTGATTTCCTGGCAGCAGAACTGAGAATGATTTTATGAGGGTGTCTTGGTCTCCAACTTGACGTCAGACCCTGCACTGGGTGTTTTCACAAATTGTCTCCTTAGGAACCTGCTTTGGGGACTCCTTTCAGGTTCATTTCCATAACTAGGCTGCTCTACAGACCATCTAACCCCAGACAAAGGAACCAAGGGTAATTTCTTGCCTGTGAGTAGGTCCTGGGCTAGTCTACAGGTAGCTCCAGGAAATTAGGACAAATTTTCTGAGGTCCCAAGGAAGAAATTGAGCTCCTGTAACAACTGCAGTCATCTATCAACAGTCCACCACCCTTTAATTGTTAATGACTGTGGGAACACAAGTCTTGACGATGAGAACATAAGTTTGAACACAGGTTCCGTTCATTTAATGTGTAGTTTGCTATTAGAGTTACTGATGTTGTGGACTGCATCAGGTGGAAGGTGGTAAGGGACCTGCTCACTGGAGGCACCCAGATAGAAACTGGAGGAAAACCTTCCAGCTATGCTGCACTGGAGGAAGAAAAGGGGTTTCACCCCCTGGATGCCCTTGGAAGAGAAACTTATTATAGTCCATGTTTTGTGCATGAGGGAACTAAGCACGAAGCTTCAGGGACTTAACCAAGTACTCACATTCTGTACAAGGTAGAACAGGGATTCAAATCTTTTGGTTTCCAAAATCCTAGTCATTCACTAATCATTGTAATTCTCCCAAAGATCAAGATTATAATTTCACATACTGTTTTGAAATCTGCTTTTGCATTTAACAGATATGTCATGAATATTTTTCCATATATGTGAATATTATTCAAAAACAAATTTTTAAAAGTTACATAGTATTTCACTACATGGGTGTAGTATAATTAATTTTACCCAGTCCCTATTCTTCAACCTTTATGTTGTTTCCAATTTTTCAGTGGTTGTAAATATTCCTTCAAGGAACATCCCAGGAAACAAATCTCTTTGCTTCTATGTGGTTATTTCCTTCACATAATATCTTGAAAGCAAAGACGCTGGGTCAAGGAGTATACTGTTTTAAGCTGTACACATATTTAAAAGGCTTACTTTTAATTTCTTATGATTAAGACTGTTTTTAAAACCTGCAAGAAATAATATATTGAATTAGTATTTATTAAACCTGATACAATGATAAATTAGACTCTGTTTGCACTTGAATTCTAAGAGCAAATGGAGGCAGCAGAGATTAGGAAAATATACCAGTGGCTAAGGGACAAGAATGCTAATACAAGTCCAATTATTGTCATTGCTGATGGTTGATGTGCCTTATCTGAGATGGTGAATAAGATTATGATGATGATGATGGTGGTGCTGGTGATGATGGTTATGGTGATAATGACAACAATAATAAAATCACTTCAAGAGGTTTTAACAAATACCAAACTTTTCTACTCAAAGCTTCATATCCACACCTCATTTAATTCTCCCAGAAAACCTCTGAGATCCAAGAATTTTGCCTCAGTATCCATTTCCCCTTTTTCCTTTGAGTAATAGAACTCTGCTGTGATAGTATGATTTATAGTAAGGAATATATACTTGGTCTTCATCCCAGATGCTGGCACAAAGCTCGTAAAATCCTGGGAATTTCCTGAGTGATGATCACAATAAAGGTGCCTTTAATTATGTTAATGAGGTAACTTGTGGAAAAGCACCTAAAGAAGGGGGTTGGTTGTCAGGGGAATCAACCTTAAGTGGAGAGTTGAAACTTTCAGCCCCACCCCTGACCTCCCAGGAGAGGAGAAGGATTGGAGTTTGAATTGATTGCCAATAGCCAGTAATGTAATCAGTCAATCATGCCTAAGTAATGGAACCTCCAAAAAACCCCCAAAGGACTGGATTTAGAGAGCTTCTGGGTTGGTGAGAACCTCTCCATGTAGAAGGATGGTGCCTCCCAGTTCCACAGAGACAGAAGCTCTCGCTTCAGGAACTCTTCTGGACCCCTGCCCTAGGTGCTTCGCCATCTGGCTGTTCATCTGTCTTTATAACAAACTGCTAAACATATGTAAATATTTCTCTGAGCTCTCTGATCTGCCTTAACGTATTAATTGAACCCCAAGAGGGAGTCATGGGCTTCCCTAGTGCCTCAGTGGTAAAGAACCCAGCTGTCAATGCAGGAGACATGGGTTCAATCCTTGGATTGAGAAGATCCCCCAGAGAAGGAAATGGCAACCCACTGCATTATTCTTGCCAGGATAATCCCATGGACAGAGGAGCCTGGGGGGGTAGGGGACTACAGGCCATGGAGTTGCAAAGAGTTGGACATGACTGAGCAACTAAACAATGAAGAGGTCATGGGGTCAGGGGTCATGAGGACCTCTCATTTGTAACCAGTTGGTCAGAAGCACTGGTGAAAACCTGGATGTATGATTGGCATCTGCAGAGGGGGTGTCTTGAGGGACTGTTCCCTTCATCTATGGGATCTGATGCTGTTGCCAGGTAGATCATGTCAGAAGTGAATTAAATGTGTAGGACACCCAGTCAGCATCCACTGAGAATTGGAGAATTGTTTGATGACACACACTGGAGCAGCAAGCCCTGAGTTTTAACAAAACACTCTTCTGTCTGGCAAGAGACTCTAGGCTCAGCCTCCCTTGCAACTAAATTTGGCTGCTGGACTAAATTATCACCATGGAAAAGTGACCAGAAATTAGGAAAGCAAATCTGCGTTGTTTGCTCTGAAGGAAGTTGCTTGTCCTCCACTTGTTTCCCTTCCCCTTCCCACCTACTAGATTGTGATGAGCAGATGGTGAGTGAGCTTCAACCATACTAGGTACAATTCTCAAAGGAATTGAGAACTAGGATGAAGAGACCTCAGTCCCTGAATAAGACCATCTGCATGCAATGGTTATGTGAGAAAAAAAAAACAAGGCATTTATCTTGTGGATGTCATTTCAATTTGGGGTCTGCTTGTTGGAGTAGTTGAACCCATTTTAAAGATGAAATAACTGAGGTTTGGCCAAGAACCCATGGCTAATAAGATCTGGGAGAAGGGGACCCAACCCAGGGGGCTAACCGGAGATAGACTGAGAAGTAGCCTTCCCCAGGAAGAGCCCCCCTGACAGGCCCACGCAGAACAAGGAGAGGTGTGGAGTCGGCAGAGAGGCGGCCGGCAGGGTGGCACAGAGCAAAGGGCGTGCAGAGTCGGCAGGGAGGCAGCCGGCGGAGGAGATCTGGGCCCCTGTGGGCTGCGGACCGGCCCAGCCCCCGCCCGAGTGCAGCGGGCATAACCCAGCCTCAGCGAGACCAAAGGGTGAGGCGGAGTCGGCAGGGAGGCGGCCGGCTGGGCGGAGCTGGGCGCCTTCGGGCTGCGGACAGACCCAA